>CM067221.1:42326614-42409217 GCA_034190945.1 Octodonta nipae | reverse complement strand
TATAAATAAAGTCTTTTTTAAAAAAGAGAAATTTTGAAAGTGTGATACAACAAATTGGCGCAGTCAGTAGGATCCGTCTAACTTTACTAGAACACGAGTATTCTAACTGGGTAGCGGCGGATTCCTATCCCTCAACGGAACAACGAACCTGGAAGAAGTCCTCACTGCAATCAAACGTAGAACACGGCGCCTTTCAATGTTCTGTTGATGTAAGTAATGGTGAATCGTCATTCGTTTTAAGTAAATATTATTTGATTCATTTTATTGAGCATTGATTTTTAATATTTGATATAATCTATTTGAATTGATTTATTAATACATTGATTGGTGCGTTCCCGCAATTTGTTTAGTGTATTGTTTTCAATTTGATTGAATTACTTCATTGATTTTTAAACTTCTGCACCTTTTCTAAAACATTCCTTCGCGCTAATGCTAATTGTAAGTGTGTTTTGCGGTGTAAAATATAGACAGTATTGTGATTCATGGTTCGCATCCCGAGCTATTAGGACGCTTGGGAAGTTTTCGTGTTTGTGCTCCGAACTGTTCGGACATTTTTTGATTCCGTCTGAAGAGACGCCGCTTATTGTTGTTTTTTTGCGTTACGAGTCGCGAGTTAGTAGCTCCGTTTGTAACGACCGCTAAACCGCTTTCATTTTGTTTCTTTTGTGTTTACAAAAGCGCATCATTTGTTGTTAAACCCGCATTTTTTGTATGCTCAATCAATGAACACTACGTCGCCATTTTTTGTGTAACGTGTTGTCCAGATGAAGCTCTAAGAAACTGTTCCTGTTCACGGGGCTAGGCTCTGAAGAAAGAAGAACCAAGAAAACACCCTTTGCAGAGCTTCGACGTAAAAGGTCAGTGATTAACTTTTATTTGGTGAATTACTTTACGTGTTTATTGATTGTTCCGCTAAAGGTCCTTCGTCAATTATATACTTGCATTGAACCAGCATTGAACTAAAACCGCAACATCTAATTCATACATTTTTTTTGAATATTATTCTCTATGTAATGTGTATCGAAGACATTACATTGATTTTAAATAATTTGATTTCATTTGATTGAAACTGATCTATTTTATTATTTGATTTTTATTTTTGATATTTTGATTTGAATGAAATATTGATTTATTTCATTATTTGATTTATTTGATATATGTGTTGATTTCTTTTATTGACATTTGATACATTCGATATTTTATTGATTTATCTACCTGAATAACTGATTTATTTGTTGATATTTTAATCTATCGTGTTTAATTGCTTTACATTTTTTATACCATACTGTTCAAACAATCGTTTATTCCCACTACATATTCTACAGTATCTTAATTTTCTATACCTTTTAATATTCCATTTTAAACCCTTGTTCCAATTGTTTTATATCGATTAATATAAAAATGGCACAAGCTTCTCCAACACCGGTTACCACCGAAACCGAGAGATATCGGTTAACGGAAATATTTTCCGTTATACCCGAATTTGAAGGCGACCAAATTTCCTTGGGAACCTTTATAGATGCGTGTAATTGCGCATATAATATGTCTACGGCGGATCAAAAATATTTGTTAGTGATCCATATCAAAAATAAACTCAAAGGGAAAGCGGCGCAGTTGATAAATTCAAGGAATCCGGATCGTACCTTGAAATCAAACAACTACCGACATTGCATTTCGGAGATTCTCGTGATCTCTCTTCCCTTATTCACGACTTACAACGTCTAAAACAACTGTCGAACGAGTCCCCATTAACGTTCTACAATCGTCTACAAGTTTTGAGTGAGAAAATGCACTCCTGCATTCATAAAACGGCTGGGCTAAGTCCAGAACAAAAAGACGCCCAGACCACTCTAGTGGATACAACGGTTATGAACACCCTTCTTACGGGATTAGAACCCCGTTTAGGTCAGGTTATACGTGCCAGTAATCCTAAAGACCTTCTAGAGGCACACTCCCGTATTAGAAGAGAGCTCCAACTTTCTTATTTCGAGGATCAGAAAACAAACAAATATGTTCCTCTCAAACCAAATTTCCCACCTCGAAAGCCGACACAACCACTTAAGTGTCTTCATTGTGGTCGATTAGGCCACATAGCTGCAAATTGCCGTTTTAAAACACAAAATAGTTCTCAAAGATTTAATCAAAACTATAGACCAAATCCTGTTGGGCCTAACCAACAAACAAGGCCAAACTTCCCCCAAATAATCCCCCGGTTCAACAAGGACAACAGTTCCGTCCACAAAACTTCCAGAGACCCCCTTTTAGGTCTCAAATGAACCCGAATTATTCTCGACCTTCTGTCATACAGAACAATCCAAACAACCGTCCTGAAAGGACCCACCACTTTAACCAACATCAAAATGATGGTTATTCCCACTATCCAGACTACAATTACTATACCGAGGATAGCAACACTTACGACTATGAGGATGATGAAAATTATCCTATCGTTGAACAAACTTTCGAAGATACTCCTATCGAGCCCTTTAATAGTCATCAATACCAGGATTTTCTAGCGCTTCCGAGCCTAGACCAACCTCCCGATTCGACAACAACTTTGTGCGAAGTCGAAACGCAGAGTAAAAGCTTGAATCTCGACGATTTGAACCCCGACTTGAACTTCCCGGAGCAACTATTTCTTTAAGCCCACTTCTTACAGTTAACTCCAAAAACCTTTACTACATTATTGACGCTTCTTCTAAATTCAAACTACTTATTGATACCGGAGCTGGTACCTCTATCTTCAAAGAAAATACCGTAAAGAATTTCACCCAAAGATCTCCTGAACGGGTAACTATTCAAGGAATTACCCACGAAAAAATCCCCATCTCACAATCTACTTTAATTCCATTCGCTCCACGTAACCCACATAAAGTTTTTATATACGATTTGGACATTGAGTTTGACGGCATACTAGGATTAGATTTTCTTGAACACTATGAATGCATAGTTGACTTAAAATCTAAACAGCTGATAACAAATTGTAAAACCAAACCCTTCGAAGGTTGAATGTATTCAGAACTTTCCTCAACCCCAAACTCCGAAAGACATTACATCTTTTCTTGGTCTCGCTGGGTATTAAAGACGCTTCATACCAAATTTTGCGAAGATCTCTAAACCTCTGACTAAACTACTCCAAAAGACGTCAAGTTCATCTTGACGCAGATTGCAAGTCTTCCTTCAATGAACTGAAGCAAGCCCTTGTATCTGACCCAATCCTGATATATCCAAACTTTGAAGAACCCTTCCTGCTCACTACTGATGATAGTGCTTTTACTATTGGAGCGGTTCTTTCTCAAGGCCCGTGGGAAAAGATCTCCCTGTTGCATACGCTTCTCGCACCCTCTGTGCTGCAGAGACACGATATTCCACCATCGAACGAGAATTGTTGGCCATAGTTTGGGCTGTTAAGCACTACAGACCGTATCTTTTTGGGAGAAGGTTTACACTCCTGTGTGACCACCGTCCGCTTACTTGTCTCTATTCCATCAAAGATCCTGGCAGTCGTCTAGCCAGATGGCGCCTTAAGCTAGAGGAATACAATTATAAGATTGAGTACAAGCCCGGTAAGGTAAACCAAAACGCAGATGCTCTTTCTCGCATCAAAATCAACCATTTCAAGCAATGTGCTGATTTCCTTTCCAAAATCAAAATTTTCGCCAACAACGAAAGTCACTCCGAACAACCTGAAAACTCTGACAATGACGACGAACATGACGAAAGAATTATCGCTGAGTTTAATCGATTTGTTCAACTCTACAAAACTGAGTCAATAATCGATTACTCTAAAATTGAAATATCCAATTCTCAACTTTTAGACAAGTCCCACAAACGCATAGTTACATTCTTTTGGCAAAACAAAACTAACGATTTACACGACAAAATTATTGATGACTTTTTCGAAGAAGAACCTAATTTCAGTAATGACACTCTTAACATCACGGCCAGTAAATCTGTCAGGCATAGAAAATACTTAGTTGTAACTTTGCCCTATGACCCTGAAACTGTCGTCTCACATCTTTTCAAAATTATTTATACCAACCAAGACCAATTCAACGACTCCGAAACATACTGCATAGAAAATAACATAGAACTTCCCATTCTCGAAATTTTATCTTTCATTCTCTCCGACAAAGAAATCAAACTGAAAATGTGCCAAAACATTGTTACAACTCCTACCGAAGACGAAATTCCTATAATAATACAATAATACCACTCTGGTAAAAACAACCTCAATCGTGGCATTAACGAAACTATCAGACGTGTTAGGGAAAAATTCAATTGGACCGGCTTAATTAAGACTGTAGAACAATTCATCAAATCCTGCGAAACTTGCCAAAAAGTAAAGTTCTGTAGGAAAAACTTAAGTGCACCTTTTGTTATTACGGAAACACCCAAGACTCCTTTCGAACGTATTAACATTGACATCTTTGAATATCCATCTAGAAATCATGCACTCACTATTAGGGACGAACTGTCGTAAACACCCTTCTGATTTTCTTTCAACATTACGGAACTCCACTTCGCATCCATTGTGACTATGGACGTGAATTTGACAACACTTTAATGCGGGATCTATGCCAACTATATGACATAAAACTGACATTCTCCAGCGTTCAACATCCCGAGTCAAACGGTTCTATTGAAAGATTTCACGCGACCTTAGCAGAAATGATAAGGGCAAATACAGCGGAACATCCAAACGAACATCCATTTAACGTCCTCCCTTATGCCATCATCTGTTATAATAACACGAAAAATAAAACCACCGGTTTCACGCCCTATGAACTCATATTTGGGCACACTTCAAGTAGGCCTCCAGAAACCCTTTACAACCAGGAAAAACTGATTTCGAAATACGTAAGAGACCTAAATAACAGAATGGATTATTACTACAGACTCGCCCGTGCTAAAACCGAAAAACAGAAAGAAAAATCTAAAGTGCGATTTGACCAACACGTTTCTACTAAACAACCCGATTACAAAGTAGGCGACAAAGACTACGTAAAAGAGTCCCAAATTAAAAATAAAGCCGAAAACAAATTCAACGGCCCCTTCGAAATTACCGGAATACGAAAAAACTCTGCCACCGTCATAAATTTACAAACAAACCAAATAACTAAAGTTAACTTTGACAGACTAAAACCGTATTTTGAATAAATCCCTTTTTTCAGATTCTGTGGACTGTTTTCAGTCGTGAACCTTCAACAGTACTCCATTACGCCTGTTAACAATACTATAGGAGTTTTCTTTCATGAAGAAGGAACCCTTAAAATTTCTAATGACAAATGGACACTCCTTGTTTACAAAGATCTAAGCCCATTTCGAGACGCTACTTTAAACAACGACAATATACTGAACAGACTTTTAGATACTATTAACCACAACAAAACTAACGTTAAAATCTTCAAATCCAAAGTACAGACTCACGTAAGCCTCCTGAAACAAATACCAAAATCTGTAAACATCAAATATACAGAAATTTTCGCTGACACTGAGACTTACAGTACCATCAGAAAGAAACGCGGACTTATTAACGGACTGGGATCAATTTGGAAATCTATTTCCGGTAACTTAGATGCAACAGACGGAGAATACTTTAGTGACTCTATAAACAAAATTACTAAAGACCAACATCAAATCAAGAACTTAATGAAACGACAATTATCAGTAACAACCTCGGTCATTAAAAATCTTAACACCACACTACAAAAATTTCAGTCCGAAGAGAAAATATTTTCGGAAAATATCGAAACAATTAGGAAGTCAATTGAGTTCATTACAGACGATCTTGCTTTTTATGAACTTCAAGCCAATGTCTTGGATTTGTGTGAAAGCTTAATGGAAAGTTACGTATACATTGAAGATACCCTCAACGATGTATTAACTGCAGTCTCTTTCGCCCGTCTAAAAATTTTACATAGCTCAATTATAAACCCAGTAGATTTAGTCGACTCCCTTCAGAAAATATCACAGTCACTTCATGAAAATAACTTACCACTTCCAACCTATAGTTTAAATGTTGCTAGATACATCGATCTAATAGAATTGGAAGCTTTTCAGATCAATACTAAAATTGTTTTTGTACTAAAAATTCCCTTAGTCAATCCCGAAACTTATACACTGTATCGCTTGTATCCTATCCCAGTTTTGGATTATCGAACAGGATTTCACCATATTCTTCCAACAAAATTAAAATATATCGCGAGAGATGACGATTCGCTATTGTACGCATCTTTCGAAGACCTGAGTGACTGTAAGCCATTATCTAAAGAACATAAGATCTGTTCCAAAGTTATTCCACACACCATAGACAAAGAAGCCCTCTGCGAAGCACAGCTTCTTAGACAGCCAGCAGCCCTTCCTTCAACTTGCAAGCCTTTAATATTATATGCCGAAGAGTATAATATTCAAGAAATTGATCTGAACCTTGGTTAATTTCGACTTCCGGACAGTTGCCCATCAACATCAAGTGCAAGGGAGAAGATGTCGTTACCCAATCCATTCGACAAATTCTCTATTGACCATCCAACCCAGTAGCAATGCCTTCATTGGTAACACCAGGGTCCATGCCAGAAGGACCACCAACAACGTTGACAACATCACAATAAAAAGTCACATAGTCAACATCCCCTACAACTGTTGCGACAACCTGCCAACCATCGGTCAACTTCCAAAGTTGAAACCCATGAAACTACAGGAACTGGATGCCAGAGACCTGAATATCGCCAACCATAAGCTTAGCCAATACTCCAGGGAATTAGAAAAGCTCCTAGACCAACCATTCTTGGAGAAACACACCTCCTGGTTTACGATCATCACAATAGCAACAACCGTAATTGTGGTTGCCCTCCTTTTCATCAGCATCATCAGAAAGAAATTCCAGAAGCCCCCAACGATCAGCCCTTCTGCCGATCCAGCACCACCACCAGGTCCATCAACCATCAAGCCCAGGGTAAAACTCCATAGCCTCCTTAGTCCTGTCGAGGATATGGAATTGCAGAACCTCCCTTAAAAGTCGATGCTGTAGCATCAACTTTTTTATATGGATGGGAGTTGTTATATAAGTTATTCCATCGACTTATGTGAAACCATCTAGCAACAGTTCCCAAGCTGAGTCAGCATCCACGTGTCGTCTCAGGTTACCTTCGACGACGTACATCCGTGAGAACAGCAAACGCTGCGACAGCTTAGTCAGCATTCTTATGTTATAAATTGTTCAATTGCCTTATGTCTGCATTCATTATTACTTACAAAGTCTGTCTAGTTAGTTTAACACATAATTTTTGTCTTTTTTATTGTTATTAAGTTTTATTATTATTTTCATTATATTCAAGTTTCTATTAAAAGTTTATTAATTGTGCAAGTATAAATAAAGTCTTTTTTAAAAGAGAAATTTTGAAATTTTGAAAGTGTGATATAACATATATATATATATATATATATATATATATATATATTATTTCCGTTTCCGCATGTAACATTTAATTATATTTTGGCCAAATTTGTTGCGAATACGCTGGAATTATAATTCATGAAAATTAATAATTACTTTGAAGGTAATGAATTCGAGGACGCTGAGGACATATTTCATAAATCATCCGATTTCTGTCACCACTTTCATAGCCCCAATAGCAATGATGACAATAATGGTGATAATGACAGCAATTTTGTTGAAAATAATCTTTATATTAGTACGAAAATAATAATCATGCTGATAACGAGGACAACTGGACAAACAACAAACGCAACAGAAAATCATACAATTTTAAAGATACCGCAATCATTTTGGTCTACATATTTAAATAAACAAAATAAGCTTCTTGACAAATGGACGAATGCTCTCTCAAAAATATTTAATGCAGAAAAAGAATACAAATATTGTGTGTTAACATTTGACATAACCAATATTCACACTTGCAAGACTGGCGAAATAACTTTCTCATCGACACCGACTTGCAAAAATAGCCAGTGTACGCAGTTTAAATTTTCTTACAAAGGAAACCCGCGAGTTGAAACAATCACTGAAATGGAGGTTTATTACGAAAAACAGATTGTTCATAAGCAAAATGAAAATCATCGACGTTTTATAAATGGACAAGAAAGAGACAATTTAGCCAGTGTAGTTAACGGAAAATCAGGTTTAGAGTGCGAAGAGAAAATACTAGGGTCAGCTGACAAAGACTTATTAAGAAACGGAAATTTTAACGGTCTACCGAGCTTAGACATAATTCATAAGATTCAGTCCGAAATTAGACATATGGATTTAATGAATCAAGACATTATTACGCGTATGTATAGGTTAATTGAAAAATATAATGATACTTGGAAGGGAGAAAAATTTGACTTTGGGTTTATTCAACAATTCAATGTATTTCCATTTTGGGTCCAACTGTATACAGAGCAACAGTTTCGTGTGTTGCTAGAAATGGAGACCGGCTCTGTTTTTTGTTACCTCGATGCTACAGGGAACTTGATAAAAAGACTACACAAAAATTCAAAGAAAGTATATTATTATACACTTCTTTTACGTGGAGATGATCAAAAACGGATTGGCCCATTTCCAGTGGCGGAATTTATAAATACCAGTCATAATATTCCAAGCATAGCAAATTTTTTATGCAATGTAAGGAAACATTTGCATCTACTGGCCCAGCACCGTATGACTTTAATCGATAAAATAGAGACTGACTTTTGTTTAGCCATTTTGCAGGCTTCATGTCAAGCATTTAATGAATGCAACCTAACATATTATATGAACGAAATCTATTTAAAGTCAAACAAAATAGCAATAAATACTGTTATACACATATGTTCGTCACATATGTTGAGTACAGGACGAGGGCATTTAAAAAATTACATTGACACAAGGATGAACTCGATGGAGCTATGAAAGCCATTTCAACTCTAATTCATTGTATAACCATACAAGCCGCAGGGCAAGTGTTCATGGCAATGATCAGTTTTTATGGGAAATGTAGATCAAAGTGAACGTGATGAAATAATAAGTAAGAAATTTAATTTCAATCAATAAAGTTTTCAAACTGTAACAGAGAAAATTCGCTTCATTATCAATATTTTAAACAAATTTACAACAAAACAATAGCCGAAAATAATATTAATCCAGAAACAAAGATGACTGATTTAAGTGGACTTAAATTTTTTGATCATAAAAATAATAGTGATGATGACAATGGTGATAGTCCAGCAGAATGTGATTCATATTCTGATGAATCTATAATAGCTGAAGAAATGACTGGTGCTTTTAGAGATTTATCAGAAGAAGACGAATCTTATTATAATGTTGATAATAAAAGAAATGGCGCAAACAAAGACAGTAATATAAGTACTCTGAAAAAAAAAGTGATAAAGCATGTAAGAAGAAAACGAAAGAAATTTGACAGCTGGGACCTGATTAATTACATACTAACAAAAAGGTTGACATATTTTCCTTTATGGTCAGCCAGTTCAATTAAAGTATTTAAAATTCTGCGGGAGTCGAACGCAACCATCGAGAATTGGCATAAGTTTATCAAAAAAAAAATTTAATCACAAAAAAATATAGAAGTAACTGAATTTATTCAAAAACAGGAACAAACATTAGCAGGTAAACTACTTAAGCGAAACATGTTGATTTTCACAGAACGGCAAAAAAAGTCAAACCAGTTAGAAAGAAGAGTATATAAGGTTGAAATTGCAAAAATTGAAAAATCGTAAAAAGCCGAAACTAGGTGACATTACAGATAATCCATTTGTTGAAGAAACGTGGAGTAAAGGACATGATAATTATATAAAAAAGTGAGGAGTTTTTTTTTCGCATGAAGAAGATCTAGTAGAAAATATGTCAGAATTAATTATCAATGGGTACCATATAACAAGCGACGTTATGACTTCCTTCAAAGAACATTACTCATCAAGATCTGTGGTTAACAGATTACATAATCAATCCATTCTTGTCGATACAGGTTTCAGCTGCTCAAAGTAAGGGAAAAAAATAATATTTATTGATTCTTTATTAACTCATTCAATGATAAGTACTAATTCTATAAGTGACGGTTTTAAACATTGGTTAATAAAAAATAATGTCGACACCTACCAGTGGTGGTTGTTACCAGTTATAATAAACGATAATCACTGGACATTAATGCTAGTTGACCATTTCAGTAAATCAATTATTTACATAGACTCCAACATATCTTGGCGTTGCAAACAAAATATGATGCTGCTACGAAATCACAAACGGTATCATACCATTAGAAACATTCAGCAGCTTGTAGCAGCCTATGGATACAAAAGCCAAAGCAACGTCAAGTTTGACGAATCATGGAAAATATACGCTCCAACGGATATCATAAAACAAAGTGATAGCTACAAATGTGGGGTTCATGTTTGTTTATGGGCATACGTTATATGTCAATCCGTACCCATGAAATTTGGAAATGAAGACATGGCAAATGCTCGCCAAACAATCTTAAAAATATTAAAAGCAAATAGCGGTTCAAAGATGAATGTAAATGACTCCAATGAGCAAGGAAAGCTGACAGAAAAAAAAAAAATATTCACAACTTAATCAAACATCAGTAATATTGGACAACTCTATGGTAATACACAATACACCGCCAGTTGGTTGGAAAACATCATTGGACTATTTGTCTCATGTATTACTGACCTGAATGTTGACAAACAAAATTTTAACTCAGAAAATTTAGAACCACTTGAAGAATATAGTTAGAATTAATTATATAATTTCCAAATTGTTAATTTTTCTTATAATTTATAAAACTGTTTTTATTTTATTATTTCAAATCAATACTGTTACAACAAAATATATTATTAACAATGAAATGTGTATCGTTATTTCCTAAGACACACGGCCCAAAAATTTTTCGGAGATATGAGCTTTTGAAATCTCATTAGAAAACTTATCAGTGAAAAATTTCGCAACTATTTCGCGAACGGTGTAGATTCTCGGTTATATTGCTTCAAAATATTAAACTGAATATCAACAAAAAATATCAGGGCCCAAAAATTTTGCAAATCGGAGATATGAGCTTTTGAACGCTCATTAGAAAACATCAATGAATAATTTCGCAACTATTTCGCGAACGGTCTAGATCCTCGGTTATATTGCTTCAAAATATTAAACTGAATATCAACAAAAAATATTGCGGCCCAAAAATTTTGCAAACCGAAGATATGAGCTCTTATATACTCATTGAATACCTTATCAGTGAAAAATTTCGCAACTATTTCGCGAACGGTCTAGATCCTCGGTTATATTGCTTCAAAATATTAAACTGAATATCAACAAAAAATATCACGGCCCAAAAATTTTGCAAACCGAAGATATGAGCTTTTGTAGCCACATTATATACCTTGTCAGTTAAAATTTTCGCAACTATTTCGCGAACGGTCTAGATCAGTGGTTCTTAACGGTGGTCCGCGGACCACTGGTGGTCCCTGGAGGCATTCCAAGTGGTCCGCGAAGACATCCTAATATTTGACGTGACGTAATGAATCGAGTCGACGAGTCGAAACACCGATGTCCGCGCGCGGCACGAGTGCGAAGGCGAAACGCGGTGCACGAGGGCGGGGGATAGCGGTTCCGTTCCATTCGTTCTTTGTTTTGGCGGGTTGTCGATCGGGTTGTCGATCGGGTTGTTGATCGTCATTCGTCACACGTCGTGTAATGAGTGGTAGGAATTTATAACGTGGCCTTGAGAGAGTGACGAGTACCTACTGAGTACTTAGTTTAATTTTTAAGTTCGAAAGCAAAAAGCAAATATCCTTAGTCTCCGAGCCCGAAGGTAGTTATAGTAAATAACTACTCCAGATATAAACACTACGTAGGTAAGTAAAATAAATATTATTTGTTTGGTTTATGTCACACAACCAGCTATTGCGGATTACTAATTTCACTTTATTTTCGTCACATTGTAAATCTGATAGGTTTCTTAGTAGGTACTGTGTACGAAGTTTTTAATAATTTTTATAAAACGGAAAATAATGCACAATTTAGTATTATCTGACGGTTAGGTTAGGTTTTAGTGAACAATTAAAAACGATCCTTATTTGACTTGCATTGTTTGTATGTAGGTAGGTTTGTTTGTTCGGGTCTAAACCTTATAACCTAATATTTCAAAGCAGTTATTCTCAACCAATTGAGGCAAAGTTTGGAATACATAATTATGTAATTTCGGTGACAATGCAATTGTTTGGTATAATTGAGCAGATTATGATGTATATGTATGTAAATATAATAATATACCTAATAAGACCGTCATCATATTTGGGCTCATTTGATAAGTCTTGAGCAGTAGATAAGTTACTTTAACCGTCATTCCGGCAGCTTGCCCTAGACCTCACAAATAAAAGCTTGTCAAAACAACACATTTTATTATCTTATACCTGTCCATATTATCACTAAAACTTCGTTTTCAGAAAAATGCCACCAAAAAGAAAATATGACGACGACTATATTAAGCTGGGCTTTACTTCAATAGAAATTAATGGAGAGCCTAGACCGCAATGCGTTTTATGTGCAACTGTTCTTGCTAACGACGCTTTAAAACCGGCAAAGTTGGAACGTCATTTGAAAACCGTGCATCCAAAGTTTTGTAACCGATCGCGAGAATTCTTTGAAGGCAAACTAACAAATCTTAAAAAAATGAAACTTGGACCCAGTGGATCAAGTTATGCAACATCTGAAAAAACATTATCTGCATCATTTGAAGTTTCAAAATTGATTGCCAAATCGAAAAAGCACACAATTGGCGAATCTATAATAAAGCCTTGTATGCTCAAAGTTGCAGAAGAACTCTTAGGCGCGGAAGCTCAAAAGAAAATTCGTGAAATACCGCTTTCTAATGACACAGTTAAGTCGCGCATTCAAAAAATGTCAACTGATATTGAAGACCAAGTTATTGACAAAATTAAAAACAGCCCTTATTTTGCATTACAATGTGATGAGTCTACCGATGTTTCGCAATGCTGTCAATTACTTGTATTTATACGATATTTGGAGGACAATACAATGTTTAAAGAAGAGTTATTATTTTCTCAAGAACTTAAAACGACGTCGCAAGGTGCAGATGTTATGAATGCAATAAGTCAATATATGGAGGAACATGGACTTATGTGGGAAAGGCTTGCCGGGTTTTGTACTGACGGTGCTCCTGCTATGCTTGGTTCTCGCTCTGGTCTTGCAGCATTAATAAAAACTAAAAATCCATCCGCAATTACGACGCACTGCGTTATTCACCGTCAAGCATTGGCTGCTAAAACGCTCCCGGAATGTTTTGCTATGGCTCTGAAAACAGCTATAAAAGTAGTTAACTTCATTAAAAAGCGCGCACTCAATACTCGTCTATTCAAACAGTTGTGTTCTGACATGAACTCTGAACACGATACTCTGCTTTTCCACACAGAAGTTCGTTGGTTTTCGAAAGGAAACATGCTGTCGAGGTTGTACGAACTAAGAGAGGAAGTAAAAATATTCTTAATTAACAAAGAAAACAAAGAATTGCTAGATCAGTTCTGTGAGCCCAAATTTATAATACGTTTTGCTTATTTGGTCGACATTTTTGCGCAAATAAATAAATTGAACCTTCAACTGCAAGGATCAGGAAATTTGAAGTTGCAAGGCATGAGCAACATATTTGCATATGGAGATAAAATCAGGGCGTTTATTGCTAAAATCGAGCTATGGATGAATAAGATCGAAAGAAAAAACTTTTCTGCATTTGATACGCTGAACCAAATTATTAACGTTGAAGGTGCAGATAATAAAGAAGAAATTCAGAAGAATATGATGCTCCATTTGACTAATTTAAAAAGTGAATTCAATCGCTATTTTCCTGACTGCGAGGACAAAAGTATTCAGAAACTGATCCGGAATCCTTTCATTGTCAACGTTACCGAAGTTTCTGATGAAATTCAAGAAGAAGTGATTGAAATGCAACACGACACGAATTTAAAAGATACATTTGAATCAGGAATAAATCTTGAAGATTATTGGAGCCAAAAAGCAATTTCTTTTCCAAAGCTTCGAGACATTGCTATACGTTACCTAACTTTATTTTCATCGACGTATCTATGCGAGCAGGGGTTTTCGGCGCTTCTGATTATTAAAATCAAGCACCGAAATCGGTTGGATGCCACTGCCGACATGCGTTTAGCTTTGAGTAGCACTGAACCAAGAATTCAGAAGTTAGTAAAGAGTATGCAGTCACAAAAATAACATTAAATTAAAATTTGTAACTTTTAGATTTTCACCAAATAATAAATAAATGAGTGCTAATTATAAAATTGTGCTTGTTTTGTTTCAAACAACCCTTAATTTAGGACAATTCAGGTAAACCAACTGGGTGGTCCCCGGCAAGACAAACATTTGGTAAAATGGTCCCTCATGACTAAAAGGTTAAGAACCACTGGTCTAGATCCTCGGTTATATTGCTTCAAAATATTAAACTGAATATCAACAAAAAATATTACGGCCCAAAAATTTTGCAAATCGGAGATATGAGCTTTTGTAGCCACATTATATACCTTGTCAGTTAAAATTTTCGCAAATATTTCGCGAACGGTTTAGATCCTCGGTTATATTGTTTCAAAATATTAAACTGAATATCAACAAAAAATATCACGGCCCAAAAATTTTGCAAAGCGGAGATATGAGCTTTTGAATGCTCATTAGATACCTTATCTGTGAAAAATTTCGCAACTATTTTGCGAACGGTCTAGATTCTCAGTTACATTGCTTCAAAATATTAAACTAATTATCAACAAAAAATATAGTGGTCCAAAAATTTTGCAAATCGAAGATATGAGGTTTTGTATGCTCATTAGATACCTTATCTATGCAAAATTTCGCAACTATTTCGCGAACGATCTAGATCCTCGGTTATATTGCTTCAAAATATTAAACTGAATATCAACAAAAAATATCAGGGCCCAAAAATTTTGCAAATCGGAGATATGAGCTTTTGAATGCTCATTAGATAACTTATCTGTGCAAAATTTCGCAACTATTTCGCGAACGGTCTAGATCCTCGACTATATTGCTTAAAAATATTAAACTGAATATCAACAAAAAATATCACGGCCCAAAAATTTTGCAAATCGGAGATATGAGCTTTTGAATGCTCAATAGATAACTTATCTGTGCAAAATTTCGCAACTATTTCGCGAACGGTCTAGATCCTCGGTTATATTGCTTCAAAATATTAAACTGAATATCAACAAAAAATATTACGGTCCAAAAATTTTGCAACCCGAAGATATGAGCTTTTGTAGCCACATTATATACCTTATCAGTGAAAAATTTCGCAACTATTTCGCGAACGGTCTAGATCCTCGGTTATATTGTTTCAAGATATTAAACTGAATATCAACAGAAAATATCACGGCCAAAAAATTTTGCAAATCGAAGATATGAGCTCTTATATGCTCATTAGATACCATATCTGTGCAAAATTTCGCAACTATTTCGCAAACGCTCTAGATCCTCGGTTACATTGATTCAAGATATTAAACTGAATATTAACAAAAAATATCAGCGCCCAAAAATTTTGCAAACTGACGATATGAACTTTTGAATGCTCATTAGATACCTTATCAGTGAAAAATTTAGCAACTATTTCGCGAACAGTCTAGATTTTCGGTTATATTCCTTCAAAATACTAAACTGAAGAACAACAAAAAATATCACAGCCCAAAAATTTTGCAAGCCGAATATACGAGCTTTTGTGGTCACAGTAGATACCTTAACAGTGAATAATTTCGCAACTATTTCGCGAACGGTTTATACCGTCTGTTATATTGTTTCGAAATATTCAACTGAAAACCAACGAAAAAAAATTAGGGTTCGGAAATTTTGCAAAAAGAATTATAAATATTTCCATCGTAACTGAAAAGTGAACATCTGAGCACTAACTCTCAACTTATTCACAAGGTTCAAGCATGTTCAAAAGTTTTCTGATAATTCGCAATAAACTACTGTATTTTCCATTTTTTGTTTAATTTAATATTTGACGGTACAAATATTTGTTTATTATTTATGTCTGATTAATATTAGTCGCATATACGACCTCTCTGCATTTCGTGTATGAACACCTTTAACCCTTTAAATTTAACGGGTAGCTTCAGGTTCGTATATTATACATGTAAATGCGCTTCATGAACTTTTAGAAGTAGATCTGTGTAAAGCATTGCTACGATTTCATGCATTTACCGGTTGCAATTATAATACTAGATTTTTTAGAAAATAGGGCCCTTTCAAATACTCGCAAAAAACAAAGAGTTTCAGCAAGCGTTTGCTAATTTAGGGCATAAGAAAATCGATCCAAACGATACTTTTGCAAAAATAGAGGCGTTTTTTGTAATATGTAAGTATTTGAGAGACAAAAAAATTAATAACGTGAGATATCGAATGTTCCTCCGAAATTATAAAGTTAAAAACACTGAGGAAGCTTTTTTAAACGCAAATCTGAACAACTGCGATGCTTCTTGCTTGCCACCTTCCTATACCGAGCTCCTAGAACAAATAAGAAGCAATAATGGCAAATATAACTTTTCATGGTTTAAAGGCATCAGTAAAAGATGTAATTGTTAGGATATTGGTAAATTTATATTGGTATAAAACAGCTCAAGAAGAAGATGAAGAAGAGAGTCAAGTAATGTTTTATGTTTTGAACATTCTGTGACTTCTTGCTTTTTGCTGTAAGCTGTAATAGAGAAGACATTTCTTTTCTTTTGTTTAGAACTGTTGTTAATTGTTTATTTATATTACTTGTGATAATACAAAATCCACTTAAATAACAGTGTTTTATTGAAAAAACAACAGATCCACGAATATTCACAATGTTCACTCTAGTTTGAAGGTAAACTATATGTTATGAATTGTGAATAATAAAATTAATCCAATATTTTAAATTTTAGGATAATCAATATTTGGCAACATTTAATATCAATTTAAGTAAACATTCTATTGAAAGAACTGTTATTAGTAAAGAAATACATCTAAATTAGGTAAATGAGAACGAAGTAAAACGTAATTCAAATATCCTTTGTACAAGTAAAGTATTATTTATATTTCTGAATACATTTCTTTGAAATGATTCATTTGTAGAATAATATAATTATAAATTCTGCAGTAGTTATTAAGTTATTTTTTACCTTGCAAATTATACAAAAGTTTATATAAGAAAAAAAACCTTGCAAAACATGCCAAGCGGTGTTGTTTCAACAATGAGAAAAGCAATATGATTCATTATGCGGGCGACGATTAAACTCTTTTGGCTTTTCAGGAGTCGAGGATGAATTTTTTAAATCGTTTAAGATTGAGGAATAAAGTTTCTAATAAAATGAGGGCAGGCAAAATTTTTTTACTAAGCAAATCAGATGCTCTTATTTGTGCTTACGCTAAAGATTTATTGCGGAAACATAAAAGACCACACATAGCAAATTTAGTAAGCAACAAAATGAGAGTACTCGGAAGACTTACTGCTCTGTTTACAGTATACATATAACATTAATTCGGTGATAGAAACTTTGCAGTCCAAAAATCATGATAAAGTCGTTGCAGCAGCAAGCATAACAGCCGGATATGATGAATCTAAAAAAAGTTTCAGGGCTCGAACTTCAGTATTGCGCTGCAGAACATCCTTACTGGCTATTTGTTAATGCTGTTAAAAAATCATCCCGTATTACCTCTTACAAATACCGAAACTTCATTAAAGAACATTAAATATTTTCGTCAATTAATATCTGCGAACTGAAAATTAGAAATGGGAAGTTTGGCGCTTAAAGATTTAAATGAAAAACGTGCGATGAATCCTACATCACTGCCGGGCCCATAATAGAGGACATAATACTATTTAAAAATTATTGTTTTTAAGTGGCACAGAAGTTGATTGAGGATTTAAATAATAAGTTATATGAACACGTGCATTACCCATTTTGGTAAACAGAAAAAGAACAGGCGACGTTCAGTACATTACAATGATAGTAATCAGGCTGTCAATTATCTAAGAACGACGAATCAGAATGTCTATCAGTTCTCTCAGAATCTGAAAAGAAGTTAAGTAGTTACTTAAAAGGGTCACAACTGTAGGAAAATGAAGCAAATTCGTTCCTGTTTTATTTAAAAAAATGCAAGGATATATAGATGATTCTAATGGTTAGAAAACAAACAAGAATAATACCAAATGAAAATACAGGATATTGAAATAATTAATGAAGTGGTTGAAAATGAAGGTAAGTATTTATATAGTTGAAATTAATTTTGTAGATCAAGTGATTCCGGGATTATGGAGTCTTATGGAGTCAACATATGAACAATGAACAGAAATTTAAATAATTTGCAAGTCACACAATCCAATCCAGCATCTAAAGGTATTAAAATGAGGATTACCTTTGCTCAACTTTTGCCTATTGCATCTTAGAATGTATTGCTAGGTGCTAGGTATTAATAATATATGACTCGTACCTAACTTTGTGTTCAGTGCTATTATGTACAGCACAGACATTCTGTCAAAAAATGTCAACAAGCGCGGGAAAAAGATTGCTTTATTATGTTTTATGCTTTATGAAAAGTGAAAGCTAGAAGTTTGTAATCTACACAACATCAACATCAAGTGTACCACATCAACATCAAGTGTTTTATTCAATCCCTTCCAAAGTCCTTAGAATATTCTTCAAGAGAATAGTTTAGAAAAATAAGGTAAAACCAAATTTTATCCTAGAAAATATGCGATATATGAAGCAGTAAGGATCAGTTTTACAAGTTTGACTGGAGTTCATCCTTAAACCAAATTTCGTACCAGGAACTCGGTTTTCAGAGTTAATTGAAACATAATGACTGAATATCCGAACATAAACTTGCAATTAACAGATGACGAATATTTTGTAGAAGCATGACATGTGAGATGTGTAAGAAGAAAAGTTCCAGTGCACCAGCCAAGACAAAATCATTTTATGGCACGGGATATGACCGAGAGGATTTATTAAAAGATACGGTTCATGCAAAAATGCGTTACGATTTGTAATAAAAACAATTTCACATAAAATTTCAACATTGACTATGCAGTAAGAATTTTTTTCTGTGACTAATTCATATATTTTAGAAATCATGTTGTAACTCCTGAACAAATGGTCATCCTTACTGTGAGGTATTATGCGACAGGGAACTTTTTGCAGACAGTAGGTGATTTATTCGGATTGATAGAAGGACAGCTATTCGTGTCACCTGGAAAGTATCTAGAGCCATAGCAAGGCTTTATAGAGAATATATAAAGATGCCAGTTACAGCTGAAGAAATGAAGGAAATATCAAAGAGATTTTATAAGTAAATTGCCTAAGTGCATTGGAGCATTGGATTGCACTCATATAAAAAGTCTATCACAGCATGGCAACAATCCAGAGATCTATAGAAACAGAGAGGGTTTTATCTCATTCAATGTCCAAGCAATATGTGATGCAAATTTTCTTTTCCAAGATGTGGTATACAGATGGCCTGGGTTTGACTTGATAAAGTGTACGCTCAACAAAAGTATTCAATAAGCCCACTGGTTAATCCACCTATCTGAGCTGAGCACCTTTTTAATGAATTCCATATTAGGTCAAGAAATTGCATTGAAATGAAATTTGTGCAGTAGAAAAGAAGGTTCAATATATTTCTTTTGGAATTCGCTTAAAAGTAGATAAATTTGAAGCAGATGTAGTTGCTGATTATCAAGTGTTTTTGTGGTAACATAGTTATTGTTTAAAATCGTTTAATATTTGCTGTGACTGTAAGAGATATAAAGAAAGAAAAACGATATTTTTAACAATTTATTATCTATATATGGATATGTATACTCAGGCTGTATTAAGGAGGTGGGCCAAAATCGCTTTTAAAAGCGAACACTAATTGTGACTAGTGCCGTAAACGACCAAGAGATTGCGCTCCGAATACGGTAAAAACGGACGAGGGTAGCTTTAATTTAATATTATAAAGGAGTACTAAGTGAATGGTATAAAAAATGTCACAGGGGGATTTGAAACATTATATTTATAATAATGATTATATTTTTGGACAGATACCTTTAGGTAATTCGGACTCGTTCTTCTGACCCCAAAAAATTATATTTATAAGTCTGACAATTACGCCGGTAATGAGCTCATAAATTTCACTCCGTTCATTCACTAGAAATGATCGAACAGATCTGTGGGTTCAAGTGAATTATTGTTAAACAAGTTTCATTTTATGTGTTAAACAAATCACGGACAATTATAATAACTGTATTCGCAGGTGAGAGAAAATACTGGCAAGCACAACATATTGAGAATCAAAGTGTCACAAGGTCTTTACATGTTAATATTATTGGACGTATTTGGTGTTAACAGACAGTTTATATGTAAAAAAAAAGTGCTGTTAACTAGGAAATACATTAATACAGGTTCAGAAGAAATAGACAAGTTAAATAATCACCAAAAAATTACAAAGGTTGTGATTGTTTATAATTTTAGGTTGAACATGCCCAAATAATGACTGAAATTGTGAGAAGCTTCAAGCAACAGCGATATATTACATTACATTAGATACAGCTCGATAGAATTAAAAAAACCTAAATCTTTAGAACATAGGTATGTATTTTATATTACAAAACTCATAGAAATGACATCAGTAATTGTCTTTTATTACTCAAGCTAGTTATAAACTTCACCAGTTTTTATGATATGTAATACTAGTGGTTTACAATAACTTTGTTATTGTCTTCTAAACTTTGTTTGTGGCATATTCTTGATTACTTTTATGTTTTTTTTGGGCAATAACCCCACAATAGAAATAAAACGACGTATATTGCAGGAATACCAAACGTGTCAATAGACTTTGAAACGTTTGGTATTCCTGCAATATACGTCGTTTTATTTCTATTGGGGTGTTATTGCCCAAAAAAACATAAAAGTAAACTTTGTTATTGTAAATTGAATTGCACAATTTTAGGATGAATTCGTTTAAAATTCAAAAATATAAGGTACATTTTATAACTACTTCGTATGTCTATGACTCGCAGTTTCCCAGATAATTTACAAGAAAAAATAGCCTTCAGTCTCAGATATAGCTGATACAATTTCGAAATTTTATGAATAGTTGCGGTTGCATTGGGATCTTTTCCTATAAATTAAATTATCTCAGAAACTGAGAAATTTAGTGTCACTGCAAAATCAATGAAATGGTGTTGACGTTGGCCCACCTCCTTAATATACCCTGTGTATACCATAGTGACCCTGGGAGGTAACTTTGACTCAAAACGGGAAAATTTTTAACTTCCCGCTCAATTAACCGTATCAGCGAAGGCCTTAATTCATACTATAACATATAAATAGCAGCACTAGTAAGCGGGGTAATGCTGATTGCTGATTGCTTCTATGTGTCGGTGCCGCGATAACTTTTAATAGTCTAATCAAGTGAATTTTGTTCCTGCCAACTTTTCCCAAAAACTGCGTATTTTGGTAAGACTCTGGTGTCCGTAATTTAAGCAACATTTACACGTTGATTTATATATTAACAAAACTACTTTGACCACATTTTCGAGTTATTTTGGTCCATGGTCCAAAGTATCCCTTTATGTTTTTGTTTATCAAAGAATGCACATATCAGAGTATTTCACAAGCCGTCTAAGTACAGAAGAAAGCTCAGCAACCGCCGGTAAATCAATTACAGTTAGGGTTGCTAACCATACTCTATAATAACGTATCTTACTTTATTTTTGGTAATTATACTTTATACTTTTATATACAAATAAAGTATGCAAAAATACTTTATTTTCAACCTTTACTGTGATGCGTAAAACAAAATACTCATTATGGGTACTTAACGATTTATAATTACTGAACGAAATATTTAAAACGGATAATGGAAACGATTTATAATTACTGAACGAAATGTTAGATGTCAGTTCGTCAGTTGTGACATTTGTCACAGATGTCACTCCCTATCGACGAAATTGTACAAAAATAGTCCGTTAGTTTTGTTTATAATTGAAGAATGCATTTTAAAGTAAATATTAATGCTTAAAATGACGAGTAATTCTGATAGCGACACACCAGTAACTCCTAAAAAAGCTAAAATAACTAAAGTTTTACAAAAGTATAAACCTGAGTGGGAAAAACAATACAACTGGATAACAAGTGATCTTCAAAATAAAAGTAATGCAAAATGTATTACCTGCGGCGTGAATTTTACAATCAGTTCAGCTGGCATTGGACAGGTATGAAAATTTATTAATGTGTACAAATATTGTTAAAGCTACGTTGCTTCTCCTTTTCGTATAGTTATTTTATTTACATTTTTTAACTTACTTACCTAACCTAATTCATTAGGTTTTTTTACATCTTGACAAAAAAAAGTCACCAGTTTGTATATGGTAGGACTTTGTATTGAAAAGTTTTAAAAAGAGTTATAGTTGCATGCATATTTGAAATTTAGTTTGCATTGATAATTTATACATTATTTTTTAAGCATGATCATGGGAAATTAGTTTCAATGTTTCAAATTCTATGAGTTATTTTAAAAATAATCTTGTTACTTGTTATTATAATAATATAAAAAAATATATTTTTCATACTAATTGTCAGAATTCTGAAATGTTTATATTCTCATTCACATAATTGTTTTTGGATAAAATTATATTAATAGATATTTTAATATTTGTCATTCAATTGAAGAATAGGAAATTCTTGATTCAGTATTTGAAAATGGTGATGGTTTAATATGGTGGTGGTTTCAGTTTTTGTTTCTTTCTTTCTATAGATTAAGCAACATCAAAATACTCAGAAGCATAAGATGAAAACTGAAATGAAGAAAACATCTGGTGTATTACAAAATTTCCTTACATCAAATACTAAATCAAGTTGTCAAGGATCTAGTGATGATGAGAATATTACAGCAGCGGAATTAGCATTGACTTTTCACACTGTGAAGCATAATTTATCTTATAATAGCATGGATTGCCTAAATAAATTAAACAAAATTATATTTATAGATTCCAAAATAGCTAGTAAAATACGCTTGGCAAGAACTAAAATGGAAGCTTTAGTGACAGAAGTGTTAGGTCCATATTCTGTGGAAAGTGTAATAAATGATTTACATGATGATGTATTTTTTTGTCCCCAGACAGATGCATCAAATAAAAAGAATATTAAGTTATTTCCTCTCGTAGTACAATATTTTTCAATAAATGAAGGGATCCAAAATAAACTGATAGATTTTTATGAAAATTCAAATGAATCTGCTGATGGCATGTTAGAAGCTATGAAGAAGTCTATGGATTCCCACAACCTGTCATTCAATCAAGTATCAGGTCTCAGTGCAGACAATTGCAATGCTAATTTTGGCATTCATCACTCATTATACACAAATATTAAAAAAGAAGTACCAAACCTAATAAAAGGCAACTGTCATGCACACATTATCCATAATATAGTGAAACATGCTATGGGCTACTTGATTTGTGACATAGAAAATATTGTTTTAAAAATATACAGTCATTTTTCGGTATCTGCTTGTAGAAGAGATGATTTAAAAAAATTTGTTACTATGGTTGATGGCGAATTTCACGAAATCAAACGTCATATTGGTACACGTTGGTTATCACTACTTCCAGCCATTGACACCCTTTTACTTAATTGGGCACCAATATGTAATTATTTTATAAGTTTAGGTGATAATTGTGCAATAATTATACAAGAACTATTAAAACTAAGGGATCAACAGGATAGGGAAGTTGTGGAAATTTATCTACACTTTATAAGCCACATGCTTAATATATTTAATAAAACGATAAAACGTCTGGAAGGAAATGATGTAACTATACTAGATGTCTATAATATTATGGATAATTTAAGAAACGAAGTAGAACAAAGAAAAACTGATAAGTACTTTGGTTATGAATCAAAAATGAGATTACAAAAAATTCAAAAGTCATCACCCGAAACATTCAATACAGTTATCAATAATTTTGCACTTTTTATTGATATGAGCTTAAATTATATGATAAAATGGTTTGATTTTAGCGAAGATAACTGGCTTTCAATACTTCCTAACATATCTTTGAAAAATGAGGTAAAATTTGAACATTTTGAAATGGTTATTACAAAGGCCAAGTTACAAGACAGATTAAATATTAAGATGGACGATGTATATTCCGAATCTATAAGATTTAAAGAGATCCAAAGAAAATTCACTAATGATGATAAAGAATTTTCAGTGAAAAGTACGGTAGAAAAATGGCAATATATACTTAAAAATGCATCTGATAGCTTACCAAATATAAAAAAAATTATTTCTTACCTACTCTCCATTCCCGCCACTTCAGCTTTCACTGAAAGAGTTTTTTCAGTAATGAATCTAAAGTGGCGAGAAGAGAGAAATAGAGCATCAATAAATTTAATTAAAAACGAATTGTTTATTTATTTAAATGTTGATTGTCAAACAAGTTTTGCAACATTTAAAGATAACAAAAAATTGTTAGCATGTGCTAAAAGCACACAAAAATACGTTTTTAAAGCAATAAAAACATAAAATTTGAAAAATACTTTTTTTTCTTCCTAATACTTTATTTTTTTCCTATCCAAACCAGTTTATACGTTTTTTTTGTCAAAAAAAAGTTGGCAACCCTAATTACAGTACGGCAGATTTGGAACAATGTCTACCTGCTATCAGGTGAACAATTCTGACACAAAGAACTGCCTCAGAAAAATACATATCCACAAGCACTATTAAAAACAAATTAGCTAATAGATATGACAATAAACCTAGCAAACCGACTGTTTTTACTAAAGAAGAGAAGGAACCCTTTGTGGCACATATTACAGCGCTATCTGAATATGGATTTCCATCTAAAGACTTTGACCTCAGATTTAAAGATAAAATTTAAGAACATCATTCAAGGAAAGGACGGGCTGAAATCTGTTCTTTTATGAAGCAGAACATTATCTCGAAGACATTCTAATAACATTCAAGGAGTTCATAGTCATATCTCTGAAACCTTAATTGTTGAATTTATCGAAAATATTAACAAAGCAATAAAACGTTCTACCTGAGAACATCTACAATTAGGATGAAACTAATCTTTGCGATGACCCCGCAAACAGAAAGGTCTTATGTAGAAGGGGAACAAAGTGCCCAGAGAATATCGCGAATGCTACAAAAATTTACTGTCATGTTTTGTGGGAACGCGAACCCAAAAACCCCCTTATAAGAAGTTTGGTGCAAAACGGGTGATTTTTTAAAATTTTCATCTGCCATCTTGGATCCGCCATTTCGAATTTTGCAAATCTGACCTCGGATTCGTGATCAGAGACCGTAAAAACCACTTTTGGTGTAATTGGCAATTATTTTCAAAAAAATACTCTATTTTAAAATGATGTGTCAACAGATTAGCAAAAAAGAGACCTTTAAAAAGAGGTATCACATAATACCTCTTTGTATTTAAACTTGTAGAAGTGATATTCACCCCTGCATAGGAATTGAAACTACAGGGTGACCGATACGTGTAAAATGTACCCTCCCGTAAATATAAATTAACGTATTTTTTTTGTCTTTTTCTTTTAAATGTATTTTAAAAGTTATTTTGGGTGACTAGTTTTGAAATGAAAGCCCTGTATATAAAGCAGAAATCTTTGGACAACTTGGAGTGAAATGGTCATAATTAATGTAAAAGCAACCAAAAAACTGCAAACGTAAAAAATCACCAGCATAAAAAGAAACAATCAGTATTTCAGATTTCAGACAGAATGAGCTGAAAATTTTATTCGATATTGTTGATCAGAAGTCTCTAAACTTGCTCGGTGAACGTATTAAAATATTTGAATCAAAAAAGCGACACTCGGAAAGAATTTATTTATCATAATGTACAAACTCCTACCAAAAGTGAAGATTTCATGGAAGTAGAAGAAACCAGTAAGTATCTATGCCGAATTTTTTATCAAGTAGATAATTCTTTATTATAATTTGTAATTGTTCTAAATTGATTTGATATAAAAAATTAAAATTATCACCTTGCTCCATGATTATTGCTAGTAAAAAGTCTCCGTCATTGTTGGAGCAATCATTAAGTTTAGCTATTAATTTTAGTTCGGATTTATTGTATGAACCTCCGATGGCAGTAGTAAAAACTCGAAACAATGTTTTAACTGAAGAGCTCCTTGCTGCACTTGACACTTATTATAACTGCTGTTCTGTTAAGTGTTGGCATCGAAGTGGAAGATACTACTACAGAACAATTCAACGAGCTCGAATGGTAGTACGTAAAGACATTGCTGTAGGTTTGAAAAACGATTTTAAACTACATGATAAGTACGTCATACACTGGAATGGAAAATTACTGCAGGATATTGTTGGATCAAAAACCGTAGATCGTCTTTCAGTTCTCCTTACGGCATTTGGCGTTGAACAATTACTAGGAGTCCCAAAATGGGCTCTGGATCGGCAGAGAATCAAACAATAGCTATTTTGAGGACTTTGGATGAATGGGGTCTTAGTCGCTATGTTAAAGTGATGTGCTTTAACACAACTGTTGCGATTTATAATGTTTAATCATTATCAAAATTTGTTATCGATCCAATTCTTCTTATCCAGCTATGTTATCAATTTTGGGAAAAAAATGATAATATTTTTTCATTAATTTTTCTAAATGATAAATAAAGTTTTTAAAATCCTTTATATGACATTCTCTTACCACTTTACACGAATTCACCGAGGAATATGTGCAGAAATTGAAAAAGCTCTAGGAAGAGAGTTAATTTACTTGCCATGTCGCCATTATATTCATGACCTCATTTTAAGTAGTTCATTAGAAGTCTATTGGCCAACATCGTCAGGACTCACCATACCGATATTTGGAAGATTAAAAAAAATGTGGGACAAAATTTATAAGACCAAGTATAAAGCTGATATTGAAGATTCAAAAGTTGCTAACGTTGTTTCGAGTAAAATAAATGAAATATCATCTTTCATCACACAATGCTTGCAAGTATGTTTAAAATAATAGTTATTAATTATGAATATTAAATTAAATTGGTCTTTTTCATATTAATCTAACTTTTTTATTTATTAGTTGAAACAACTACGAGATGATTACAAAGAGTTTTTAGATTTGTCACTAATTTTCCCTGGAGTGGTCCCTCAAGTTTAACTGTCACCATGTAAATTGGGGCAGTTATTGCACCAACAAAAACGGGATTATTCTAAATAAATTTTTAGAAGATAATAATCTTATAATTGTAAACGATTTTAAACCTTCATTAGTGTCAAAAAAGCGTGATTGATCTCATCATTGTAACTCCTAATTCGGTCCAATTATGCAGTTCATTTACCTTTGAAAGTCCCTTGGGTAGTGCTCATTTCCCTTTAATTTTATATACAAAGTATTCTTCGTCGATGAACTACATCCCTATTAAATATTGCGTGAGTTATAGAAGAAATAATAATAAGGTAGATGGGGCCGTTTCGCAGTAAGTACTGGATTATCTCTCTAATATTTGCGATATAAATTTCTATGACTGCATGGTTAGGCAGTATAAAATGCTGATTCGGAATGTATCCCTCTTATAAAGTTTAGCATTAACAAATAATTCTGTCCCTGGTGGAACTCCTCATGCTGTTTTTTGGTAAGAAAGAGAAAGTCTGCCTTTTTCTGATTTTTATAAATTTTATACTATAACATCATATTTACAATATGAAAATATTGCAGCCTTCGTTAAGAAAGAATTAAAAAGAATAAAAAGCGTATCTTTTATTAGATTTACAAACAATTTGAACAGGAATTCTAGTATATCAGATATATGGAAATTCATTAAAGGTGTTTCAAGGTGTCACGGTGGTAATTCTGGTGGGGTTAATATTAGAAGTTGGGAACCTCTCCATGTTTCTAGATAGTTTAGCTGCTCCTACTTGTTTTATAAATCCCCACTGACTGCTACAACGATTTCGACTCTAGAAACTCTTTCCCATTAAACTAATTCAGTTATTTAGAACTAGAACGAACATTATACTCCAATAAAAATTCCTCTCCTGGAATTGATGAAATCTCTTAAGTTAAGAATACTTGATTATTTGAATCTAATATTGAGAAATATCACAAACATCCCTGAAGATTGGAGAAATATTCTTATTGCTCCTATTTTAAAGCCTAATAAGGATACACCTAATTTTAAAAGCTATAGACCCATTGCCCTCTCTTCTTGTTTACGCAAGGTTTTTGAACATACGCTATTAAATAGAATTGAATGTTTTTTTGAATCAAAAGCTATCTTGAAGCCTTTTCAACTTGGTTTTAGAAAAGACAGAGGTGTGATTAATTGTCATCTTTTGATATATTTAGATATTTTAAATGGCTTTTCCAAAGGCACTTCTTTTGGAGATATCGATAATGTAAAATTTTGATAATGTGATTCCTGAAATCTTGAGAAACCATCTAGCTCAGGTTAATCTTCCTCTACAAGTTATTAATATCATATATAAACTTACATTTCATAATATGTACCGTGTCAGATATAAGGACAAACGTATTAAGAATAATGTAGTTAAAGGCCTCCCTCAAGGTTCAGTCCTTAGTCCCATTTTATTCAATCTCTATATAGTAATATTGAGGATGCTCTTAATCCTCGTGTTAAAATTATTAGTTATGCTGATGACATAATTGTTTATCATTATGATTCTGACTTATCTTTATTCAAACTCCTAATTTTATCCATAGTTAAATGTGTTAAGTCTTGGCTTAGTGATAAGGGGCTATCACATAAAAGACTAAAAATCTTTAAATTCTTAGTTAACATTAACTGGGGTTGCAATCCAGTAGTTATGCTAAATATATATAAAGGATTAATTCGATCAAGTATTGATTTTGGATCTATCATTTATGGAGATTCTTCTAAAAAATGGTTGAGGAAAGTAGACACTAATATATGGCTTAGTGAAATTCTCTTGGTCTGATGAGATCTTCCCCGGTTGATGCTATTAATATAGAAGCAGCTGAGCCGCCCCTTATATTTAGACGTCACTTCTTGTGTATAAGTTCTTACTTAAAGAGGTTTCCTTTAATAATATTCAGATTATTATCAACTTAACTGCAATAAAATATAAAATGGAACTATCTCAAAGGCAAAATAAACCTATTATGACTAAAATTTCCTAGATAAAAAAGCTTATTGTATCATATGATCTAGCAACTGGTTTTAAATATGAATATGCTTCATTGAACTAGAGCATCCCTGTTTTCATAAATTGGGATATTGGTAAAGACTCTATTCCGAATATTAGTATCGAATATACAAACTTCCTACTTAATACAAAATTCTTACGATACAATCAAATCTATTCTGATAGATCACTAATAAGGAATCCTAGATCAGTTATATGAGCTATTTCTATACGTTTCATGCAATTTCAAAGAATGCGTTAGACTAAAGCAATATTCATCAATTCTCTCTGCTGAACGCTGGGCGATAAAATGGGATTTATCTGCCGTTTTAAACTTAAATACAACAACTTTGTAATACTATCTGATTCTCTTAGTTCTCTTCTTTTGATAAACCATTTCTCCTCTCAAATGTCGTCACCCTTACGTATTAGAAAGTTCGTTGGTTTCAAAACATGAATTTTTATAATAGACAGTTTGTACCCTTATCTGTAGAATTAGAATTGGCCATTGTTGCACTCAAAAAAAAAGAAATGATAGTAAAACTAGAATATGGATAATCTTAAAATAATAATAAAGAAACGTCGTTAGATAATAGGTTTAAAGCCAGAAAATATTTTATTCAATACTAAGATTAGACAGGGAAGATGGATATGGGGGAATAGCCACAATGGTGCATAAATCAATACATTGTCAGTTCACATGTTTACGGGATAATATACTACTAAAAGAAATACAATATTAGATTATCAATTTAAGTGAACAAAAAATCAACTTGATTAATATCTATTGCCCAAGCTATAACAAAATCAATCAAGAAAACTGGGAAAGATTTATTTACCCAAACCGTTTATATTAATGGGAGATCTTAATAGTAATCATCCACGTTGGGGTAGCAATGGAAGAGCCATATATAAAGCCATGGACAATATAGGTGCAGTAATTCTCAATGATGGTGTTACAACTAGGATTCAAAGTACTACAACTATTCAGTAGTAGACTTTGGAATCCCAAAACTTGCTTCAAAGTGCAATTGGAAAGTAATATCTGATCCAGGCAACAGTGATCACTTTCCGATATTATGTACAATGCAGAATAATAAAACAAACAATATAACAACCCTAAGAAAAATGAGAAACCAGAAAAAATCAAACTGGAAGAAATTTTTGAGTATAACCTGATAATGTTCAACAACTTGTCCGAATCCATTGAAGCAGAAGAAATAGCCATGATATTAAATGAAATAGCAGACCTAAGTATTCCATACTACAAAGAGGATGGGGCCTCGTCATACAATATATCATGGTGGGATAACAAATGTCAAAAAGCGTTAAATATCAGAAGAAAAACAATTAAAACTTATATGAGCAATGTTACAATAGACAATTATATGAATATCAAGAATATAATGGCAGCTTAAAAAAATGTTCAACCATAAAAGAATATTCTGTATAGGAAATTTTGCTTTACACTAAATATAAATTCCCCTGCATCCAAAATATGGAGGACAATTAATATATTTACAGGAAGAGGCGACAATAAAGACTCTCAACTCCCGGAGGCATCGGTAGCTAGTCAAAATATTGCAGAATCTTTCTTTGGGAGCAAGCATAATAGAGAAGTACACAGAAGGTAAAGAAAATCCCAGATTCACAGTTCATGAAGTGAAATCTGCAATTACTAACAAGTCCAATTCAACACCAGGATTAGACAACATATCGTATGATATGATATGCTTCAGAATCTTCCTACAATTGTCTTACAAAAAAATACTAAAAATTTACAACTCCTTTTTAATATATCCAAAAAAAGAGGTTGGGGGTGATTGTAAACGCTAAAAAGTGCTGATTTCATAGTAAAAACAGTTGAGGTAAGTAATTTTTTGACATTATATGCAAGCAGGCATATTTCTAAACATTTGCAAATAAAAGACAGGTTATTCAAATATTTTGAATTACTTATAATAGCAGAAATGTATTTGAGACTTCTAAGTACCATATGATTGTAATATTTGGGTTACATTTTGTTACATGAATATTGAATATGTTTTTCAATGTAGTAGTTTTTTAATTTTTTTTTAGGAAAGATGGGTGAAGCTATTGGAGGAATTCTCTGATAAGAAACTCTTAGCAGAAGCAGAACGAATACAAGAGAGCGAAAAAGTACTTATAAAATTGATAAAAAATACTTTGGTCATAATCGGATCGTCTTCTTCGATAATTATTTTTCGTCTGTACCGATGATGAAAAAGCTAAAAGCAGCAAAGACTCTTGCGTGTGGCACTATTCCAAGTGATAGAAAAGGTTTACTTACAAATATGAGAGAGGATAGAATTATAAAAAGAGGAGACTGCAGAGTATCTTCAATAAACATAGGACACTTCAAATGTTGAGACAATAAAACGGTTACTGTTACTATAGTTTCTAATTATAATGGGACCGAAACCAGTACTATAAAAAGGAAGCAAAAAGATAGTACAACAATTGAAATAATATGTCCTACTATTGTCAAAGATTATAATCTGATGGGAGGAGTTGATCATACAGACCAATTGAGAGCTGCTTATGGTTTGAACAGGAGGTCCAAAAAATGGTGGCATAAATTATTTTGTGGCTTGCTAGACCTCTGTTTTATGAATGCTTTCGTAATTTATTGTTCGCAATATAATAGAGTTTCATTATTGGAATTTTATCGCTCCATTGCTCTAGGGCTAGTGACTCAATCGCTAACTAGAAATAGATCATTATGTCTGTTAAGTAAAGTGGCAATAGGACGAAAACATAATTATTCCGTTAGTGCCGATATGCGTTTTACAAATTGGTTTATCCATTGGCCCACATATTCGGAATCTCGACAACTAAGTGAGGTGTTCAGTAAGCAACAAAGTCAATAAAGATCCCATGCGAAATGTTCAACTTATAAAGTATTCTTGTGTTGTAATGAAAAGAAAAACTGTATGATCAATTTCATGAAATAAATGTCTATGGTGTTGTCTAAAATCCGTATTTATATGTTTTTAAATTTCCGGTACTTAAAAAAGTCCCAAGGTTCTGAACGCCCAAGGGTAATTCGAAGTACCATTTATAAAAACAAGAAAAAAAAACATAAAAAAATTTGAAAAAAAAATATATTAGACTAATTACAACAGCAATATTCCAGCAAATGCCACATTTTTCAAAAAATATATTGTTTTTTGCTAGTGGTCCACAAAGGATTAAAAAAATATGAATAAAACAAGACAAACATGGCAGGTAGAAAACAAAAATACTATTTACATGCATCACTTTGGATTTAGAAGCGAGAAAGGATATACAGATTGTTTGGCAATCTTAATTTCAACAACTCAAATTGGGTTTGCAAAAAATGAATTTACTATAGCTAAAAACAATTATGTAAAGTATATCTTTATCTATAGGGATGGCTCATTTGATAGTGTAACTGGAAAGGGTGGCATAGGAATCTTTGTTCCGGAAAAAAAGTCTTTCACAAGTAGAGTATCAAACGACACACAAATATGTTACATAGAACTAACGGCCATAAACACAGCAACTAAATTCGACATGGAAAAGAATTGAAAGAAAGTCAGATTTCAAAAGTGCTTTACAAAAAATATGATAAACAAAATTTGGCACAAATACAGATAGTCTAACAATGTCAATAAAGAATAATATAATAAAAGCAGAGTCAAAAGGGTTTAGCATAGTTATGACTTGGACTCCTGGCCATTCAGATATATTAGGTAATCAAACAGCAGATAAATTAGCAGCGGTAGGAACAAATCTTAACATAGCGCTAGAAATAAATATTCCACAAGAAAATTTCCTTCCGATAATAAAAAGAATGTATGAAAATCCTGGGCGGAAGAATGGAAAATCCCAATAATAAGGAAGTGGCATTTGATCATAACAATAAATAAATTACCAAATAAACCAAGTATCCTATTATTTGTATACAAAAACAGAAGACACCTAACCACAGTCATACGAATGAGATCTGGTCATTGCTTAGTTCCTTATCATCTATTTAAAATAGGGTTACAAGACAATCCCTTCTGCGAGTGCGGTCAGGTAGGAACACTAAACCACATCATGGCCGTATCCAGCGGGGAGGGGGTAATAAATTTTTTTAACAATATTTTTTTTACTATATATCTTTCTTGTATACGGGAAATACATGAACAAAAAATAACTTTTGCTGTCCTAATCGTTTAATTCATCTTCAAAAAAAATTGTAAGAATTGAAAAAAATATGGGACCACTTCGGGATCTCGCGGAACTAATCCAATTTATTTTCAATTTATTATACCCCAAGTTCCGAAGAGAAAAATTTCCATATTTCAATACTAGCTCCTCCACCACAGCTCATTACATAAGAAAGTCAGTAAAAAAGGTTTTCCTGATTTTTGAAATCAGGATCCAGTATAAACAGTCGAAATTCCTTGTGATGTTTTCGAGTAATCGTTGAACAAACAAAAAAAATTGATTCAGACGAATTGACAACCTCTTTCTTTTTGAAGTAATTTAAAAATATAGATACAGACGAATTGAGAACCTCCTTCTTTTTGTAGTAGGTTAAAAAGTGGAATTGCTCGGTCGACATCGTCATATGTTCAGGGAAGATCAAAAAATTGAAATGGTGGCTTATTTACAAGATATAAGATAGACGCAGTGTTTTTGGCCTTACTCAGGATGAATTTATGAGTCTAGCATCTGAGTATGCACACCGCAACAATTTGGTTAACCCTGAGAGCTGGAATAAAAATAAAAAAGCAATAGAAGAATGTCTGCAAAGATTTTTATCAGTTCATACCAAATTGACGCTCCAGAATCAACATCTGTGGCAAGAACGAAAGCATCGCCGCAAAGTAATTTTTTGAAAATATTGAATCTGTCATTGAGAAAAACAACGTCGAAGCCTCCAGGCTATACAATATGGACGAAACCGGGATATCAACGACCTCAAATAGACCTCCAAAGATTCTCTCCATAAAGGTGAAAAAGCAAGTAGGCATGATTGAAAGTGCAGAACGTGGCCAATTGATCACCGTTATCGGGTGTTGTAATGCAGCTCATAAAAATACTGTTAAATCAAAAAAAATCTGCTAAGAAACGAAAAAGACTGCAAAAGGTAATAAAATAAGGAAATATAATAATATCAGGTGCGTTTTCTGTAGTGAAATGTATATTGAAGATGTTGAGGCAACGGAAAACTGGATACAATGTGGTATTTGTATTCAGTGGTGTCATGAAGAGTTTTCAGCCATCGAAGGCAGTGATATTTTTGTTTGTGATAACTGGTAACACGGGGCCCTGGGCAAAGTGGATAATTGTACACTGTAAATTTGGCTTAAAATTAACAATTTAATTATTATTAATGGTAGATGCAGTTATGTATACCGTTCCCATAAGACATATCGTGATGTTTTTGTTTTTGAAAGTAGAATCGACATAAACTCCCTAGTGTTAAGACCTATAATTTGTATTCAGTAATTAACTTTAAAAATTTGTACTATGATTCCTGTAAAAATAAAACTTTCGATTTTTGGAGAGGAAAAATATTACTTGCGCAGTCTGAACGAATTTCTTCGAGAAAAACGTCAGTTTTCCACCTGTTAATTCAGTGAACCGAACTCCAGAAAAGAAGAGAAAAATCCAAGTGAATATAAGAAAATCCACAACGATCCACTACAGACCAGAGAAATCCAATGAAGATCTTCTCCATGGTACTGTGAGTAGAAAAAAGTTGCTTTCCTTATTTTATACAGTGTTTCCTTATTTTATATATTATTTCCTTATATTCACATATTATTTACCCAGTTTATGTCGGTCTTCTCGAACTTGTCTGATTCATTAAGAGAAAACAGTGCAAACGAGTTGATTTTAAGAGAACAAAATTATGAATTAGATTTAAGTACTTTATTTTCCGATTTAAATAGTCCAGTTGAAAATTCAAATATTTCAAATATAATGAATCCCAACAGACAAGTAGGTAACGTTCCAGTTTTTGAACCCAAATTCAGAAAATATAAATAGCGTACAAAACATAACAATTATATATGGTATTTACTCCAAATTAATAGGTAAGGCTAGAGAAGTTTATAGTCTTTGCATTGCTAAAGATTGGCATACTGTCAAAAACGCTTTAGTAGAATGGTTTACTTTTTGTTTTAGATCAATTGAGACAATTTTAAAATGAACCTTTTTTACGGTTTTATACAAGAGCTATGTCCCATTTAAGCGCATTACATAACTATGTTGACATTCACGGAAATCTTGTTCAAAATAGAACAGCTAAAAAGACATTTTATAACACCCACGCTTTAAAAAATATTTTTATCACGACGAAAAGAGCCCTTAGGTTCCATTATTAGAGACATGAAACCCAGCGCATTAGCTGAAGCCAGACAATTCATTATTGCCGAAAATAATATTCGACACTTACAAAGACCTTCTAATTTTGACAATAATAATCATAAAAACAATTTCCAACATCAAAAACAACAATCACAACCAACAATTCAAACAAAACCCAAATCAATTTCAAATACAAGATCAATTTTAATCTTTGAACAGAAATCAAATCCCAAGTCAATTTCTACTAAATAATTTTCAATATTAACACCCACAATTTCCTAGAGAACCCATACAAATTCAACAAAGACCAGTTCCTCAACAACAAAATTTCACAAACACACCAATTTTCTCTCAATAACAAAGAAACTCCATTAACGTGTGGCAACCAAGAGGTAATATCCCACAACAAACTCCTGTTCCTATTCTAGAAATCAAATATTTTACCAAAAACCAAAAAACCCATATGAAATACATTATATTGAACAATTTGTCACTTCTTATGAAAATTCACAATTTTATGCTGAAAATATTTCAGAAACAGATTTTCAAAATGAAAATATTCATGAAAACTATACAGACATCAACTTACAAGAAAGAGAACAAAGTTCAGAAGCATAAAATTTTCCAACAACTGCTTTAACGAAAAACCCTATATAGGACTATGTACATTCTATCTATGACAAAAATGACCTTCCTTATATAAAAATATCGAACCCTCCACTGAAACTTTTAATAGACACGGGTGCAACCAAATCATTTTTGAAACCCGAAGTAGCAGAAAACTATTTTTCAGATTTCAAGAAAGAACCCTTTACAATTTCTTCGATTTTTCAAACAAATACCAAAAATAATTTTATCAAAATCCCAGCTTTTTCAGAATTTAATTCTAAGAAGAATATTAATTTCTATTTATTTAAGTTTCACAATTTCTTTGACGGCTTAATAGGCTATGAAACAATGAAAGACCTAAACGTTAAAACTGACAATAAATTTCACTTTGAAAACTCCAACTTTTCAATCAAAATGACATGAAATTTTTCATGTAACAATATTTCCCAATGAAGAACAATATACTCCAAAAACTGACATACCTAATTAATCCGAACTAAATACATGAACTCAAGAAAAATATCACATTGAAAAATTGTGTAGTTCATTTACTGACATTTTCAAAACTGATGACGAACCTCTGACTTTCACTAACCAAGTAAAACACAAAATAAAAACTTCTGACGAAATTCCAGTCTATTCAAAATCATATCGATATCCTTTTATCCATAAACCCGAAATTCAAAGAAATGCTCCATAATGAAATTATTAGACCAAGTAATTCTCAATGGTCGTCCCCTATGTGGATAGTTCCGAAAAAAGCCGATGCTTCCAGTATTAAAAAATTGTAATTGTCAACAGACAAAGCGTCACAAATCGTGAGCGGGGCTATGATACGGTAATATGTCACAAGGTATGTTTTTTTTCGGAACATTTTAACATTGATCAAGCAATCCTTTGTATACTATCCTTGATGTATAGCTTTATTCGCAGTAACAATTCGTTATCGGTTCATTTCTGATCGCATGCCGTTATCGGTTCATTTCTGATCGCATGCGCAGTTGCAATAAAATCATTCGCGGTACAGAAATTACTGAACTGCCGTTGGACTCTGATGAATAGAAAAGTATTGTAGAATCGAAAAGTGACGTCATTTTGTCGTCATAAGGAATAACATTGGTATAACGATGATAGGATTTATGAGTACGAATATTAAAGTTTTCTATTGATCGGAGTCCCACGGCTGGCAGTAACAATAGACCTTTTCATATTCGAAAAAAAAAAAATTATGTGCATGCGTCAACTTGTATCAATTTTTTTCGTGGACTTTTTGTTTGTTTGTGGTTTGTTTATAATGTGAATACAATATTTTCAATGTAATTTACTAATTTAGTATTAGTAGTGAAATTTAAAAAGTTATAAACTTAAAGTGAACTATCATTATAACGATTTTAATTAACATGTACCTATAACATTTTATCAATAAAGAATGGAGCAAAAAGCATTAATGTCATGGAATATGTGCGAGCCATATGTACAGTAAATCATTTTTGGAGAATTTATTTGACTTTATAAGTTTTCCAAACTCTTGTATCCAGGGGCGCCGACTCCGTGGGTGCTCGGGTGCTCCAGCACCCACGAGAGGTAAATAGTGGGTGCCGAGCACCCACCATTATGAATATCTAAAATAATTCTCTTTCTCATATTTTAACTAAATCAAAATAATATAGGTACCGAAATAATATACGTAATACGCGCGCCTAGAGACAAACCTAGCCGCTCTCACGCACGCAGCGTGCCGGCTCGGCGCCGCCGCGTCGCGCCACCCGTGCCTGCAACACCCGCCCCTGTCTTTGCCCCGCCCGCACTGTTCGCATCACACGCACCCACCACAAGCGCGCGCTTTCATTCCTTCTGAGACTAGCATTTGTGTAGATAGCACGTGAACTGTTAGGTTATGTTATGATGGATAAGTTTGTCGTTCGGAACCGTAAGGTACCTAAACCTGAAGAATCTTCCACTAGTAGTAATAGTGGCTCTTCTCAGCTTAACATAGGTCAAGACCGAAACGTTACTTCTGAAAATTTATGTTCAGAGAAGAAAGGACACAGCTATCAAAGTAAGTGGCAATCAGTTTTTCCATGGCTACTGTATGATGGAGACATCGATAAAGTGTTTTGCGAAATCTGTAGAGAAACTATATCTAAATGGCATTTCTACGCCAAAAAAAATCATCAAAGAGATGATGACTCCATTAAAGGATTCACTGAGATTGGTTTTTCATCATGGAATAAGGCTTTGGAAAGATTCAAAAAGCACGAAATGTCTGAAGTTCACCGTTTTTGTGTTTTACATAAAGCCAATGTAGACCGTGGCGTCAATGTACACGCAATGTTATCAAAAAGTAAACTTGAAGATATGAAAACTGCTAGAACCGCCCTTATGAAAATGATTTCTACTCTTCGCTTTTTAATGACCGGAGGCCTTGCCATAAGGGGCCATGAGGATGAAAATTCAAATTATAGTCGGTTATTGAAGCTGCGATCAGAGGATATTCCCGAGTTAAAGTCGTGGCTTTAGCGCAGTAAATATAAATGGTTGTCACACGATGTCACTAACGAACTGTGTACAATTTTGAGTCACGAAGTATTGAGTAAAATAATTAAACTAATACAAAATGCTATCTATTATTCTGTCATGGTGGATGAAACCAGTGATATTACCAATCATGAACAAGTCACATTCTGCTTTCGGTACGTGGACTCAAAGCTTAATATACATGAAACATTTTTCGGACTCTATGAAACGCCGTCAACCACATCTGAAATTTTATTTGAAATTTTCAATGACGTGCTAAAAAGATTTCGCCTTGATATCAAAACTTGCAGGGGTCTATGTACAGATGGCGCTGCTAATGTTTCTGGAACGCATACTGGCCTTAAAGCACGAGTTCAAGCTATCGAACCAAAGGCAGTTCCTGTGCATTGTGTCGCATACTCTTTGAACTTGGTTGTTCAAGATACTATGAAAGAAGTACCGGCAATTAGAGATTTTTTAGTATTAATAAGAGAGCTCATTGTCTTTGTTCGCGAGTCACCGAAACGCCAAGCTTGTTTTGAATCGCTACAGGCAGCTGAGGATGCACAAAATCTTTCTTTACGGCCGTTTTGCCCAACAAGATGGTGCTGTCGTGTATCTTCTTTGAAAACAATTCTCGACAATTATAGTGTACTTCTATGTTTTTTGAACAACACAAAAACTCAGAAAGATGATGCCAGTGCCAAAGCAAAAGGGTTTTTAAAAAGTCTTCAGTCTTTCGAATCTCTATTTATCATTAAAATTCTGATAGAAATTCTTAGTCGCATTGAAGCTTTAAATGCTACGTTACAGAAGATATCTCTGCATCTGCAAAAAGCTGTCGATAATATTAATACAGTCAAAGAAGTTATATCGTCCCAAAGAACTGACGAAAAATTTGAAAACGTCTGGAAATCTGTTGTAGATTTGGCTCACATTTTGGAATTGGATGAACCTAAAACACCAAAAATACGGAGAAGACCTAAAAAGATAGACGACTCAACAAGTGAGCCGCACGAGTTTTCTAGTCCATCTGACTTTTATCGAAAAATGTATTTTGAAGTGTTAGATAAAGTCATAGGCTGTATTGAACAGCGCTTTGCTAAAGATACTATGGCACACTTGAGCAACATGGAACTATTTCTTACTCAGCAAAATAATGATGACATGACAAGCAGCAATTATGTGAAAAACTTTTATGGAGATGACTTTGACATGGATCGTTTGATTCTTCATCAAAACATGCTTTTAGATATTGCGCAAACAAAAAATTACTAACTAAATAGTGTAGAAGATTGTGAAGTGTTGTTTCTTTTATAACCACTCATTGCGAATCTACCAAAAATATGATACCAGAAGTCATCAAATTATTAAAAATAATTTTAACTATTCCAGTATCGACATGCACAGCTGAAAGGTCATTTTCAGCATTACGAAGAATAAAGACTTACTTGAGGACTACTATGACTCAGCAAAGACTTAATAATTACATGGTAGTGCATGTAAACAGAGAAATAGCAGATGATTTGGAACTTGAAAACATTGCCGACATATTTATAAATAGAGCAGTAGTTCGTCAAAATACGTTCGCACTGAATAAAACATAATGTTTATGATAAATAAGGTGCACATGTCAAACTGCTGTGTAATATAATAAAATCTTGTATATTCTTGTGTCTAGTAAGTAACAAAAATAAATATAAGTAGCTAGGTATGTCATTAAAAATGCTGGAGCACCCACGGGAATTTTAAAAACTCGGCACCCCTGCTTGTATCAAACCAACTGTACAGCCTTCAGTAATATTACATACAATTTTTGTACGGATTTCGTGAAAATTTTATAAATTAACTTTCATATATCTGGCAGTCAAAAGATGAATAGCCAACATAATTTAGATCACAAATTGTAGTAAAAAAAAACAAAAAAAAAGGATAAACAGTTCAAAGTTTATGTAAAATGTGCTAAATGTGATTTATGAGGTACAGATGTGTACTAAGTGATGATCGATTACAAGTAATTGATTATGTAAATAAAGATACATATAGGTATGTGTTTATGTGTATGTGTTTTTATATATTCATAATCAAATTATTGAATAGCATCACGTTTTTAAACAAATGCAACAGTGTTTATGTTGTGTTGGCTAAAAAAATAAAATAAATCAGCTGATTTTATTGAATTTTTATTATAAAATTTTTCAGGAAAACGAAGGATTCTAGTGGTATTTTACAATGCTATAATGATTTCTTGGGAAGAAATACCAAACAATTGCCATAATTATACAGATTTTTTTCATTTTATGCCGTATTTCTTCTCAATAAGTTATTATAACATGTTTTTTGTTAAACTGTGGTAATATTTATTTGTTTAAATATCTCTTACGTTTATAAACCCTTTTGATGATTAACTTGTTACCTAATATAACATGTGAACAGCAAGTTGAGTTGTTATGGAATTTATATTCGGTTAAGGTTAAATTGTATTAAGATGGTTGAAGTTTGTGTTACATTCACAATCAATCGGCCTGTCAGTATGTTTACAGATAGTACCTACCGAAATATGTATATTCTTCATGGCAATCAACTAGCAAAATGTTCAGCTATAAAACTAGCTTATGAAGCTTTGATGTGCGAAGTTCAAATTTCAACATGCGAGGTTAGGTTTTTGGAATACCTACTTCAAATTCAATTTTAGACCTTACTAACTATATATTTACTCTTAGTGGCTGCCTCTGGTAGAAAATGTAAGTAGTAATGCCGTTAAATTAAACCAATAAAGTTTCATTAAATTCTACTAAACATTATATACGCTTTGCAAGTATGTAAATTAGGTATAATACAATCTTATAAATAAGTGAAAATAATTTTCAAATAGAATGACTAACTAGTTACATTTTAACTTACATTTTACAGGATTTAATTTAAAATTTAATTGGGGTCTAAGAATTCAGTAAGAAAATAAGAAACCTGCAATACAGCTGCATTATGTATGCTCACAAAATATTTTAAAAATTGAGCCAAATTCTACAACTATTATTTAAGTCGATATAATCCTATGCCAAAATAAAATTCATAGGTATATGAACAAAAGAATATCTATTTTCGCACTCAATTAACCCTCGAAACCAAAAACTGCAAAAATTACTTTTACAATTTCCGTTCAAATTACTTTTTACCTTATGAAATTATTTATGTTTGAATATAATAGTTTATTAATTCAAAAATTATTTACATAATTAGGGGCCGTTCACGTATTACGTAAGCAGATTTATTACAATTATTTACCCCTTCCCCCTTGTCAGCAAAAGTAAGCAAAGCTCTTCCCACTCATTTCATCAAAAATTAGCAAATCGAAGACCCCCCGCCCCCAATAGTGCTTACGTAATACTTGAACGGCCCCTTAATGGCAACTTTACATGATATAATTATTTTTCTAAAATATTTTTAAACTATAATAAACATAATATCGGCAACGATATAATCTATTAAGCTGGAGAGGTCATTTACGTAATCCATAACTGAATTTAAAAGACCAAGAAGATAAGTATAATTTTTTAATTGTATGTTTTATATTTATTATTAACAAGTAACATTTATTATCAAAACATTAATTTAATTACACAAAATATAGTTTTAATTACATCTTGAATTATGGCCTAAGCATAGTCATCTGTCAATAGAGCAAAATTGAAGGCATTTTGGGACATAAAATTCAACAACAAACAGCTGTTGGCATCACTTCAGTAGTAGTTCATAGGTGATATCTTACATGATATAAACAGCAAATTCGTAGGCATAATTTATTGAAGCGAAAGCTTCTTAACGGGGGCCCACATTTGCACATATGAAAATAAATGAACAAGGGAATGAATTGTATAACTTAAAATTTCATTTGTTTCGAACCACACTCTAGTTATGGGTAACACTTCAGATTTTGGAGTGCTGACACCTCAACACACAGATATTGCGAATTAAGAAGAAAAAAAGAAAGTAAAAAACAAAAACAATAAGCTATCCAAATGTTATATGGGCTATATAATACAGCATATCCCCCTTCCATGTTCCTTTTTTAATTAATTTTAAGATCTATGAGCCAAATTATATTATATTCTAATAACTATTTAAAATGTTTGCTGATTTTGACATTGATTTATTTTTGTTCTTTTTAAGATCAGTTACTTCTATAACCATTTTGACTAAACTACTTTGGTATTTTAATTGGGTATATGAATATCAGTTGAACCATGCATTTCAATTTCAACTGTGTGTTTCTTAATTATTTTAATTACTATTGCAATAGTGTTTTATATTGACATATTTAATGTATATTTTTGCCTTATTGGATCTACAGCTCCTATTGTTTTAGAGCTACATGGATATAATTTGATACAAGCAACAAGCACAATAAGATTAATGCATAATTTGTACTCTCCTATCACTTCCAGTATAACTGGAAATAAAATTCCAATGGAACGCTGTGTATATTTTGATATTTCTGGATTCTTCTTAATACAACTGCTTTATTAAAAAATATATATGCCTACTTGATTTTGTACAGTGATTTGTATTAAATCCTTCTAGTGGACTAAAACAGTTATAAAAAATTAAAAACAAGAAGGTATTGTCAATAAGACAATTAAAATAAATGTCATCACAATTCTAGTTCATTTGAAATCAGTTCAAAAATGAATTAAAGAAATCACTTTAAAGCTTCCACATAATTAGAATACATTTAAAAATATTAGTAATAGTATCAAACATAAACTTTGTAATACTAAAGAGAAACATGTGCTCTTTATGACATTTATAGTAGGAAATATTGGAAATGCTCTTTGTTATGTATGTTATGTATTTCTTGATACATTTTGTATGTTGTTTGTCGTTGGTAGCTAAATAAAACTCATTAGGCATGTGGTATTTATTGCCATCGTTCATATGGCGCACTTCATTTTTTTTAATGTGCTCTATTAGTAGAATATCTTGAAATTAAATTATTTAATCTATTTTTAAACTCATCATGCCACCTAGATGTATATTTAAAAATTGTTGTACAAATGCCAAATAGGTGTAAGTGCAGTTTGATTAGAAATTGTTTCAAAACTTCAACAATATCAAATATGTTAGAAATTTCCATTTTTGTGTGATGTCCAGTTAAATTAAAAGTGATAGGAAAGTATAAATTTTTGCATAAATAGGGATCTTTTGTTGCTTATTACACCAACAAATTTTATGCACGAAGATCAACTACAGTTTTCATATATAAAGAAATCTGTCAACTTTCTTGAAGACTTTAAAAATTCCAATTCTGAATCTGGCTTATTTTAAATAGTCTATTTAATTTTTTTCTTAGGGTACAAAAAGAGTACTAGAGCACCCCAAAGAAAACACTGCTGTTTTTTTTGCCACAAGAAAGTGTTTAAAATCTATAGGCACTATACTGAAGTTCACAAAATAGAAAAGACAGTTAAAGAAATAAATTTGCTTGCAAAAAAATCCACATACCATAAAACACAATTAGATAAGTAGGGGAAAAAGGGAGATCATTTATACAACACTCAGTTAAAAACTGAAGATGAAGAAACCATTGTTTGCAGAAAAACTGTAAAATATAAAAATCAAAGAAAACTGGATCGTCCCTGTCCCAATATCTTAGGGTATTATAGCACATTAAGTATAAGGCATCATGTAGAAAAATGCAAGCCACGATCTGAACACAAATCAAAAAGATTAAACATCCAGGCAGAGTGTAGAAAATTAGAAAATAATGTACAATCCAAGGCATCAGACATGTTAAAGTATAAAATCTTTCCAGTTTTAAATGACGATGATGTAACCCATGCCATTCGATATGATGAACTTACGCAAACTATTTGTGTAGGAAATATACAGCCCTACATCCGCCCAACACAGAAGGTCAAATATGCGACTATTAGGAAGATTACTTTTGTCAATCAAGAAGATGAATCCTCAATTTGAAAAATTAGCTCAAGAATTTGAACCAGCTTCTACTGATTTAATAGTTAAATGTATTGCGACAGTTGCTGGATTAAATGCACAATCATTTACATACAAATCCCCAGCTACAGCTATGCTATTGGCAACTGAACTCAAAAAGTTGTGCAAACATGGAAATGGAATTCATCAAAATTGGAAACAAAATTAGTCAAAAAATGGCAGACCTATATTTACTTTTTAATCTTGAATTTAATGTTACTGTCAATAAAAAAGGATTGGAAACCCAGAAAATTAATTATAGAAAAAAAAACGTTGTTGCCAAAAACAAACCAAATTGCAGAATTTCAAATTTATTTAGAAAATAAAATTAAACATTTCACAAATGAGCTACAAAAAAAATCTACGAAACATTGGACTTATTTAGCACAGTATACCCTGATACATCTGGCCATATTTAATAGAAAAAGGCCAGGGGAAACACAAATAATATCAATAGACAATTACCGTAATTATGAGGTTGTAGAAGAAACCAATGAATGTCTAATGGAAGAAATGGATAATTTGTCAAAGGAACAAACAAAAAAAAGGGTACGATTCACAGGCAAATTAGGTAAAAATACAGCTTTACTGATTCATAGAGAAATAGGTTTTAAAGCAATAGATTTAATGTTAAAATATAGAAGTATGGTTGGAGTAAATCCTGAAAATGTGTATATATTCGGGCAACTATCACAATATAACAATCAGAATACATTTCAGGCTTGCAGTTTGATTCGTAAATTAGCATTGGAGTCTGGAATAGAAAAGCCTGAATTATTGCGAACTCGATTACTTAGACAGCATTTAGCTACCGAAACTGCTAGATCTAGAGTATACCCTCACCACATTGAGGGAAGAATTTCAGATTTCATGTCACATAAAAGGCAAATTCATGATGATTATTATGTATTGACACAAAAAACAGATGATATAACACAAGTGTTTAAATTACTCGAAGACTTGTCCCCAGTTAAAAATGTATCAAGCAATTTGGTTCAGGTGCCAACAAACAGATCTTTACAACCTTCATTTGAAACATGGGAGACATCAAGTACATTATCAGATCAGGAATATTTTCCTGATGATGAATCCAATTGTCCTGATGAGGAATTAAATTATATACTGAGAGAGTTATAACTATAGTAAAGTTGTCTGTAGTAAGTAATGTTAGATCAATAGTAAAGTACTAGTGATACAATCTTTTTTTTTGAACATTCAGGGGTCCATATATATATATATATATATATATATATATATATATGTGTGTGTGTGTGTGTGTGTTTTAGGTGGTTTCCGGGAATTCATCGGCGTAGTTGATAACTGATCCCTGCCGGGATCGATGGTAAAATGACGACGTTTCGGCAGAGTCACATCTGCCCTCTTCAGGTTGGTTCGCATAATTCTCGTAGCCTTCTGCTTTCGCTTCTAGTTACTCGAAAACTTAAAAACAAATATATATATATATATATATATATATATATATATATAGGTATGTGAAATGCAGGAAAATGGGACCTTGTTTTTTTTGCAAAATATGTACACAAAACACACTTTTAAGTTATAACGACATGTTTTGTGCCTTTTTCACATTTTTTGAAAAAAAAAAATTTTAATGCAGGAAAATGGGACCATTTTTATTTAAAAAAAAAAAACGGCACAAAACACATATTTCTTCCTTAAAGACGTGTTTTGTGACTTCTTTCCTTTTTTGAAAAAAATAAAATATATATCGCAAGAAAATGGGACATTTATCCCAATTAAGTATGGCATTTGTTCTAGAAATTATATTGTATATTTGATTGCATAGTTTCTAGGGGCAATATAAAATATATTGTGCTAAATTAGGTTTAAATGAAATTTCATCTAATTAAAATAACTTTATATATTAAAATATAAACAGTTACCAGTAATCTAGCCTGACTCAACTGTACTGTCACTATCCGCTGCGATCTGTGCCGAAATAGACAATTCTGCGCCTTTCCATCCCATTCGATTGGAACTTTCTAGGTTCTGCGGCCTTAAATTAGCTAGTATTTTAGTTGTGTTTGAGAAGATCTAGACAGTTTTTGTAATTTTTGCCATCGCTTCATGTCGGGAAAATTCTAACAGACTTTCGCGGCGCCCAAAGTTTTTATCGTAACAATATACAGGGTGTAAATAGTTTGAGTGCATATATTTTAGGTGGAGGTAGTATACACCAAATTAAACAAAAAACTCTTATACCACTATGGTCAGTAGGCCTTAATAACCAAGAAAATCCCTAAAACATATTAAGTAAATTATTGTCAATCCGGCAACGTCGCTCGCGTTCGAAGCAGATTCAGTCTTAGCGCGAATAATAAAGGATTGACTACGCCGACAAAAAAAGTAAACACCTGTGTTTTTGTAATGACTGATGATATTGACCTTAGAATTAAATAAAAATGTATGAAATATTTTGTTGAAAATATTTACGTTTTTAATCCAAGGTATTGCAATTAGAATTTGTATTTGGCGGTTTCTTTTATGCAATTATACAAAGTTGGGTAAATACATATGATAATCAACTCAAGAGATCTATATATGTAGTTTTTTACCAGTTAAATTATTCGAAGAGTCATTATTACTGATTTAATTAATATTATTTATATTAGACAAGTAAATATGTAATCCTACTTACCGAATTTATTATAATGATAGAACTGAGTTGAAACAACGGATTATTCACAGCAAATGTTCAAAATGCCCACCATTACTATCGACACAAGCATGACAGCGTTTAATCCAATTTTCACGTATGCGAGAAAATATTCCAGGAATATTTCGGATTTCGTCAGCAGCGTCAAAAATGCGTTATCTAAGGTCATTCTCGTCAATAATTTGACATGTGTCCCCATAAGTAGAAATCTAAAGGATTGAGATCAGGAGATCTTGCTGGCCAACGTATATGTCCGTTTCGACCAATCCAACGACGGGGAAATGTTCTATTTAAGAAGTCGACAACTAGATGACTTGCGTGGGCAGGTGCTCCGTCATGTAAGTACCACATATTGGAACGTGTTTGTAGGTTCACTTCATCTAACAAATCTGGTAGCGTGTTGTTCAAAAAATAAAGGTAATTCTCACCTGTCAAACGTGCAGGCAGTTTAAATGGCCCAACCAAGTATTCACCAACTATTCCAGCCCACACGTTAACTGAGAATTGGTGTTGAAATACTGACTGGCGTATTTCGTGCGGATTTAACTCAGACCACGAATGCGTATTATGAAAATTTATTATACCATTCCTATTAAAACTTGCTTCATCTGTTGTTAAAATATGGTTCACAAAATTAGGAAATTGTCGATGTTTTCTGAGGAACCAACGACAGAAATTGAGTCTTGGTTGAAAATCATCAATTGAAAGCGCTTGAACCCGCTGCATGTGATATGGATAGAGCAATTGTTCCCGTAATGTTCTATGAACAACAGTGTGAGAAATTTGCAGCTCACTTCCAATATTCCGTGTGCTACGATATGGGTTGATGTCGATAAGGTCTAGTATTTGATCATCAGCAGCTGAGATACGATTATGTCGCTGTGGTCCGCGATTGTTTATTTGTGGTATTACACTACCTGTTTCCAGAAGCCTCTGCGAAACAGCTACGAAGGTCCTAGCATTGGGCAGGCGTCTGTTTGGAAACCTTTCCCTGTATAACATTCTTGCTATTCTGCAATTACGTCTGCTTTCCCCATAAACTAAGAGCATGTCATGTCTTTCCCTAATTGTATAATCGGCCATTATTTATCACAAATAAATACTGTCGCACTATTCTTAATTTTCGAACTTACACATTAATCACAACCGATTTTATTTATTTAAAAAATATATTAAATGGAAAGCAAACCACGAAGTCTACATTAAATAGATATCATTCAAATCACTTTACCGTTTATCTATTCTTATTTACAAGAATCGAAATCGCAAGAAACAATCGTAACTCTCAGTCGTCGTTAAAGTAAAAAATATAGTAAATAAGTTGGTCTGTATGCCACGTTGCCATATCTATTCGGAGAAACTTACACTAAATTATAAAAGCATATTTCGAGTTTAAATAATCAATTTTCATTTTTAATGTGGCTATTAAAGTTGTATAAGCTATTGAGTATTTACATATTTATATTTACCGACATTTTGAAATCGAAATTATTGTATTATTCACTGTAGCAAGGGCTACATAAAATCTAACTTTATGTGTTCTTTTTGGCAAAACTATAGTTTATTAGAAAATGTTATAAAGCTTTTTGATTTGTTTTTGCCTGAAGTATTGTTCTTCAATATCTTTGCACTCAAACCGTTTACACCCTGTATATTCGGATTGAATTACAATACTATTTCCTGATTCGAACCGCGTAAATCCAGAGAAATATTATAGATGGTGTAAGAAAGTCAAGTTATACCAATTTGGCAGATACTTGTATCACGCTTGATAAGTCTCAGTCGCGTAACTGCTTTATACAGGTATAGAATACTTCCTAAGTTTCTCTTTCTGTAATGTTTCTCTATAATGTTGTTTCGGACAATTTGAAATCAAACATAAATGATTTCAATTTTCTCGAGATGACACGTTTCCAATACGAAATGAGACTCTGACAGTGAATGCCTACGCAATCTAAAAAAACAGTAAGAGGTTAGATCAAGATTACTAACCCACGGTCCGTAAACTCTATACGGTTGCCTACTCCGAAATAGGCAATGAAATGTTAACCCGCGAATACGTCACAAGTGTCTCAATTCAAATTATATCGAAGTGAAAATCATATAATGCAGGAACTTTAAGTTAAAATTATTACATCTCTGGCGTTATTGTCTCCCCGTTTACTATATAGGGATATTATTTTATTAAATCGAAAAAGATAATTTAAGTCTAAACCCAAAATTTTATAAAACCAGAAACCTTGCATCTTAATTAGAATTAGTTCGAAAACATTCAAAGTAAGCATTTGAAAATAAGTTATAGATATCGAAAAATTAACTAAGGCTCTTTATAGCTTTATTTTGTTTAAAAATTCAATACATAATTTAAATAAAAAAATATATAAAATTAAAAAACGGTCCCCTTTTTTGCAGTCACACGACAGTTTGTTTCAGTAATTAAAAAAAATTACCTTCAATAATAAAGAATAAAATTTCAAACTTCTGAATATTTGTTCAATAAAGGCAATATAACTATTCACTTTAAAATGGAAATATTAAAAAATAAATACTTAACAAATAATTCTCTAACTCAAAAATTTTTTAGAAACGAACTTATCACAATATTTATTACAGTACTAAGAATAGTATAATGTAGACAACCATTAATACACAAATAAATTTAAGACACTTGTGACGTAAGCGAGTATGACGGCGTAGGCAACCGTATAGAGTTTACGGATCGTGGTACTAGCTAAAAAGTATTGCTTGATTAGTGTTAAAAAATTTCGATTAAAACCAGCCACCTTGTGACGTCTCCCTGTCTTTTGTGCCTGCTCTCGAGTTGTTGTGACGCTTTATCTATTGACAGTTGAAGAGTTTTTCTGGTTTTGTTTCAGCTGTTTAATGTGATATTGGCAAAGAGGTTAATACTGTAGAGCACGTGAAGTAGGGAAATTCATGTAATATCAATAAAAAGAGAGAGAGATAATAAGTGTCGTTCCTGATTGGTCAGTGTCAGTGGTGACGCCTACTATTGGTAGGGTAGAGACATAGCAAGCGCTCTCTGATATTTTCTTTCTCTTTCTATTGTTATTACACTGCCACTTACAGTAATGCCCATACCTAATTCACTCTACGTATTAAGCTCTTTGGATATTGGTAACAACTTTATTGGAAAAGGTGCACAGTGCAAATATTAGCAGCCACTTTGTGAAGTGTAATTGCGAAAAAAATTACAACTATCGAGTAATCCTTTATGTACTATCTTTGGTACTAGCCTACATCTTAAATTTCTTTGTGTATTATTGGTTGCCTACATTATGTTATTCTTAGCTTTGACAAGGGAAGGGAGAGGACGCGTAATGCTGCCAGTAAAAGTGTGCCGTTTGGGCAACAATTTCTTATAAATTAAATCATTTTATACTTTCTCCTAAAACGTAATTTTTGGTTGTTACTTTTAAACTTGTATGCCACACATTAAACTAGGTTAACAATTCAAGTATTGAATGCTCTTTCATTTATTTATAAATCACAAATTATTCATTTAACAAATTAAGGAAATGGGCACCATTCCGCCTAAAAACCAGCACACTTTCATATTATTGCTCAAGATGTACATTATCTGTCCTCTCCCTTCCCTTGTCAAAGGTTAAAAGTAACGAAAATATGTAGGGTTGAGGTCTTCGAGCATAAATATACCTAGCTAGAGGGAATATCGTATAACAATACACAGAGTTGTTTGCTTCCAACATATAGAAAAGGAACTTATGTTAACAACAGTGACAGAAACAATGTTTTGTAAACAAAATTATCCTATTGACGTTACTTACCAATGACGGGTTAATGAAAAATTGCATCTTCAATATCGTATTGATTGATTCAAAAATTAAAATTGGATAGGTATGTCTAGAGGTAATTAAAACACATAAATATATTCCTTAATAATTAATTTGTGGCAAAAATTACTGATTTATTGAGTAGATAAATCAGTATTTACATTATAACAAAAACCCTGTGTTAATTTATTAAATATTGTTAATTGTTCCGGGCAGTTGACTGGCTTCGTCAGAATACAATTTTAGCTATATACTAAATACATATCTAAATACATTATACAGTGTTTTAAGGGAATTATAAGTGAGGGGAATTTTGATCATATGGTTATTGGACATGTGGAACGTATATTTTTTACTACTTATTATTAATCACACTTACCTAAACAAATAATCAAAAGGCCACTTTTACATTGTCAAATGTTTTATAGAATATATTGTATAAATCATGTTTGTCAAAAAAATATTTGATAGTATAATACCTAAAATTTTATAAAATACTTCTGTGGGTAAAATTGTACATCAGCACTCTGATTTTGTATACTGTTAGAAATACAGTCGATAGAAATAAAAAAAAGGTTAAAAGCTTATAAAGAACATTATCAGTACTATTGTCGATTGACATGCAAAAGCTGAACGGATTAAAACTGAACGGACTAAAAAGTCTAACTATGCTGAAAAATGAAGAATATACAGAAAATAAAGCGTAGGTATAGTAGAATTTCTCTATAATACTGTAAGTGGACCTTCTAAACTAATCTATTCTAAAATAATTTCTGAAATATTCTTATCTTCAGTCTCAGCTTTTTTATAAGTTTAGGTGAATACATTTTTTTGGTGTGTATTAGGTTTTTCCTTTTTCATTTTTAAAACGAATCAAACTGTAACCGTATAAAACAACACAGCTGCACAAGTATACAATTGTTTATCTTCCTTGATTGAATAAATTGAAAATATTTGATAAAATATTTGATGTCATTTCTTGAAATTTATAAAAGATCTATGACCAACCTATAAATTCTCTATTTTTTAATGAAATGTCCAATTTCAGACACACTGCAAAGAATTTAGTATCATCCTGAATAAATAATAGACAATAAACCAAATACCGCTTATGTCTCAGAGGTGTAAAGGACAGTTGTTCCCCCCAAATTTTGGAAGCTCTTAATGATAATGAATAACAACTTTTAACATGTTTGGTTTTTAAAAGCATTTGAATTCCAAGTGACCGGCTGCTGTATCATAGTTCAAGCTACAAAAAAATTGCATGTCATTACTGTAATATTTAATTCCAAATTGACTGTTGAAAATAATTGTGCCTTGTTTCAATTTTGTACTGATAAATATGTTCATTTTCTTTGCACTAGAATGACTTCTAAACGTTCCAAATGTTACAATGAAATATTTTAATCATAAAATTCCAAAGCATAACATTTATTCAATGGAAGGTGGTGAAGGACTAAGTAATCACTCTGTAACCAATTATTCACATCAGAAGATTAAATATTTGAATGTCCTATATCAAACTTACAATTCAAATATATAATTTTAATCTAGCCAACTATCTACAAAGGGGACTAACTAAATACTTACAAAGTATATGTATTTTGCCTTGAAAATAATAGAAACAAATATATATATATAGTATTTCCCTAGTTATATGGGTAAACTATAAGAAAAACCAAAACATGTTACTAAGATTAGGATACAATTTAAGTGTGAAATGAACAATTTAGATCACAAAAAACTCGTTAGTTTAAAATTTAGATATATTTGACATTTTATATATATTCCATTTACTCCTACGCCCATGACACAGGAATGCCGGGTATTTTACTCGCGGATGAAGAGATGGTTGTATCAGTATTTTATGCCGTTTTTGCCACTTCCACATATTTTTCTCACAATGTATAGGTTTTTTATTAATTAGAACGCTATTGACAGTAAGTTTGTTTAATAATCACCAGATATTCGCTAATTAAAGAAGTAAGCAAACCAAATGTAAATAAATAAATGCTGTAATGAAAACATGGACGATGTTTGCCAAGTATAAAATTACATGTAACGTTCCTGTTGACAATAGAACCAATATGCGTATCTTTTTTAATAGGTAAATTAATAGCATTTTTCAAATTATTAAATTCAACAAAGTTATTTATGAATGTAAGAATTTTACTGCTAACAAAATAAAATGTGTACACTTGGATAACAGAATAGGCAACGTAGGACAACCTGGTATGTTAGTAAACAACAGAGGTTGCCTCGCAGTTCCGAGAGCTTATATTTGGTCTACTTTATTCATGGTCGAATGTTGAGGTACCTTTACACTCCATACTCCATACTCGAAAGGAAATGAATTCGACCTGTTAAGAGATGGATGGCATCACTTATCAGGTGTTTGGGAAATAGTTTGTTCGCTAAATAATTGTTTGAAATGTCTAACGTTAATCAAGATGAACATAATCCAATATTTTATTGTTGTTGTTTCAATGTTATCTATATATAAATAGGCTAAGACAAAACGATTAGGTACCATTTTCTCCTCTGTTTCTCAACCGATTTTCTTCATTTTTGTTTTGTTTAGTAGCTACTGACGACCTTCAGTGCAGAATGCTAATCTTAATTTATAATATTGGTTCATTATTATTTACGTCAATAATGTCAATGCCAAACAAATGAATGTGCCGCGTGCCGCCGCCGCCAGACTCAAACCATTGAGTAATTATATATAGACAGACCAATGCTGTTATATACTTAGAGCATGTACTTCTGGAAGTGGCACGCAAGCGTTGTTATTGTTTAGTGGGTAAAGTAATCGTTGAATATGATAATTATACAGGGCGATTCCAGATATTTTAGACATCATTTTTTTAATGGGTGGCACATAAGCAGTTGCATATTTAGGGTGTTTAAAATATAGAGTAGAGTGCAATTATAACTAATAAAATAATTATATAGGGAAGCCCATTAGCGGTTGAATTTACAGGGTTCTTGGAATAGAAGGTGCAGTAAAATTACAGTTATGCAGGGTGGTGCAAAAAATGTTATACATAGATGCATATACAGGGTGGCGGAAATGGAAATTCAACATTTCGTAACCCATAAGCAGTTGTATATATTTAAGATGAAATATAGGGTAAGAGGAATTATAGATATACAGGATGGTGATAAAAAATGTTAGAAAAGGAAATGATTTATAGAGTAGACCACGAAGAGTTCCATATATATAATGATTGAAATATAGGTCGGAGTAGAATTATAGTTACAGAAGATAATTAAAAATTTCATAAACAAAAAGAGTAAATATGGTGGGTCATAGGCAGTGGCATATACAGAATGGTTTACCCGGTGGTTGAAAAATGTTAAAAAATATTATGCGTGGTCCATAAGCAGTTGCATATACAGGGTGGTGGAAATATATAATGAGATAAAATTATTATAATGAGGATTTTAATAAATGTTAGAGAATTGAGTGCAATTATAGCTATACAGGGGGGTTAGAAAAAATAAATATGTAGGGTAGCCCATTAGCAGTTGAATTGTTGTCATATTAAATAAAGAATTACGAATTTGAACACAAATAAAGTTCTATGAATTATATCTGAAAAAAACTTGAATTTCGTTACTTATTTGTAGAAGCGAGATGTAAGACCGACATCTAGGATTTTGGAGGAAACTATCACACAGACGTTCCGAATCTGGATCCGTTCTGTGTAATTGCTGTTCTCCCTAAAGTCCTAGGATAGAATGTCACGATAAAATTTTTATGTTACTTAACCTGCCAGAGATATTGACACAATTGGTCGAATTTCGACCACTAGGCGACAGCTAGTAATACATAAATAATTAATAATTTGATTATCAATATGAATATCAAAGAACATCTGACGGACAAAATTAATATTTAAACCAAACGTCACTTGGTACCACCAATCGCTTAACAGGGCGTATTACTTAGAGAATAGATTATTTATGAAGTGTATTCTTGCGAAATACACAAAAATTGAGATACAACTGATTATATCTTATTCGTCATAGCTAATTACTGACACCGGAATGTATGGGCATTTCTTATTAAAAGGCGTTTTTTATAAATTTTTTATAACACCAAAAGCTCGCACAGAGTTCTTTCAGATTCAATTAATTGATATGAAAAGCTCAAAGATAGTAGGGAAGAAACAATTAGAAATACTTTACAACTGGCAATACAGTTTTACAAAAACTCGTGCGCCTTCCCTAGATACGGCGATACGTGACAAGCAATCCTTTGTATACGATTAATGTAATAATTGCTTTATTGTCCATCAGTCTCCCATTTACAGGACAATTTAAAGATACAACATTGTAATATTGTAAGAACGTAATAGAAAAGGTTACGGTGCAACTATTAGTAGCGTCTGCTTTCTGAAAATCCTACATCTATCTATCAAGCCACAATTTATGTAATACCCTTGCGTAAAGCAAACTAATGCTCAGAAGTGAGGACAATGACATGCCGGTTGCATAGAAAGCAGGGGTTAAACTAATTATATCATTCGGAACAGAATATATTACAATTTCAGATTACACCAGGTAAGAGAGGTTTTTTTTTAAACTGGAACTGTACGTAAAAGTATATATTTTTTATACTTGGTCGAGATGACACAAATAATGTAGGTATATACACTCTTTTAGTAGGTGACTCCTAAATGTAAATGACTGTTTCTTGAAGTAGAAATATAGCTGCATTGTTTACTATCGTGATATTTAAATAATTTGGTCAAGTGCGAGTTGGACTCTCATACTTAGGGTTCTGTACCACCTTCAAGATTCTAATATTCCAGTTTCAGACAAGCAGGGAATGAGTGCATTTTCGTATATTTACCCTTATATTTAAAGGAAGCGTTTTAAATTTATAAAAAATATATACTTTGATTTTCCACACATAGACTTTTTATTTTATCTGCTTCAGGATTCGCTTGATTTTTATCAGAATACATATGTATTTAATTTTCTAATTTGGCCTCCAAAAATTAACATTAGAGTTTTATTTTACTAATAAACTTTCAGAGAAGTCTTTTATAATCTACTGTCTGGGTAAAGGGCAAAATAGGTCAAGTTTTAAATTCTAAATTATTAAATCTGTTATTCAAATTATTAAAAAATACAAATAAAATATATTTTTCAAAATTTAAATAGTGGATTTTCTAAAGTGGAAATTAAGTCGACGTTTAATATTTTTGTTAATATCTTTCAAACAAATGATTTAAAAATATGATACATTTGTAATTCACATAATGAGCCTTTTATTAGATATATTACATGATTCCTTTGAGAATTTAATTTTTATTGTCCATTTAATCCTATATTTTGTCCTCAAAATTAATATTGGGGTTTTCTACTAATATTTCTTACAAATTTCAAGTGAGCCCCACAACCACTAATTATTTTCAAAAGTTTAAGTAGTACAGTTTAGAAAATAAAGCGGGAAATTAAATTTTTTTATATTTTTTGTTAATATCTGGTAAACAATTAATTTTAAAAATATCAGAAATATATATTTGTATTCCTCATAATGAGCCCTTTCATTTGATGTATTGCATGAAGTGTTAAAAAAATATTTTTTTATTTTCCATTTAATTCTATTGTTACAAAATTTATCCACTCCGTCCCTGGCGAAAGAACATAAAAAACATCAATTTCTAGAGTTTTCAAAATGAACTAACTATTAATTTGGACGCTGTGCGAACAAAGGTAGAACTACTAGAAAATTCGGCGTACGCTATAAAAGGCGATATTAATTTCAGTAGTTAGTTAGTAGAGCTTATCTATTGTTTTGATTTTGATGTTATTGTATTAGAATCAGCTGCTGAGAATATTTGATTTTTACGTGTGAATAAAAGTTCTAGAAAGTGAAGCGAATATTAAGTTTTTTTTTAATTAATTGAACCCAGGGAGTTTATAACACTATAATTTCACCCCCAAAATTAATATTGGGGATTTCTTCGTAATTTTCCTATAAAACAAATTTTAGATCTTATAGTTTGGGGAATAAAGGGGAATGAGTATTTTTTTTATATTTTTGTTAATATATTTTAAAATATTCATTTTAATAATGTGTAAAAATATATTTGTATTCGTTATAATGAGCTTTTTGATTTGATATATTACGTGATACGTTAGAAATAATTTTCATTTTATGTTTTCCATTTAATGCTGTAATTTGCCCCATAAAACGAATATTAGGGGTTTCTCCTTATTTCCAGTAAAGTTTAGGTGAGGTCCTATAACTCAATTTTTTTCAAATGTTTGCCTCTTATAGTTTCCGAGATAAGGTAGGGGGAATCGGTAATTTTTTATGTTTTTGTTAATATCTTTTTAAATAATTTACTTTAAAAATATGGAAAAAAAGTTTATATTTGTCATAATGAGTCCTTTGATTGATATAATTCATGATGCCTTAAAAAAAAAATTAAATTTAATATTTTCCATTTCATTCTGTAATTTGTCCCCCAAAATTAATATTTCTCCTTATTTTTTCGGTAAAATTCAGGTGAGGCCCTATATCTCTATTTTTTAAAACTGTTACTTATAGTTTCGGAGATAAGGGGGGAACGGTCGATTTTTTTAGTTTTCCCCCAAGAAGTAACCCTGAAATCAAAATATTTTCATTTACGATATGTACTCCTGATCGGGTCACCAAACTAAACGCTCATACCAAATTTCAATCTTTTCTGTCCAGTAGTTTAGGATAAAATGGCTGTGGTGAAATACATGTTAACTTATAAGACCAGTGACCAGTAGTCTGAGAATATATACTTCTATACTTTTGAAGGTAGCGCAAAATGCGCCAATATCGTGGCAAAATTAGCACTTAATGTGATTATCAATACAAATATCATTCAACTTTTTCGGGATCAGAATTTTTTTCAAACCAACCGTGGCGCGGCACCCTTCACATAACAGGTCGAATTCCTTCAGGTGCTTCATATTTGATATGATTCCGTGGACCTTTTGTGACTCCTCCTCTGTGCCCTCGTTTGGCTTGTTTTGTACTTTACTCGAACTCGGGCAGTTCAGTGAGAGTGAGTTAGATGTATACAGTGAGTTTTTCGAGAAGAGTGGACAAATAATTTGGCGTGGTTTTTGAAGTGTGATCGATTTTGTAAAAAATATACTTACTTGAACATTTTACAAAAGTTCTCGAGCGAATTTTAATATTTTCTGGCAAAAGTAGTGAAATTTATTTAGATAAGTTACGATTTTAATTTAGGAGGATAAAATTAAAGGAATCCAAGGCCAAGTTAGAGGGACAATTGGAATTAAGAAAGAGAAACTTGACCTCCTAAACGTTGGCTGATTTTGTGTATTAAATATTTACTCCCTTGTTACCAGGATACAGTTCTATTATTGTGTTATTTCAGTAAGTATATTTTGTGTATGGCTACCGTAATACACTTTTGAATAAACGAAATTGTAGCGATATTTTACTTATTCTGATTATTTTTGCAGTTCACATAATGTTTTCCCTAGTCCAATTTAAAGAAGACTTTGTACTTTCTGTACTTGCAAGTCACAGATTGAGAAAAAAAAAATATGGGGATGTAACAGCTCCATATGGGAAATATTATTACTTGGCATATATATTATTGGCTAATGATGATAAAAATTATTTACTAGATTTAAAAAATAATATGAATAATGGTTTACCTATTGTTCTATTGAAAAAATGTGATGATCAAACAAGTGAGTATTATAATTAAGTATTTTCTAAATATCTCTCCTCATGATGACTTCTGAAAAACAGATAAGTTAAATATTTGAAAGACCAAAGTGTATTAAAAACAATTTGTGGAATTTGCCCAGAACACTACTTGCTTTCATTATAGAAAAAAATTCTCAAGAATTAACTGAGAGAAAGTAGGTTTACAGATTTGTCAACTAACTTTCTTGTAGAACATGTTACAATATATATTAAAATTGATACTTATGTGTGATGTTTCAATTTTTGTCAGGAATTGTTAGGAATAATGTTTTTTCAAAATTGTTTGAACCAATTTGGAAATCAGATTGGTTTGGCTTTTGCATGTGTTGCCAAGCCAGGGGCACAGTGAAACTGTAAATGGCAGTAAAAAAAACTGTAGAAAACCGTAGATTTAAATAAAAGAAACTCTGAACCTACAGTTTTTTTTGTAATTAGTAGTTAGTTGTTGGAAGGTAGGTGTGAACAAGTTAAATGTGTCGTTTTGAAAAATAACTTTTTAAAAAAGATTAAAATTTTATTTAAGCAAAGTGTACAATAAGAATAATGGAATCAGACTGAACTACAAACAATGTAAAAGTTATTCAACTGTAAAATAAATGCATTTGAGTAAAATTATTGTTAAGTGAAATAGGATATCTTGCGTCCGGCTACTTCTAGTTGAAAGATGCAGAATAGGGGTTAATGCACCACATAACTCCTCCATCCCTTAGAGACTGGCCGAGGGAGGCTTCACTTGGGCGTCGTCTATTTGCTGTCTGGTCCCAGGCGTTGATGAGGTAGCTGAAGCTCTTTGTTTTCGGTAACATTTAATGAATACCACTATACCAATGATAATAAATATAGTGTAGGAGGGCCAAACCCAATGTGGACTTCCAAAATTAGTTGAACTGTGTTCTTCAAGGGGGTCGATGTTGTCGAATGCTAACTGATGTATTTTGTCTAGAGGTGTGTCTAAGACTGTCACACTTTTTGTTAGGTTGAGGGTGACATTGGATACTTGAACTTCTGGGAGTAAAAATGGTTGACCGGGAAGTTCGCCCTTGGTATTGCCATATGAATATGCTGCTGTGCTTATTTGGCAGCTGGGAGGTAGTTTGAAGAGATAACTACCCTGGAGAGAAAATATCTCACTGGTACCACATTTTGTCTGGATGCGTTCTCTGGTTGGGAAAATTCCAATATAGAACTGCTCATTGATTTCTTCTATAATCGGACGTTTTATTTCTGCTTTCACTTGTCGACAATTTGGAGGGATGATGTCAATTTTTAGAAGTGAGAAGATGCAGTCTGGTTCGGCTGACTGGTAGATTAACGTGCCTTCATTGCAAAGATAATCAGGATCCAAAAATTGGCAGGGGTTGTCTTCATATTGGTAAGATGTGTCGCCCATGGTAAGGAAGGAATTTTGAGGAATTATTATTGTGTTATTGGCAGTTGGTATTGGAAATAATCGAAAATGTGTAAACGAGTCAGAAAACACTAAAGGAAATTCTAATGTGAAAATTATTTTATCATTAGTTATTACTACTGAAGTCTTAACAACATCGTAATATTTTAAATACTGGATTTTCTTACTATAAAGTAACTGATTATCTGAATGGGTTGTTAACATTTTTTGGACAATAAAATCAATATCATCAAGCGAGATGATGCTTGTGTGCAATGTTCCTAATCGAGCAAAAGAAATGCAATTTTCTATTTCTGAAAGAAAGTAAAGCAATGTATCTAAATTGATTTTAATTTGATCGAGAGCATCTCTAATTTCCATGTAATTAGTAAATTCAAAAATTGTTTTGTTAAGTTCTGTCCTTATTATTTTTATTTTATCATCGATAATTTCTTGGTTAAGAGAAATTTGATTTATCGTTTCGTTAACGTTCTTAATGAGATTATTTGTAAGTGATAAATGTTTATTCGATTGCTTGATCAAATTGTTTTGACTTAGCTTTAACTCTGAAATTGCTTTTTCAAGTCTTTCAGAATCTTCGTTGTCCATTAAACCTGTAAGTCCTTTCATAACAGAACCTAAACCATTAATTAGACCTCTTTTGAAACGATTTGATCTTGGATGGATGCTTAAAAATTTCGATTGGACAGTTTTTAATTCAAAATCTAAGTGGGAGTGAAAATTTTGAAGAACATAATTATAGGTTTCACTTAGGTCATTTTGGATGGTGGTTTTGATTATTTTATATTGGTTAGAAACGCTACTGATTTGCTTCTCTATTGGGGAAAGTTCAATGAAATGAATAATATATGTGAACCTGCTTTTACTCTGGCTGATCCTAGCTTGAAGGGGAGGATTCCTGGATTTTTATTAAGATTCTGCACCGTTACCTCTTGGCAGTGGTATAGTCCCACCAGGAGACTCACGGGTATCCTGTAACAAGGGAGTTTCTGATATTATTCGAGGTTTCTTGAAACTTTGTTTGTGATAAGTTCCGCTTGTCGTTGTAACAGTTTTGTCATTATTTCGCAATATTTGTTCCGGATTGAAACGGGGTTTTATTTTACCTCTAGGGATTTTGTTTTGCATGTAAGCGGTTTGATTTTCGCGGTATTGTACGGGGTCCGTTCGAGTTTCGTTAGCTTTACCAATAACTTTTTCCTTGATCTGGTGTGATTTGTCGGCAATTACTTTATAGAGTTCTTTCATTTTTGTTCTGTGGTTTTCTATGTAATTATTCACAAAATATTCGTTAAGGTTTAGATCAAAATTGTCTTGTTTGTCAGTTTCACAGTGTATAATATCTATTGGTCGAAATTTAGTGACTGAATGAATGGAATGGTTATATCCGATGATTGCTCGATTCATGTTATCTACAAGAGATAAGTCATTTTCGAGTGAAAGGGCTCTAAGAAGTTCCAGAAGGGCGGAATGAAATCTTTCTACAGGGCCATTTCCATTATGAGGATAAGCTGTTGTATAATGCCAATTTATTTTATGAAATTTTGCAAAATCTTTTACTAATTGACCAGCAAATTCTAAACCATTATCTGAAGTTATGTGTTTTGGGATTCCATGGTGTGAAATAAATTTTAAGAGTGAAGTAATTATTGAAGGGTTATTATTAGTTGTAATTGGATAAGCTTGACCGTACATTGAAAAAGCGTCTAAGAAAGTACAAAACTTTTGTTGACGAACTTGGAATACGTCTGTATGGACAATTTCAAAAGGTTTTGTGGGTGTAGGGTTTATTTGAAGATTTAGATGTTGTGGGTGTCTTTCGTATTTACTTTGTTGACAAGTGTCGCAGTTGTTAATATAATTTCGTACGTCACTGTCAAGTTTAGGCCAGTAATAGTTGTTGGATTTTATTTGGGCGATAGTTTCAAGAATGCCACGGTGATTATTTTTCATTTCGTGGTTGTACTGAACAATTTCACGTTGTCTTTCAATATTTGTTATGTCTCTAAGTTTAGTGTTACATTTTAGAAAAGTAAAGGTTCCACTTTTGAATAGTTGCGGGAAAATGCGGCACATTGTTTTGTAATAAAAGTCTTGTGGGTCATTAGCAATATAAAAAGCATAAGTATTATTTGGAATTATTTGATATTTAGAAAATTCTGTTATTTGTTCTATAAAAGTTTCTTTTGTTGTATATATAAAGTATCGAATACGTTTATTAGGGTCCTCTAAAAATGATGTTGGCTCTAAATTCTGGTTGCGGTTTTTCTTCTATATAAATTTGATTTCTAAAATGATTAAAAGGTTTTTCAGTTATATGTATAGTTTGAATGGGGTTTTCTAAATTTAATGTACAGTTTCATTTGAATCACTTTCTTCTCCGACTTCTCCACCAGTTTCGTTTCTTCGCTATCTCTCTCTTGATTCGGGTTAGGGTTGTTTCTTTCTGATGTTGCGTCTTCTTGCTCCTGTATGTCATCGCCAGTGTTAACGATCATCGAAACATTGTCTGCAGGTTGATCTGTTTGTGGTTGTAACAATTCTCTCATGAACCCTAAAAATGGTATATCAGAGTCATATTCTGCTTCTTCAGTTTCTGTTGGCTGAATTTCAATTCGAGAGAGTGCATCTGCATTCAAATTCTTCTTCCCTTTCTCTTTTGTGTTCATATGGTCCAGTAGTATAAGTTCAGAAATGTCAGGTTTTAGTTGACCGTATTCGTCAGAAGTAACAATGTGAAAAATTTCAAAGTCATTTTCGTAGGTACGCCACTCGTCATAACAATTTGATAGTTCTGAATAATCAACATCGTAGCTTTGTTGTTGGTCAATTTCAGATTCAGGATCAGGATAATTTTCTGAAGATGTTGAGTTTTCCGCAGTATTGTTTAGTTCTTCGAAAACGAAATCAGGGTGAGAATATTGAATAGGGCGGAAGTGAGAAGTGTTTGGGCGAATTGTGCCATGAGATATACCGCTCATTGGTGTTGGAGGTGGAAAATTTTGGGTTGTTTTTGGGGTTTCCAAACATTTCTTGGTGGTCCAAAAACTTGTCTACCAGTAGGTAAACGTCGAGGTGGTGTATTTGTAGGCTGAATGTTGACTGGGCCTCTGGGGAATTGATTTTGCTGAGGAGCAAATTGATTAGGTTGCATAAATCGAGTTGCATTTGAAAAGAAGGTTGAATATTTGGTTGAAATCGATTAAATGTTTGAGAAGATGCAAAATGGTTTTGGTTGAAATTTTGTTGTTTAATTTGCTTATTTGAATCATTAGTTGAAGTAGGTTTCGAAAAAGAGGGCTGAGATTTTTGAAGATATCTAATGTGATTATCAGAAATCATGAATTGCTGTGCATCACTAAGTGAAGTTGGTTTCATAGATCTTATAACTGATCCTTGTGGTTCACGGAGGCCAGCTAATAAAATTGTCAAAGCATAGTCATTGAAAAATATTTTCTTACTATTTTTTATATTTTGATCAGTAATGTGTATATCCACATAATTATGAAGAGCACTTAAGGTATTATTAACTCTATCATAAAATTGAAGTGAAGATTCATGTTGATTCTGTCTTAAAAGGCTAAGATCAAACATCAATCCAGCTTCATTTCTACTACGATCACCAAAATTTCTCTTAAGCAAATCTTTTATAGATCCCCAATCTTTAGATACACTAGAATTAAAAACATCACGTGCTTGTCCGGATAATTTTGAATAAATACCTTCAACTAGTCTTAAATTAGAAATGCCATTTAAATCAATTGGGTTCCAAAACATATTAATTAACCTATCAGCAATATCTATATATCTAGCTAAATCACGTGCATTTCCGTCAAAAACAGGAACTAATTCTAAATCTTTCATTTCAAATGTTGGTCTGTTTGCACCAACTTGTTCTGAAATTTGTGGCAAAGGCATGATTCTTGATTAATTTAAATTACTACTATTTACTAAACAATAATTTTCCGCTATGGAAGTATTTTCTCTTAAATCTAAATTACTTTTACGTTCTTCTATAGAAAGATTCGAAATCAATTTACTTAAATCTAACTCGATTTCACAGTTTTCCGGGATCGGAGACAATGGAGAGTTCGAGGAGTCTGACATAAAAATATGGAAATGTAAAGGAGAGCGACTTACCAATACAATTTCATCATTCGCTTGTAAAGTTGTGGAAGTAATCCTTTTTCGTTGAAAAAAGTCCCAAGTAAATTATTTCACGCACGACACTGTCTATTTTCAATTACGATTGTTCGTTTCGAATTAATCGATTGAAATCGAATGGATTTATCACTTTGATATTCCTTCGAAATAATCCTGTTCGCAGCGCCAGTTAAATGTGTCGTTTTGAAAAATAACTTTTTAAAAAAGATTAAATTTTATTTAAGCGAAGTGTACAATAAGAATAATGGAATCAGACTGAACTACAAACAATGTAAAAGTTATTCAACTGTAAAATAAATGCATTCGAGTAAAATTATTGTTAAGTGAAATAGGATATCTTGCGTCCGGCTACTTCTAGTTGAAAGATGCAGAATAGGGGTTAATGCACCACATAACTAACATATAAACATACATAGGAATGTGCCTTTTTCAAAATTACTTATTTTATGAAATTAAGACTACAATAGATTGATTATTGTAGCTGAAATCAAGAATGAGAACATCAGAAAAAAATAAATACTTGAAAAAGGTGCTTTACACCCCAAACCACAAATTAAAAATTGTTACGAGTATAATGTTACAAATGAATATTAAAAAAAACACAATCAAAGTTTCAAGATTAAGTCGTAGACAACTTTAATTTAAACTATTATTCTGTACTTTTTTAATATTTGTTTGTAACATTGAGCTCATAATTGTTAATTTGTGATTTGGTTTGTTTTTTTGACAGGATCTGTTGCCAGGTTACATTATTATCTATAGAGGGTGTCCCAATTGCTTCATGGTTTAACAACATACAAGCTCTTTCTTTGATTTTTCTTTTGTTAGTGTTTGCCGCTTAAGCAATGTCTTGTACTGTAGAAGTCCATTTTCTGTGTGTCATTCACAGTTAGTAGATGGTTTTGCTAATCTTGATCTGTCTTTTTGAGACATTTTTCTATATTGATTATTTAATCAAATTACTTAGTAGTATTTTTGTGAATAACATTGGCAAGTGTTGCTCATATGATCATTTTTATGTAACACACCCAGAAGGAAATAAATATCTGTAAAGAAATTTTAGCCCCAAATTGTTATTTTTTGAGAAATATATGCATATATTTTGATTGTTATAATTGCAATAGTACAGGAAAAAAAACAATATATAGAAAAATATGTTAGTCAAACCTTTTTTGTAACTAGTTAAATATTTACAGATTTGAATGACTCTGTGGTTTCAAATTTCTCTCTTGAAGACAACTTTTCTCGTTCAAGTTATATAAAAAATACTCTTGAAAACACCAATTCTGAAGATACTTCAGTTACCAAACAAATCACTGAAAAACGAAAATTTACTCCACCTTCAAGAATGGAAAAAAAACGCACCAGGCAACAATAGATTCTGTTCCCACTGTTGCAGGGGCAGTAGAAAAAAATTTGTTCATTTGTCACAAATTGGTAGTAAAAATCGTACGGCATCTTGGCACTGTGCATGCAAATGTACAAGCTGTAAAAGACTTTTTGTGTCTACCAAAAAGTAAGTATATTTTAATTTATAATAGCAAGTTTATTTTACCTATTTTTATAAAACTGATTAAATAGGGTTCTCACTCTTTCTGGGAATTGGAAATAATAAGTATTTAAATTTATTGTGGAGATTAAATTGCAGCCAGTCAATGTTATTTTGATTTTTTAATATAATATAATAATATAAATAAGTTCATATTTATTTATATGTAATTAATTCATATTTTCAAAGATTGAGTCAAACAATTTATCTTAATTGTAAATATCAAAAATATATATATATATATATACTGATTAAATGCTGCTTCTTTGAAATGTGACATAATTTGAGTTGGTTTTTAAATTTTAAACTCTTATGTTCCTTGGGTGTGTTTTCTTAATAAATTGAGTCTGTTTGCACCTCTATGACTTTTTAACTTTTGGTTGTAACGTTTGATTTAATTTTCCTATAAAACATACTAAAAAGCTAGAAATTTGAGAAACAAATATAGCATGAATGGTATAATCATTGTGTATGTTGACTAAATTATCTCTAGTGTTTAGAACATATTTTCAAGCTACTGTTCCTTAGAATTTTTTTGTGTTGAATAAATACCAGATTCAGGTTATATGAATTTATTGACTGGAAAATCTGTAATGGTATCTTCAATAAAGGATATCTGAGCACCATAAATTTAAGATTTAATACAGTTTATTAAGTCACTTTAAAACAGTTCTCATCTTATTAGAATAATCAATATTAGCCATAAGATTAATTAATAACAATTATTTTAATTGATATACATAATGCAACTAAATAAAGTTTTAAAAAAAAATTTATATTGTTTTAGAGTCAAAAAACGTAAAGCTATTATTACAAGAATTAAAATGAAGCAAATTTTAAATTTAATACTGAGGCTAATCCATTTTAGATTCTGCACCACAAAAAAATTTATAAACTCAAGGCAAACGCTAGCTCTTGGAAGAAGATCAAGGTCATCACTACATATAAAAGCATGTGATCTATTAAGGGATAAAATATTTCCCATTTTAAGGGAAGATGAAAATATAATGCAAAAGATATGATGAATTATTAATAACATATGCAAATAACTTATGTATGAATTTGCATCAAGGCCTCAGTGTTATGCATTAATACGAAATAAAATCAGGAAAATTGCTTCATTCCTTAGTGAAATGAAAAAATTGATCAAACTATTAAGAACCTGGCTATGGTTTTTCATCCAATGCATTACGACAGTGTACTACAATGCATTTACAAAATGGGGAAATATGATAACTTAACAGGTGAAATGAAAGCTCCAAGTACAGGTTTTGATGTGGGCATACAATTAAAAATTATTTGTGAAATACTATTATGTGAGTACATAAAGAAGTCAGATGAAAAAAGAATTAGGGAAGTTGAGCAAATGGCTACTTTACTAAAAAGAGTTTATCCACTTCAGTTAATATTAATGTAAAGAAGTTCAGTTAATAATGCAAGAAAAAAGAAAATTATTTTGCCTTCCAGTGAGGATGTCTAAACTAATGAATTATTTATATACTAATCAGCAAAATATTTTAAAAGTTGTTACACAGTTTTAAATTAGATTATTGGATTAAATTAACTGAATATACCTTATTGTGCATAGAAACTTTTAATAGACGTCGACCTGGAGAAACTGAGCGAATTCTGATAGAAGATTATAATCGAAAAGAAAAATTGATCCACATTCTCATCCAGAAATTTATCAAACACTGAAACCTGAAGATTTGGAATTAGTACAAAAATACAGTGTTTTTGAGCTAAGAGGTAAAAGAGTAAAAAATGTTGCAGTTCTGATTAATTCAGAAATTGAAGAAAGTATTAATTTGATCATTAAATATAGAATGCAAGCAGGAGTCCCTTCAACAAATCCTTATGTGTTTGGTGAGCCTTATTCTTCGAGAGCTGAGTTTGAACATCGATTTTACAGAATTTGTCCACTTCTAAGAAAAGCTTCAGTTATGTGTGGGGCAAAACACCCTGAAACTCTAAGAAGTATTCAGCTTCGTAAACATGTTGCAACACATGCTGTATTTCTTCATAGTAAATTTGGTTTTCAAACAAAGCATTTAGCAAAATTTATGGGTCATCATAACCAAATTCATGAAGACTATTATCAAATATCAGACCTTTCAGTACAAATAACAGGCATTGGCCGCCTTTTGGAGTATATTCAAGGTTCTGAAGGGGTTCCATCATCACAAGCTCGAGGATGCCCTAAATTAACTGGACTGGAAAAAAATACTGGTATTAATGGATTATCTGCGACAGAGTTAATAGTTTAAGATAAGCCATCTTCACTAGAAACGAGTAATGAAAGATGTAATGAAGTGGAAAAAGTAACTTTAACATTTCCACCCAACACATCTACACCATATTGTAAGAGAACAAATGCAGATGAAATCATCCAGTATCCTCAGAAAAAAAGACACAGGACTTCTGCAGGTATGTGTATGAGAGTAGTACTATTTTCTTCGTCCTTTGAATATTTATTAAACAAGCAATTTATACAAATCATCTGACTGACAAACTAAAGGAAACCATACTGTATTACTTATTTACTTTTTAAAATATCTCTATGGTATGTTAGCACTTCAAGTTGTATTTGGTTTTAGTTTTAACTATATCTGAACTATTTTTGAAAATCTTTGTAGTTCCAATTTTTTTCTTGTATCATTCAAGTCATGAGCTTTTTAAACTAATAGTTTATAAAACATAACTGACATAATTTTAACACCAAACTCGAAGAAGTAAATTATTTGAGACTTAAAAACCGTTAAAAATATAGGGTATTTTCGTTTTTCTTTTTGCTTATAGTGTAAAAAGCAATGATCAATTCATAATGCCGTCAATAGAAAAATTGTAGATAATCAGAAAATCTTCAAAATAGGTGTATATAAATTTTGATCACAGCATTTTTCATAAAGAAAAGCTGGAATAACCGATTTAAAGTGAGTGATTTTAAAAAATTCATAACTTAGTTGTAATAATAGCTGGAACCTGCCACCTAATGATATCTTATAATGTTGAGATTAATAATGCAGAAGATTGATTTTGTATGTTAAGTAGATCTTGCAACTGAATTTTATGTCTGAAATGAGTTCAATTTTGCTTTATAAACTGGTGTATTTCCTTAAAATACTGTTGCCATACATTTTGATATTAATTATTAAGTAGACAAATTCAAAGCTATCATTTTACATTTTTTATGTATTTTTTATATTTAAGTACTTTTTAGTATTTTGTCTCTGTAAAATAACAGCATCCTTTTAGATTTGGGAAAAGAGTTCATTGTTAGAAGATCTTGGTCTACACCAGAAAGAACTTTAGCAAAACAACATTTTGCAAACGAATTGAGAGAAAAAAGGCTGCCATCAGCTAGAGAACTTAGATATGCACTTCAGACATTACCTCCTCTACAAAATAGAACTGAAGCTCAGCTACGAGCCTGGTTAAGTAACCAAATGAAAAGGAATTCTCCATGTTTACAAACCAAAGGTATGAAGTATGCAGACAAATGTGCAGTAATTAGAACATTATAATTGTAAAATTTTTTATAGAAATCTGAAATTTAGTACCAAAAAAATTTCTCAACTTCTAAACATATAATTTACAATTAATTAACATGTAACTTATTTATGCATAGCGGGTTCTACTGAAGTGTATTATAAAAATACCAAGTTAACTTATATCTACATATTTAGAAATCTCTTTTGTTTTAGGAAAATGGACAAATTCAGAAAAAGAGGTAATAATTAGCCATTTTAAAAACCATATTGATAATGGAAATTATCCGTCTATAGAAGAATGTCAGAAACTTAAAGGCAAGGGGCTTTCAGGCACAGCTAAACAGATAAAAACGCTAATAACAAAGAAATTACTAAAAAGACAGGAAACTTTATTTTAATATGAATACTTATAATTTACTATTTTAATGAAATAAATGTTATTTTAAAACTGCCTGTTTAATCTTTCTCTTTTTTTATTTATTATAAAATGGAATTTCACACAAGTCTAACATTAAAGTTTATAGATTCTGCTCACACATCTTGATAAATTTTTAAATATTTTGGGGAGCAAATTACAGAATTATTAGGAAATATAAAATTAAAGTTGTTTCTAATACATCATGTAATATATCAAATCAAAGGGCTCATGAGGAATACAATTTTTTTTTCACATTTTTAAAATGTTATTTAAAAAATATCGAATATCTAAAAAAATACCCATCCCCGATTTATTTCCGGAATCAAATATTTTGAAAAAAAATCAGGCATATATGGTCTCCTTTGAACTTTATAGGAAAAATAAGGGTAACCCCTAATATTAATTTTGGGGGGCAAATTATAACATTAAACGGAAATAAAAAAATATTTTTTACGCATCATGCAATATATCAATTAAAGAGATATAATATATTTTTTCATATTTAAAATCAATTGTTTAAAAGGTACTAACAAATATAAAAATAATCATTTCCATTATTTCCTAAACCATACTCCTTAAAAATAATTAGGAGTGTAGAGCCTCACTTGAAATTTGTCGGAATACTATATATAAAACTCCAATATTAATTTTGGAGGAGCAAATTATATAATTAAATGGAAAATAATAAATTAATTTTATTCAAACGCATCTTGTAATATATCAAATGAAAGGGCTCATTATGAGAAATACAATTATATATACATATTTTTAAAATCAATTTTGAAAAAAATGGAATTATATTTTCTCACTTGAACTTAAGAGGAAAAATAAAGAGAAAACCCTGGTATTAAGTTTGGGGGCCAAATTACAAAATTAAATGAGTAATAAAAAATTATTTTTTCAACATGTGATTTAATAATTTATCAAGTGGAAAAATGAGGAATACAAGTATCTATATATAAATAGGCAAAGACAAAACGATTAGGTACCATTTTCTCTTCTGTCTCTCAACCGATATTCTTCATTTTTGTTTTGTTTAGTAGCTACTGACGACCTTCAGTGCAGAATGCTAATATTAGTTTATAATAATGGTTCATTCATTAAATAAAATATAATAAAAATTCATTATTTACGTTCATAATGTCAACGCCAAACAACTGAATGTGCCGACGCCGCCAGAATCAAAACATTGAGTAATTATATATAGAGGGAACAATGCTGTTTATACTTAGAGCATATACTTCTGGAAGTGGCATGCAAGCGTTGTTATTGTTTAGTGGGTAAAGTAATCGTTGAATATGATAATTATACAGGGCGATTCCAGATATTTTAGACATCATTTTTTTAATGGGTGGCACATAAGCAGTTGCATATTTAGGGTGTTTAAAATATAGAGTAGAGTGCAATTATAACTAATAAAATAATTATATAGGGAAGCCCATTAGCGGTTGAATTTACAGGGTTCTTGGAATAGAAGGTGCAGTAGAATTACAGTTATACAGGGTGGTGCAAAGAATATTATACAGAGATGCATATACAGGGTGGCGAAAGGGAAATGCAACATTTCGTAACCCATAAGCAGTTGTATATATAGGGAAGATGAATATAGGGTGAGATGAATTATAGATATACAGGATGATGATAAAAAATGTTAGAAACGGAAATGATTTATAGAGTAGCCCACGAAGAGTTCCATATATATGATGATTGAAATATAGGTCACAGTAGAATTATAGTTACAGAAGATAGTTAAAAATTTCATAATATATACATATACAGAATGGTTTACCGGGTGGTTCAAAAATGCTAAAAAATATTATGCGTGGTCCATGAGAAGTTGCATATACAGGGTGGTGGAAATATATAATGAGATGGAATTATTATAATGAGGATTTTAATAAATGTTTGAGAATTGAGTGCAATTATAGCTATACAGGGAGGTTAGACAAAATAAATATGTAGGGTAGCCCATTAGCGGTTGCTTTGTTGTCATATTAAATTAAGAATTACGAAATTGAACACAAATAAAGTCCTATGAATTATATCTGAAAAAAAACTTGAATTTGTTTACTTATTTGTAGAAGCGAGATGTAAGGCCGACATCTAGGATTTTCTAGGAAACTATCACACAGAGGTTCCGAATCTGGATCCGTCGTGTGTAATTGCTGTTCTCCCTAAAGTCCTAGGATAGAATGTCACGATAAGATTTTCAGGTTACTTAAACTGCCAGAGATATTGACACAATTGGTCGAATTTCGACCACTGGGCGACAGCAAGTATTTTTTCATATTTGTGAAATAATTTGTAAAAAGTTGTTTACAAGATTTATTATTTAAAATTTGACCCATCCTTCCTTTAACTTATAAACTACTGAGTGTAAAATTCAGAAAGTTTATGTAGGGCTCGCTGAAAGTTTATTGGTAAAATAAAGTGAAAATTCTAATCTTAATTTTGGCGGCCAAATTAGAAAATTAAATAAATCTTTATATAAAAATCAAGTGAATCATATAGCAGTTAAAATAAAAGGGCTGTGTGTGACACAAGAGTGTATATTTTTATAAATTTAAAAAGTTTAAAAGCATTATGTGCTTGTCTGAAACTGGAATATTAGAAAAATATATACTTCCGATTCAGCTACATTATAGGTAATCCTACTCACACTTGACCAAATTATTTAAGTAGAATTTTGAGTTTATCAATTTAGTTGAAGTTAAAGTTTTTATGTCACTCAGTTTCAGTAGAACAAAACCCGTTAATACACTTAAATTAGGTTAGTAAATGTTCAAGTTCAATAGGCCTTTTCATATTCGAAAATTTCTTGTGGGCAAGCATACAAAACCATTGTATTTACATGCCAATGGTCTGATAACTGCTCGAAAAACATGACGCACAACAACAAAAAAATTTCGAATATGAAAAGGCCTATGAACTTACCATTTTTTCTAAGTGCAACTGTTGCTAACACAGATCATACAATAAAAAAACCACACAAACTCATTTTTCAAATTCGTTTTATTGAGCCATGGGTGGCGCCAAGCCACGGTTGGTTTTGTTAATACACTTGTCCGCAAAAAGTCGTTTATATCTACCTATACTGATATGATATCAAATTCATAAGTATTTATGTACTGTAATATTGAAATCACAACAAAACAATGTTTGTTTATAGATGCAGTGCAATAAATCGTATAGATATTTTAAGCTAAAAGATAGAATTTTTTATGCCAGTGAAAACATTTTCTAAACCCCTAAAAAAACCTGCAAACATTTTATCCTCCTAAAAAAACCCTGATGCCACTCCCCTCACTAAATTGGGGGGACCCCTAAGTTGGCTACACCGCCTTTGGTTGAGCATATTTTATAGCAGCTATTTCTGTGATCCACTTACTTTTAATTTAGAATGTGCTCCTAAAACTTATATGGCAGACATATGTAAAACACTGTTTCTAAATAGCCTGATGATGATACTAAAAGATCGCAATGATATACTTTAAAGTAAAAAACTGTAGATTCGAGTTAGTAAACTAAAAACTTGGATGATTTGTTCAAAATTGTAGATCTACAGGTAAAACTGTAGAGTTGGCAACACTACCGTCCACTCAAACCTCCTGGATGCATTAAATGTTTTTGGTGAAGCCCATGTGCTATTTGAGCTGCCCCCTGACCTGAAAAACCTGCAGTGAGCCGTTAAACCTTCCCATAAAGTTGTTGGACAAAAAAATTTTCTTTATTGTCCCTCTCTCTAAGACATTTTTTCCCGATTTGCCTCCTTTAGGACAATTTTTTTTCTAGTTTGCCCCTCCCTAAACCAAAAGCTGGGTACACCTCTGATAAAGACTATAAAGTGTATCAGATTTCTTAATGATTGGCATTCTTCTCAAAATTACGAACTTATTCAGTTTAGTTATAACTACTTTTAATACAGAGCCCACGAGTGTAATACATAAAACAGGTCTTAGTTTGTTAATAAAATTTACATCTAAAAGAAGTCTTTTGAATGCAAAGCTGACCGAAAAAGGTTGGTCCAATATCCTGCTTTACATCATATATGTCCTAATATCTTGCATTACATATAAAAAGCATAATGGGACCGTCCCATTATCCTGCGCATTGTCCCATTTTCTTGCGTTATTTATATATTTTTGTACCATTTTCCTGCTCTTCACATGTATATATATATATATATATATATATACATTAAACAATTTCCCAAAAATTCTCAGAAATACCGTTTCTCTAAAAATTGCATTTTGAATGTTAAGTTGCTCAAAGGACTATTGTAATGTATTTAGGAAAGAAGCAGGAGCGGAAATCATGGACAACTATAGAAAAAGAAACTGCGAGAAATTACTTTTGTGAAGAAATAAATAATAATTCACTTGTGATTTCAAGACAAGGCAAATAAATTTTTCCACTTACATTATATGACATTTATAAACAACGAACTCCTCATCTCATCATGCAATGGTTGAAATGTGAAAAGAAAAAATTTTGTTACAAAAAGAAGGTACCATAGGTAATAACTAGTTTTGAAATATTTAATACAAAATGTAAACTAACTCATACACATTTTTAGGTAAACGACTTAGATGCAGTACACCTGAAAGGAAATAATAAAATATGCAACAGAAAAACACTCAAAAACTGGAACTAACCACACCATGGAAGAATGTGAAGTTATAAAAAAAATTCATACATTTTAAAAGATAGAAGTGCAGCAGCAGTTCGCTCATATATTTCTTCACAAGTGAAGAAAAATCATAGTTTCTAGATTAAAAAAATATATATTATATAGCAGTATTTCTTGTTACTTCATATTACTATTTTTTGTTACAAATTCCGAATAACAAACTGCAAAATTTTGAAATAACTGATATTTTATCGTTGTTTGAACTGTACGATTTTTTTCTTTCAAAATACATTACAACGGGGTCTGATTTAGACCCCGAAACGTTTGGAATATACAACAATTTCCTTTAAAGTGTGGTGGACACTGAAAAATATGCCACAAGTATCCTTCAGAAAACAAAATACATTACTGTTATTCCAATTAATTGTACTTGCATTATAAATGGCTTATTCAAAATGAGTGAAGTGCTCAAAAATATTTTTCCAAATGGAGGTCAGTATTCATATTTCTGTATAGAATTACTATTTACTTTCCTTAATTTTATATATTAAACGTAAGAATGCATTCTTAATAAAAAATATATTTTATTTTAAGTAAATTTGACTTACCAATAATTACATGTTGAAGAGGGCAGATGTGACTGCCGAAACGTCGTCATTTTACTATCGATCCCGGCAGGGATCAGTTATCAACTACGTGGATGAATTCCCGGAAACCACCTAACACACAACACACACACACACACACACACACATATATATATATATATATATATGTATATAAGTTATTCCATCGACTTATGTGAACCATCTAGCAACAGTTCCCAAGCTGAATCAGCATCCACGTGTCGTCTCAGGTTACCTTCGACGACGTACATCCGTGAGAACAGCAAACGCTGCGACAGCTTAGTCAGCATTCTAATGTTATAAATTGTTTCAATTGCCTTATGTCTGCATTCATTATTACTTACAGATATGTCTAGTTTAGTTTAACACTCATTTTGTCTTTTTAATTGTTATATAAAGTTTTATTATTTTCATTGTTATTTTCAAGTTATTATTTTTATTAAAAGTATTGTGCAACTATAAATAAAATCTTTTTTAAAAAGAGAAATTTTGAAAGTGTGATATAACAAATTGGCGCAGTCAGTAGGATCCGTCTAACGTTACTAGAACACGAGTACTCTAACTGGTAGCGGCGGATTCCTATCCCTCAACGGAACAACGAACCTGGAAGAAGTCCTCACTGCAATCAAACGTAGAACACGGCGCTTTCAATGTTCCTGTTGATGTAAGTAATGGTGAATCGTCATTCGTTTTAAGTAAATATTATTTGATTGAGCATTGATTTTTAATAATTTGATTTAATACATTTGATTTCATTGATTTTTATTGATTTTATTATTTGATTTTTATATATTTGATTTGAATGAAATGTTGATCTATTTCATTACTTGATTTATTTGATATATTTATTTTATTTCTTTTATTGACATTTTATATATTTGATTTACTTATTTCATTGATTTATTTATCCATTTGATTAACTGATTTATTTTGATCTATTGATTGTAATTGCTTTACATTTTTTTATACCATACTGTTCTATTGTTCAAACAATCGTTAATTCCCACTAACGTATTCTACAGTTCATTAATTTTCTACACCTTTTAACATTTTATTCTATAAACCTTATATTCCAATTCATTTATATCGATAAACATGGCACAAGCTTCACCAAACTCAGGTACCCCTGAAACAGAAAGATATCGGTTAACGGAAATATTTTCCGTTATACCCGAATTTGAAGGCGACCAAATTTCCTTGGGAACCTTTATAGATGCGTGTAATTGCGCATATAATATGTCCACGGCGGATCAAAAATATTTGTTAGTGATCCATATCAAAAATAAACTCAAAGGGAAAGCGGCGCAGTTGGTAAATTCAAGGAACCCTGGATCGTACCTTGAAATCAAACAACTATTGACCTACACTTTGGAGATTCTCGTGATCTCTCTTCCCTTATTCACGACTTACAACGTCTAAAACAACTGTCGAACGAGTCCCCATTAACGTTCTACAATCGTCTCCAAGTATTGAGTGCGAAAATGCACTCCTGCATTCACAAAACTGCTGGGCTTAGTCCAGAACAAAAAGACGCCCAGACCACTCTAGTGGATACTATGGTCATGAATACCCTTCTTACGGGATTAGAACCCCGTTTAGGACAGGTAATTCGTGCCAGTAACCCAAAAGACCTTCTAGAGGCACACTCCCGGATTAGGAGAGAGCTTCAACTTTCTTATTTCGAGGATCAGAAAACGAACAAATCTGTTCCTCTCAAACCCAACTTTCAAACACGAAAGTCGACACAACCTCCTAAGTGTCTTCATTGTGGTCGATTAGGCCACATAGCCGTAAATTGCCGATTGAAAAATCAAAACAATTCTCAAATATTCAATCAAAACCACAGACCAAATCCTGTTGGGCCTAACCAACAAACAAGGCCAAACTTCCCCCCAAATAATCCCCCGGTTCAACAAGGACAACAGTTTCGTCCACAAAACTTCCAGAGACCCCCTTTTAGGTCTCAAATGAACCCGAATTATTCTCGTCCTTCGGTTATACAGAATAACCCGAATAACCGCCCTGAAAGGACACATCATTTCAATCAACATCAAAATGATGGTTATTCCCACTATCCAGACTACAATTACTATACCGAGGATAGCAACACTTACGATTATGAGGATGATCTTCAAATTATCCTATCGTCGAACAAACTTTTGAAGATACCCCTATCGAGCCTTTTAATAGTCATCAATATCAGGATTTTCTAGCGCTTCCGAGCCTAGACCAACCTCCCGATTCGACAACAACTTTGTGCGAAGTCGAAACCCAATTCAAAACCTGAATCTCGACGATCTGAACCCAGATTTGAACTTCCCGGAGCAACTATTTCTTTAAGCCCACTTCTTACTGTGAACTCTAAAAATCTTTACTACATTCTAGACGCTTCTTCTAAATTTAAACTTCTAATTGATACCGGAGCTGGTATCTCAATCTTCAAGGAAAACAGTCAAAAATTTCACCCAAAGATTTCCTGAAAGAGTAACTATTCAAGGTATTACCCACGAAAAAATTCCCATCTCACAATCAACTTTAATCCCATTCGCTCCACGTAACCCACATAAAGTTTTTATATACGATTTGGACATTGAGTTTGACGGCATACTAGGATTAGATTTTCTTGAACACTATGAATGCATAGTTGACTTAAAATCTAAACAGCTAATAACAAATTTTAAAACCATCCCTTTACACAAAGTTCCCGATAACGATCAACCCTGACTGATGTACCCGACACACTCAACGTTAAGCCTAATATTACTTCACAAACACCTACACAAAACAAAATAACCATTGAGGCACGCACAGAAAAGATCTTTAAACTTAAATGCGATCTTTCTAACATCGACGCCATCTTACCAACTCAAGAAATTGACAGAGTACGACTTCCAAACGCACTCGTACACATTAACTCAAAAGGTGAATTTCTAACTTCCATTATCAACGCTAACGCGATGCCCAAAAGTAACTTTTTCTGATTTAAAACTGGAACCACTTGACAAAACTCACCCTCTTCTGAATTTCAATACAGACGATTATCATGAACCCCAATACATAGACAGAAACTCGACTATTAGACAACAAATTAGAACTGAACATCTAAATGACGAGAACGCGAACAATCACTGATCTTTGTTTGGAATTTCAAGACATTTTCTATCTTGAAGGTGACGTCTTGACTTTCACTAACGAGGTTAAACATCCGATTGATACGAATAACGCAAAGCCCGTTTTCACTAAATCATACAGATATCCTCAAGTTCATAAAGAAGAAGTGAAAACCCAAATTGGAAAAATGCTTGAACAAGGTATCATTAGGCACTCCTCATCTCCTTGGTCCTCCCTGTATGGGTCGTCCCCAAGAAGCTCGATGCTTCTGGTAAACAAAAGTGGCGAGTAGTTATCGATTACAGGAAATTAAATGAATTGACTGTAGATGATAAATATCCTCTGCCAAATATCTCTGATCTTCTCGACCAACTTGGAAAGTGTCAATATTTTTCGACACTGGATCTCGCTTCCGGGTTCCACCAGTTGGAAATCCAAGAGGAAGATATTCCTAAGACTGGCTTTTCTGTCGAAAATGGTCATTACGAAGTCGTTCGTATGCCATTTGGTTTAAAAAATGCACCTTCTACTTTTCAGAGGGTCATGGACAATATTCTTCTCGGTATACAGAATGAACGTTGTCTCGTCTACATGGATGATATCATCGTCTACTCTCCGACCATCCATGAACATATTTCCCGGTTAACAGAAGTTTTTAAACGACTTCGGAAATCTAACCTAAAATTCAACCTGATAAGTGCGAATTTCTTCGTAAAGAAGTGGCTTATCTTTGCCATCTTATCACACAAGAAGGTGTAAAACAAACCCTTCAAAGGTTGAATGTATTCACAACTTTCCGCAACCCCAAACTCCGAAAGACATCAAATCTTTTCTTGGTCTCGCTGGGTATTACAGACGCTTCATACCAAATTTTGCGAAGATCTCTAAAACTCTGACAAAACTACTCCAAAAACGTCAAGTTCATCTTTGACGCAGATTGCAAGTCTTCCTTCAATGAACTGAAGCAAGCCCTTGTATCTGACCCAATCCTGATATATCCAAACTTTGAAGAACCCTTCCTGCTCACTACTGATGCTAGTGCTTTTGCTATTGGAGCGGTTCTTTCTCAAGGCCCCGTGAGAAAAGATCTCCCTGTTGCATACGCTTCTCGCACCCTCTGTGCTGCAGAGACACGATATTCCACCATCGAACGAGAATTGTTGGCCATAGTTTGGGCTGTTAAGCACTACAGACCGTATCTTTTTGGGAGAAGGTTTACACTCCTGTGTGACCACCGTCCGCTTACTTGGCTCTATTCCATCAAAGATCCTGGCAGTCGTCTAGCCAGATGGCGCCTTAAGCTATAGGAATACAATTATAAGATTGAGTACAAGCCCGGTAAGGTAAACCAAAACGCAGATGCTCTTTCTCGCATCAAAATCAACCATTTCAAGCAATGACAATGACGACGAACATGACGAAAGAATTATCGCTGAGTTTAATCGATTTGTTCAACTCTACAAAACTGAGTCAATAATCGATTACTCTAAATTGAAATATCCAATTCTCAACTTTTAGACAAGTCCCACAAACGCATAGTTACATTCTTTTGGCAAAACAAAACTAACGATTTACACGACAAAATTATTGATGACTTTTTCGAAGAAGAACCTAATTTCAGTAATGACACTCTTAACATCACGGCCAGTAAATCTGTCAGGCATAGAAAATACTTAGTTGTACCTTTGCCCTATGACCCTGAAACTGTCGTCTCACATCTTTTCAAATTATTTATACCAACCAAGACCAATTCAACGACTCCGAAACATACTGCATAGAAAATAACATAGAACTTCCCATTCTCGAAATTTTATCTTTCATTCTCTCCGACAAAGAAATCAAACTGAAAATGTGCCAAAACATTGTTACAACTCCTACCGAAGACGAAATTCCTATAATATACAATAATACCACTCTGGTAAAAACAACCTCAATCGTGGCATTAACGAAACTATCAGACGTGTTAGGGAAAAATTCATTGGACCGGCTAATTAAGACTGTAGAACAATTCATCAAATCCTGCGAAACTTGCCAAAAAGTAAAGTTCTGTAGGAAAAACTTAAGTGCACCTTTTGTTATTACGGAAACACCCAAGACTCCTTTCGAACGTATAACATTGACATCTTTGAATCCCATCTAGAAATCATGCACTCACTATTAGGGACGAACTGTCGTAAACACCCTTCTGATTTTCTTTCAACATTACGGAACTCCACTTCGCATCCATTGTGACTATGGACGTGAATTTGACAACACTTTAATGCGGGATCTATGCCAACAATACGACATAAAACTGACATTCTCCAGCGTTCAACATCCCGAGTCAAACGGTTATATTGAAAGATTTCACGCGACCTTAGCAGAAATGATAAGGGCAAATACAGCGGAACATCCAAACGAACATCCATTTAACGTCCTCCCTTATGCCATCATCTGTTATAATAACACGAAAAATAAAACCACCGGTTTCACGCCCTATGAACTCATATTTGGGCACACTTCAAGTAGGCCTCCAGAACCCTTTACAACCAGGAAAAACTGATTTCGAAATACGTAAGAGACCTAAATAACAGAATGGACTATTACTACAGACTCGCCCGTGCTAAAACCGAAAGACAGAAAGAAAAATCTAAAGTGCGATTTGACCAACACGTTTCTACTAAACAACCCGATTACAAAGTAGGCGACAAAGTCTACGTAAAAGAGTCCCAAATCAAAAACAAAGCCGAAAACAAATTCAACGGCCCTTCGAAATTACCGCAATACGAAAAAACTCTGCACCGTCATAAATTTACAAACAAATCAAATAACTAAAGTTACTTTGACAGACTAAAACCTATTTTGAATAAATCCCTTTTTTCAGATTCTGTGGACTGTTTTCAGTCGTGAACCTTCAACAGTACTCCATTACGCCTGTTAACAATACTATAGGAGTTTTCTTCCATGAAGAAGGCACCCTTAAAATTTCTAATGAGAAATGGACACTCCTTGTTTACAAAGATCTAAACCCCTTTCGAGACGCTATTTCTAACAACGACAATATACTGAACAGACTATTAACTATTAACTAACTAACTATTAACGACAACAAAACTAACATTAAAATCTTCAAATCAAAAATACAGACTGACGTAAGCCTCCTGAAACAAATATCAAAATCTGTTAACATCAAATATACAGAAATTTTCGCTGACACTGAGACTTACAGTACCAACAGAAAGAAACGCGGACTAATTAATGGACTGGGATCGATTTGGAAATCTATTTCCGGTAACTTAGATGCAACAGACGGAGAATACTTTAGTGACTCTATAAACAAAATTACTAAAGACCAACATCAAATTGAAAACTTAATGAAACGACAATTATCAGTAACAACTTCAGTCATTAAGAACCTTAACACCACAATACAAAAATTTCAGTCCAAAGAAAGAATATTTTCGGAAAATATCGAAGCAATTAGGAAGTCAATTGTGTTCATTACAGACGATCTTGCTTTTTATGAACTTCAAGCCAATGTCTTGGATTTGTGTGAAAGCTTAATGGAAAGTTACGTATACATTGAAGATACCCTCAACGATGTATTAACTGCAGTCTCTTTCGCCCGTCTAAAAATCTTACATAGCTCAATTATAAACCCAGTAGATTTGGTCGACTCCCTTCAGAAAATATCACAGTCACTTCATGAAAATAACTTACCCCTTCCAACCTATAGTTCAAATGTTGCTAGATACATCGATCTAATAGAATTGGAAGCTTTTCAAATCAATACTAAAATTGTTTTTGTACTAAAATCCCCTTAGTCAATCCTGAAACGTATACACTATACCGCTTGTATCCTATCCAGTTTGGATTATCGAACAGGATTTCACCATATTCTTCCAACAAAATTAAAATATATCGCGAGAGATGACGATTCGCTATTGTACGCATTTTTCGAAGAATTGAGTGACTGTAAGCCATTATCTAAAGAACATAAGATCTGTTCCAAAGTTATTCCACACACCATAGATAAAGAAGCCCTCTGCGAAGCACAGCTTCTTAGACAGCCAGCAGCCCTTCCTCCAACTTGCAAGCCTTAATATTATATGCCGAAGAGTATAATATTCAAGAGATTGACCTGAACCTTTGTTAATCTCGATTTCCGGACAGTTGCCCATCAACATCAAGTGCAAGGGAGAAGATGTCGTTACCCCAATCCATATCGACAAATTCTCTACTGACCATCCACCCAGTTGCAATGCTTCATCGGAAACACCAGGGTCCCATGCCAGAAGGACCACCAGCAACGTTGACAACATCACTTAAGAGTCACCC
>CM067221.1:42055839-42326514 GCA_034190945.1 Octodonta nipae | reverse complement strand
GTAATATATTTAATATTTATTTATTATCCATTTGATGAAATTTGTGCTGACTTCATATCGTATATTTTATTTAGAAAAGATTTTATCAAGATCTTTGACAATGTATCCGGCGCCTAGTTCTTTTATCCATTAGACTAAATCTAGAAATATTTACTACTAAAAACAAGCACTACAAACACATCACATAGTAAATTGATAACTAATAATGCTATCTAAGGTATAATTATATCAATTTTAATTTATGAGATATGAACCTGAGTAAACTAATTGATGAGATGAACCCCTATTCCTTTCTCTATTTAAGACATGTTCCCTGGATAAAATTGACTACAAAATCTTGGAAAGATTTGCAAAAAGCAATAACAATTGTGTGTAAGGATTTAGATTTATTTATTACCCATCGTGAATCTGAAAGTAATACACTATGAAACGTCCTTAGTAAGACACGGACTAATGGTTATGGGTAAGTTCATTCACCCCACATAAACTTTTTTGGCATATTATTGTTTACCAGACTTTGGCTGGTAGTATTAATTGACATCCCGATCCATAGCATGCATAGAAGTGAAGCAAGAAACAAAATTAACTTGCAGCAAGTAAAAACATGAAATATTTAATTAGTCCAGGGCACCGTTGTAGGTATACCCTATGTGGGGAACAAATTTAAGCTGCTCTAAAAAAATACAAAGAGTCTAGGATACGGCTGTTGTTTGTTCGTGAATGGCGAGAGGAGAATGTTTCCTCGCCAACAATTTTTGATAGTTCTGAAGCTGGAAAAGTTGAAAAAAAGTCTAATTAAGTCATCTGTTCTAATAAACTAAAAAAGAGAAGCAGAGGAAAATTTAGCTGAATAACTTAGGTTTTTAAAAGAAAAGAACCGAATATTGTCCTGAAACAAAATGGAGATCATTATTGAATATGTTAATTAAACTGGGGTTTACTATTACCTACCCAAGTGCACTGCCCGCATTAAATGTAACAAAGTTAAAAAATCTATTAGCAGTTAATCTTGTGCAAAGCCATAAATAACGATCTCTTTATATATTCATTATTTTTAAGGACCCACTGGTGCCGGAAAAACAAAGTGTATGCTTTGCTTGATGAAGTCAATGACAGAAACTGGACTACCACACAGAGAATTACGAATGAATCCCAAGGTATAATAAATCAGACAATATCAGATTTAAAATTACTAAGTTACTATAATACCTTGATATCAATACATTCTTTATTTACACAAAAATCCAAAAAATAATATCGTTCACTCTTGAATTTTATGTTCGTTAATGACTATTCTCCACTGGGTGCACCATTCCATTAGCGCCATTTGGTGATAGAATTTCTATAGTATAGATCCAAAATAGTGTCCTTAAGTTGACTGCTGCCTAGGGAACACCTATCTCTGTGACCCGATATCTCGAATGCTAGTTTTTAAGAAGTAGTTCATAGATATGTTCACTGTACTCTAGCAATATTGTGCTAATATTGAAAAAAAAAACATTTGCTAGTCTAGTGTTCTCTATTTTCCATGTAACAATTGGTTCTAACAATTTTGTTTTATACTAGCTTTTGTCCGCGCACTTTGTCCGCGTGGTATTAGAATCAGAATCTATATTGTAATGTTTTAATTTTCACACACGGGTTCTGTTCAGGTTCTTGGATTTATTAAAACAACAGTCCAACTCACTCTAATTTATTTTCCACTACTTCTACCCATTTTATTCACAGAAACTATTTACATTTTATCTAACTATACAATACGACCGTGAAAACAGAATGAATCTTATCGCCAGCTGTCCGTATTTATATATTTCTCTTGGAATTATTCTGGCAAGTCAAGAACTATCGGAAAACTACTTTCATGTTCTGAAGCTTTAATGTGAATTCTCAGTAACGCCAGCGGTCGGCCAGTTGAGAGACGAAACATTTCGGATTCCCAGAAGTATCGGAATAATGTCCCTTCCACGATTGGTTGATGGCCGATGCCCAGCTGTCGATGATTCTCATAACATTGCCCCTTCTTAATACCATGTCGATGCACTGAATCGAAAAATTGTTTCCATCATACTTCTCACCACCCTCCAATTTAGTCCATCAAACCCGCAGGCTATCTTTGGGACCGCCAATTTCATGAGATTCTTCTCCATCATCACATTCCTCATTCTATCAGAGTCTTCCAAGATCGCTATATGTTGTCTTGCTCCTTCGGACAATTTCGAATTCACTACTTCTGGACTGTTTCTGCTTTCGTCTTTGGTGGAGTTTCTTCCCTTTGTATTGTGGTCCCTTCTCTTAGTTTGCTGATCTCACCCTCCGTTATTGATTTAGCTCCTCTATCCGCGTTTCATTTTCGAATATTTTCTCTTCCAGCATTTCTGAGTTTTTCTGTACCATGCTCTTCAAATGTTCTTCCAAGAATTTAGAATTTTCTGTTAGTTTGTCTTCTAGAGTTTTAGTATTTCTTGCAACGCTTCTTTAAGTTTTAGAATTTTCCGCTAATTTCTCTTGTAATTTGTCTTCAGGATTTAGAATTTTCTTGTATCTTCTAAAGTCTTAGAATTTTAGCAATTTCTCTTCTAGAGCCCATTTCATGATTTTAGAAATACCTTGTAATGTTTGTAGTTTACTTTCTAAATTTTCTTCCATTTTTTTAATAGCTTTCTTTCAACTACAGTAATAATTAAAAAAATATTTTTGCAACAATTAGTAATACTGTAATTATAACCGATTTTTGGCAGTTAGTTACCTACAGCCTGAACTTAGTTCGGACCAGGTGATTAATTGGACATTATACACAGTACCTGAGCAAAAATGACCAATATTATTTAACAAGGTTATAATAAATATTGAAATAATTAAATTCTTCCTCCGTCTCAACCAGTGTTTCTATATTATCGGATTGCCCGATGATCACATAGGAATGTTCATAATGACCAGACAGTATGATAAATATTTTATTTTTGATAATTCTAATTATTCAATATTTTAAATAATGCCCCCATTAATCTCTAGGCCCATAACATACACATTTTTAGTTCACTAGTTTCCTATAAAAGACGTCATATGGATCTTAAAATCTTTTTTATCACAATACCCTATGCAATATATATATATATATATATATATATATATCTATATATATATATATTTCAAAGGTTTTTTGTATTTTAGGCTATCACAGCTCCGCAAATGTTTGGTCGTCTTGATGTAGCAACAAATGATTGGACGGATGGAATATTTTCCACATTATGGAGAAGAACACTTAAATTTAAAAAATCTGAGTATTGTGGTAAGTTAATGTTGAAATAGTAAGTATATATTTTCTATCAATTAGAATTCATTTCTAGGCTAGTGCTAGATGGACCTGTTGATGCGGTATGGATTGAAAATTTAAACTCTGTATTAGACGATAACAAAACTCTAACACTAGCTAATGGAGATCGTATAGTAATGGCTGCTAACTGCAAATTGGTGTTTGAACCAGACAATGTCGATAATGCTAGTCCTGCTACCGTATCACGTATGGGAATGGTCTTCATGAGTTCCTCAGTGCTTCCTTGGTCGCCAATTTTAGAAGCTTGGCTGAAAAAGAGATCATCTCAAGAAGCAGATTCTCTTCGAGTACTATTCAATAAAGTCTACGATGACATGCACCAACATGTGCAAACCAAGCTGAAGACAAAAATGTTTATTAGAGAAGCTCTTTACATTAGGCAAACTTGTGATGTACTCCAAGGAATTTTGGACGTTGGTGACGAGCAGAGTAATTAACTAATTATTAGTAAAGTAATATTACTAAATATAATGAAGCCCAAACGATTTGAAATTGGACCTTTGTAAGGAAATGGATTTTCAGGAGTTCAGATATCAATCGCTCTAAAATGATTGCAGTAATTATTTTATATAACTCTGAAATCACTTCACAAATTTCCAAAAAATATGAGATCCGATTTCACACAGCAAATGTTAATTATATAGATCACAGATTTTGATAATATAGAACTTGTCACCCAGCTATCTAAGGACAAACTTAGTTCTACAGGCTTTCTTAAAGACAAGTCTTCTTGCCACATTCAAAAAACTGAAAATCTTTTTTTAAAAAACTCTAAAGTGATTCAACATTCAACAGACTACTTAAGCAAATAAAGGAAATTTTAGGTCATTTATATACATACAGGATGTGATAATTAAATAAAAGATTATTCCATTATACAAAGCAGTGCTGTCACTTTCTTTAGCATCTATTTTTTCACTTGAACGTCTTCTGCACACAGAAAACATTGCTATAATGCACTTCACACTTGTAGGAATTACGTGAAGAACTGTTTCTTATTCTGCACAGGACGTTTTTCTGGCTCCTTTCACAGATTTCAGTTCAGATTTATTTCCTGTCATCCTTTTGCTACTAATTTGTCATTTACAAACATTTTTCTTATAATTTCTGTGACATGTGGCATGTCGGTTATGTCTGTGAGCATCCGATTACTCAACCCTCGATGTTTCCGTGAAATTTTGTTAATTGTTTAAATGTATACCTCTTTTCAATCTTCCAATAATGGTTTGTACCATTGTTCATTGACCACGTAAAGACCTTTAATGGACTAAACCATTTTTTGCTCATAAGTTCCGCAATACCTAACCTTACCTCAACTAACAAAAGTAATATTAATCCGATTTTTGAAAACATTATAAATAAGAAATATCAACTTTATTATTAAGATTTATGCCCAATTCACTCTTAAACCAGTATATATTGATAACTGGTTCACGCATACGTTGGAACATCAGCTTTAGTGAAGATTAAAGAGATTTTAACCCCGTCTTTACATTAATAATACTAAACCGGTATTCCTGAGTACTAATATAATAATCTAAAAATTTCAGAAGTATGGACTGATAAACAACTAGAGCGTCAATTTCTGTTCTCGGTGATGTGGTCTTTAGGTGCTTTATTAGAATTAGACGAAAGAGTAAAACTGGAAGAATTTGCTGTAACCCACCCCTCCAAGCTAGACTGGCCAAAATGTAGCGAAGGCGAAACTATCTTTGAATTTGTGGTGAATCCGGAAAATGGAAGATGGGAACATTGGTCAAAAAGAATAGAAGAATTCATTTATCCAACAGACAGTGTGTTGGAGTTTACCAATATTTTGGTTCCGAACGTTGATAACGTTAGAACAGCATATTTGTTGCACTCTGTGGCAAAACAAAACAAAGCAGTGTTACTTATTGGTAATCTGCATCTATTTAGTGTTCAAACTATGACATAAATTAAATATCTTTATCACAGGTGAACAGGGTACTGCCAAAACAGTTATGATAAAAGGATATACTTCTACTTTTGATCCAGAATACAAACTTAACAAATGTTTCAATTTCTCTTCAGCGACTACTCCAAATATGGTACAGGTGAGAATTTCTGCCACTTAATCATTGCCTTTATTTTCAATTAAACGAAAAGAATAAACTAATGATAGATGAACAAAATATTTTGACTAAACTGATAAATTTTCACACATGTCAGTTAAGAAGAAAAATAATAAAACTGACAAACATTTAACAATGGCACAATAAAATTGTGTAGATCAATCCAAGACGAATTAGTATTAATAATTTTCGATGTTTGCTCAATGGCTAGCAACCAGTATTGTTCTTCCTTATAATAAGAGTAGTTATTAATTATGTCTCTTATGTCAATTTAAATGTTATAAATCAATTATTTTGTCTATTCATGGGTTTTCTCTCCTCCAAATTTTTTCCTGTAACAGATAAGTATTTAAAAATTGTATATGTAGAACAAAGTGTAGTAAGGCAATTTCGTAAAATTGCCCGGATTAATTAATTTTTTGACAAACAATAAATTCAAAATCAAAGCGAAAATTTTTTAGAAAAAAACCTCGAAAACAACACTAAACGATTGACAACGACTCCAGACTCGGAGTTGAAACGTCTCCATACAAAGATAAGTATTACACAATATACAATACATTACTTATATACAGGAATACTGGTTGATCATTTTATAGACATCTCTTTCTCTCAGAAAAACTGAGAGGAAGAATCTCTGTACAGACAGCCAGTAATCCGGGCAATTTTACGAAATTGCCTTACTACACTTTGTTCTACATATACAATTTTTAAATACTTATCTGTTACAGGAAAAAATTTGGAGAGAGAAAAACCATGAATAGACAAAATAATTCAAGACCTCCTCAACAATCTTTTCGAAGTTATAAATCAAATTTTCATTTTGCAATTTACATCAATAAATATAAAGCCATTGACAACGAAGTCAGAATAGATTTTGAAACGTTTGATTTTCCTTCAATATACCTCGTTTTATTTCGATTGAGGTGTTATTGCCCAAAAAAATATAAAACTAATTATGTCTCTACAATTAATATTTTCGTTAAGTTGGAATTATATTCACATCTTGATGAGTGTTTGTCAATTTTTTTTAATAATAACTGAGAAGCCTAACTTACAAAAGCCTATTGGATTTTGAAGATTAGATGATACACAGAAAAAGACATGAAATGAAGCTCCCTGTACAAAAACTGATGTTTTGGATGTGAAGTAAACTCGAAGCAGATTTTTAAAATTCGGAATACATTGAAACTATACAAGTTATATCCTAGCAATGCCAATCAATACTGAGACGGTTATTCAGAGGCGTTTTCTTAATATGACGGGTCAAATAGATTTTTTTATCTTTTTAAATCGTTGAATGTGTCAAATACGTCGACAATAGCATACAAGTAATCAATATTAATCGGAAGCTGGCACGCAATGCAACTCGTTCCTCGTAGTTTCCTTGGACTTCCATCTGATGATTGATGGGAAATTCAGATTACCCGTCGTATTTATACCCTTAACCGGTCATGCTCATTGGATCGCTTAATCCACTGTCTCGCCCAATCAGCGTAGCCGGACCTGGCGCTAGGTGGGACTATGATCTCTTTGCTTCTTTTATTATTTTCTGCACAACCTACTAATTGTATTGGTTACCCTTATGTCACTGTAATTTTACAAATCTCCTTGTTTCCTGTTTTGTTTATGGTCGTAATTCACCCTTCTTTCCCCATGACTTTCGTACTGGTTCTTCTTTTCTATGAAGATTTTTGAGAATATTAAATCATTTGTCTGTTCAGGTTCTTTATCAACTGTGAGGGATCCCTTCTGAGACATGAGCATGTCCATTTTTTAGCTATGCTATTCCTTTTTTGTTCTTTCAATGATAATAGTTGCTGGTTCTCCATAAATTTGTATTTCATCATGAGATAATGCATTCAGTTTAATGTTCTACAAGAACAGATTTGTAATGGTCTTGTTATTTTTCTGACTGTATGGGGTTTATTACTTCGCCGGATAGTCAGCTTCCTAAAGTAACTATCTAATTCCTCATATTAACTATCCCAGCTTTGGTCTGCGTTTTTACCACTGCAGATTTAAGCTGGCCAGAACTTCCTTATATTCTGTCCTATTATTATCTTCTATAGTAATTTACCAGCTATGATGTAGCTGTTACTTCTGTTCCTGCAGTTCTTGCAGTTCATAGTTCCACCAAATTTTTTTATTACAAACTTTTTATCCTAAAACTTTTTTTCTTCTTGGTGCATGCCTTCAATTAACATTTTATTTATATTTTCTTTATAGTATACGTGTACTTATATTACATTCTTATATTCGTTATTCCACTGCCTTTTAGTGCGGCGTCATTTTGTATTTAATTTCGTTAATGTTCATTATTATTTAGCTTTTAACAAATACTGGTACTTTCACACTCGGCATATCTGTGTCAACTCACGTCAAGATACATTCGGTACGATTTATAATTATTTCATAATATTTACCTCCTATACTGGAGTCAGAAATATGTTTGTATTTTTATGATTTCTTAGGGATAACACCACAATTGTTGGAGAGTCTCTATATTCCAAACATTTCAAACGTTATGGATCTAAATCAGACCCCATTTTTAATGGCTATAAAAAATTAACACAACTGAACAGTCAGAAATATACCCTGAAAGGTTTGGGGTATTTGAAATATACAGACTTTTCAATAATTGTGGAGTTATTCCGGAGAAATTATAAACATACAAACTAGAGATGCAACAACTAAAAAAAAGGATTATGTTTCTTATATTTTAACTAATATACTGTGTATATCCTTAATATCTTATTAGAATTAAAATGTACTTTTCAATATTTAATATAAACTATTTATATTATTGTGTTACCTAATTCGCTGTTAAGAAATGATGGATCTAAATGACTGACCGTTAATACGACGAAACTGGTTTATTATTTCAGAGAATTATTGAATCATATGTCGACAAAAGAGTTGGGACAACGTATGGCCCACCAGCTGGCAAAACTCTCACGGTGTTCATTGATGACATAAATATGCCTGTAATAAATGATTGGGGAGATCAAATTACAAACGAAATTGTAAGACAAGTTATGGAAACTGGAGGTAAGCATTGAATAACTATAGTTATACTATTTAACACAATTTATTTTAGGATTCTTTAGTTTAGACAAACCTGGTGACTTTTCGTATATAGTTGACGTGATGTTTTTGGCAGCTATGATACATCCAGGTGGTGGAAGAAATGATATACCTCACAGGCTTAAGAGGCAATTCTGTATTTTCAATTGCACGCTGCCTAGCGATGTATCTATGGATTTAATATTTGGTAAGGTCAAAGTTAAAACTTTGGCATTTAAAATATACTTCTTTTAAACTACCAGAACATGACACCCAAGACGCAGATTTTAAGTAACTGAAATTAAAATAGATTATTACAGTGTTTATCATGTTCTGAAACTGTTTTATTTTCGATACTGATTCAATTTAGAAAATATTGTCACAGGGCTAATAAGGGTGAGTAGAGTAGATAATGGTTTTATTATTAAATAAAATTCTTAACCTATAACAAAATGAAGACTTCTGGTCTGTTTGAACCTTTTCTACTTAATTGAAAGGTTCGGCTAAAATGCCACCGAATCGTGTAATACAACGAGAGAGCAAAGTGCTGTTTTTGATAGCTGCAACATTTGAAGACGAACGCCCAGATACTATTAAATGTGATAAAATCACAAAAATTGATCCTAGTTCAATAATCATTAATCAGGAACATGAAAAGGATGTTGTTATCAGAGTAACAATGTTTGCAAATCTTGGGAAGCTCCTTACAACTAAAATCATTCCTAGACAATCATTTATTTTCTTAAATACATATCCAATAAAGATTTTAGTCCTGCAGGTAAGGATAGGCAAAATATTTTCTTAAAGCGGTATTGTATTAACCTAGCAAGGTCCAAAAATTAAATAGATCAATCTATGCACTACTTTAAGATGAAATGGCAAATTGTAATAACAATTTGATAATATAAACTTCATTATATTATAGTAGGAAAAAGATGGCATTTAACTTCACGGAATTAAACAGTATGAGCAGAGGAAAGCTCGTCAAGATGATAATTTCATTATCCCACAACATGAGGAAAACGAAACAATTCTATGTACATTAATGTCCTCGAAACATCTCTCCCCCCACCCTGTTACAGTTTTTAAAGAACATTTTGGAAAGTGAAACAGGTAGAACGACAGAAATTCATACAGTTTGTCTATAATGTAGGGAAATTGAAAACGTGAGAGATCTTTAAGAGATCGTCGTATCAGTGATGAAAATACTGAAAAACATGACAAAATTCTCAATAAACTGCCAAAAAATAAATTTGTTAACCCTTCGTTTGAACATGGGCAAATATATTCCAGGAATTCAGGACCTACTACAATATTTCATCTATTAAAAATAGATAGCAGTTCCGCCTTCTTTATGAACAGTAATGCCGCCCTATACAAGCACTATATGCAAGTGACTCTAATACTAATTGATATCTTAATAACTTTATCAACCAATAGAAGTGCTGTTCCATAATAGCGGTTATTAGCCGTCAGGTACAGAAAATAAATGTGAATCAATATTTGTTGGAAATATCTGGTGGTTCTAAAAATAATTAATTCATCATGAAAAACTTTTGTAACCTGTGCAGATCATGAGGGCTACGCTAGCAATAAACTAGCAACAAAGATTGTAAGCAGCAAGGAAGTTTTAACTAATATTTAAAATGCCATATTTTCAGGAGTATCATATTACACGGTTGGTATACGTCGAATAGTTTATAAATTATTTATAATTACTACTGAGGATATCTATTTACACTCACAGGAGCTATTGCAAAACTAAAAACAACAAATATAAATCTATATTTCCAAAAACTTTTAAGGACAGATTAATGTTATATTATAAATAATAAACCAAGAAGAAGGTATTCAATGACAACAATTAGAAAAATACTAAGAATCTTTTAAGGCCAAATGAAAAAAGCTAAAAATAAAACTAAAGATAGCAGCAAACAAAAATCTTAGGTTTTGAATATAAAGAGGACTATTTATGCACAAGCTGCATACAAGGAGGAACCTGTAAAAAATATGCATGGGCCTAATTTTTGGTCTTGAATGTGAAGTTGGAAAAACTCAAAAGATTTTTATGTGTACCGCGTGTATGTGCGACTTCGTTTTAAATGCGACCAAGAAAATCTAATGTTTCAGAAATCCAATTAAAATAGTCAGTGAACTATGGCAAAACCTATAGGCTGGTTGAAAAAGAGACTACAATCACTGATTTCATTTTATTGGCAACAAGGGACTACTATACAGACTATTGTTTTCTGTTCTCCTGTGTGCAATATTTCTATTTTATAGTCCCAAACAGGTTTAAAATTTTGTATGTTGAGCATTTATTTCTGTATCGCAACAAAAGTTTTAAATGGAAATTTAGAAATTTTCAGTGGTGTATTTTTAGTTTTATTTGTTGATATACTTGATATAAGGGTATTTCTTTGTTTTGAATATCGGGTGAATATTAAATCTGTTGTGTACTCTTTTTAATCTTTGTGAAAGATCCTGCATGCAAAGGTTGTTATTGTTATTCTTGTAATGTAGTTGTCATAGCTGTCAGAATTTTTTGGAGAAGTGTTTTGTTCATTTTTAACGATCACAGTTTTTAATTAGTTTTATTCAAATTATATACAGATTTTTTTAGTACATTAGTATGTTCAATTAATTGATATCGGATTTGGTGGGGTTTGGTCTCTCATATTAAAATCTTATGTTCAGTTTTTGGATGATATTAGTATTAAAACTAGGCTTCCTGTTAGAGTAAATTTCGCATGAAGATTCCATGTTTGTTATTAAATTATTTTAAATAATATGTTATTATATTTATTTTCTAACATACATGTTCCTAAACAGTGAATATGTCGTTAACATAGACCACCAAACTAAAAGTTTATCATTATTTCTGTAAATAATCATCAGTTAATATAAAAACATTCTTTTTAGCAAAGATCGGCTGTGGCTACTTCTGTATTGAACGTTTTAAAGAAGAAATCGTAGAATTTCTTCCAAAACTGATACCATTAACCAGACATCTTTGGCAAAATACTAAAAAGAAAATGCTCCCCACTCCAGCGAAATTCCATTACGTATTTAATTTACGAGATTTGTCTAGAATTTGGCAAGGAATTTTAACAGTTCAGAATCTTGAATGTCAATCCGTGAGTTCACTTCTAAAATTATGGAGGCACGAATGTACAAGAGTCATAGCGGACAGGCAAGTTTAAATTGTTTCATCAATAATAAATATTCTACAAAAATATTTTGTATCTCAATGAAAATGTTAATTGACATTTTCTAACAGAAATATTTATATTTTATTGATATACAAGCGTAACTAAATATTATTTTCAATAAAACAATGATAGTTGACATGGATGGTATAAAGTCATATTATCGTTAAGCAAATTTCTGTATTGCTTTCTGACTAATAGTTCGGACATCTTTATATTTATGGATTTCTTGGGAAAAATTACACCACACTTGTAAGATTCCAAAGATGTTCGAGTCTACATCAGACCCAATTCTGAATGGCAGTTAGAAGAAAATATAAATTTTAAAATAGAATATGATGTAACGTAAATTAGTAAGAGAATTAAGGATTATTTCCTATATACAATAGTACAAAAAATCTAAAGATCAATAATGAAACTTTTTTTAAGTTGGATAGAAATAATTAAGTTAGATTAAGTTAGATAGTTAGATAGTGTTTAGCCAAAAATGTGCTCAAAGGGTTTATAATACCTACCATAAGAGGAAATCTAGAAAAAACCTTATTAACTATCTATAGCAGGGCTTCTTAAACTATGGGTCGGTAGCAAAATTCTGCGGTCGCGAGAGATTTTGTAGGTTTCAAAACGAATTCTAAAACTATATATTTTCATATATATATATATATATATATATATATATATATATATATATATGTGTTTTGTTAACTAATAAATAAATCATCAAAAAATGTTAATTTATTTTTCTTTTATATTTGTATGGGGTCGTCAAGAAACTCGCAATCATAAATGGGGTCGTGAATGACGAAAGTTTAAGAAGCCCTGATCTATAGGATTGTTCAAAAGGACAAACATGACTAATTTCATACTAAATTATCGACAACCGAGAAATATTAAATGAAGAAGATGCGGAAGGTTGGGATAAAATTAATTTAAATAAACAAATGTGAGAACTTGAAACTGAAAAAAAGTAAATTACTCCGTTTTAGATAGCACACACGCAGAACTATGAAATACGGAGGTACATCTATTGGACACACGTTGGACGGAAACAAAGGTCCCCAGAGATTAGGCTAGCGTTAAAATTATTTAATTTTTTAGAACAGCGTATTGGATATCCCACAAAACATATGTGTCAAAATACTTAATGTCATAACGAAACATCTGATAAATGAAGAACAAATATGATTTACGAAAATAAGATAAACAATCAATCATCGAAAATACACAGTTGAAGAAGAAAACCTATAATATTTATTCCTTAACCTTTAGAAAACGCAAGCTGTTATGGGAAGCAATTGTCGAAAAAACTTAATAAGCAATTCAAAGACAATAACTTAAAAATAAACGTGAAAGACCACAAAAATATTATTGTAAACACAGGTGTAAGACAACAAGCTTATAGGTCGAGATCATAAGTTTTACTGCTGTTTAGGACTTTACAAGGTACGAAATGCTTCTAGATCTCCCACAAGTGTAGTACACCAGAAATAAGCTTAATTACAGTTTAATTTGTTAGTTTTTTTTTTCAATATCTGATGAGCACAACAGAAAGTGTTACCGAAAATCAATGAATATAGAACAGCTTAATGCTTGATCTGGTCTATTTTCCGATTATAAGACTTACTAGTGGAACATACTAATGAGAAATCACTCAGAAGAACTTAAAATTGAGTCTTCAATATAACTAACACAAAAAGCCATTAGCCCTTACATCAGACCTGTTTCTCAACTTTATAAAGACATGCATCAATAACTATAGTGGCATACATATCAAGATTATAATAGTTATATGCTCTATTGCGCATCAGATACTCAAAAAATTAAGAGCACTTAAATTTTTTGAGAACTTACTTACAATTTATCGTTTTCGACAGACAAAATAAGTCCAATCTTTTTAAGAACTTGAAAGCTATAATAACAACGTAGGAGGCAAAAAATCAAGTTGTAATTTAAACCCTCGACCTATAAATAGCAATATCCAAACTTGTGAATACCTGTGTCTTATTAATTCCTTAAAATTAGAAAATGACAAATTAAAAAATCGCTCTAATTTGACAAGAGAAATCTGTAGTTAAGCTGTGTCCCATTACTTTCCAGACACCCTGTATATTTTATATATATATATATATATATATATATATGTTTTTAAGTTTTCGCGGGCACTAAATGTGTGTGTGTGTGTCACTCGAATACTGTATTCGTATATATATATATATATATATATATATATATATATATATATATATATATATATATATATACGAATATATATTACCTTGTGAAAATGGATGAGGAAGGTCGATGAAAGTCGGAATTTTAGGCTACAAACATTAGTCATATAAAAGGGTAGATATTATATGATATGAATTGTTAACAACAGAATTGTTGTGGTAACACAGTCCGAAAGCACAGCCACTACAAAACTTCGCAAAGTATATTAAATAACTCGTTTAGCAAATAGAAATCTAAAGTGTTACCTAAGCAACAAAGAATATAGCCTCTAAATTAACCGCTGTGCTGCATGTAAATATTAATTTTAGTAATCCTTTAAAGAGTTTTACAGTTTCAGTCATCGTAATTTTTTAACAGCTTTACTATAGAACATATAATTGCGATTTAGGAATTAATTGGATATACGTACATGAAATAACTCCTATTATGTCTTGAAGGTGATGCAAAATACATATAATTTCACCACTTATCGGTCGAATCTGTACAGTATCTAAATATTTTTTTCTAGATGTGTTGAAGAAAGTGATCGAGCGTGGTTCGTAAAGGCCATGAGAAAACAAGCTGAAGATGAATTGGGAGACGCAATTGAACATTATCCCGATGAAGAAACTTTCTGGGTTGACTTTTTACGCGAACCTCCTGAAGCAACGGGTGACGAACCAGAAGATTTCTGTTTTGATGCCCCTAAAATATATGAGGAAATTCCCAGTTGGGAGTTCCTGAAAGAAAAGTTACTAAGTACGTTAGTTGCCTTCTCAACTGAAACAAAAATAAGTTTGCACTTTTTTTCTTAGCATTTATGGCGCAATATAATGAGCAAGTCAGAGGAGCCCAAATGGATATGGTATTTTTCCATGATGCCATGGTGCATTTGATGATTATTTCAAGACTAGTCAGAACTCCAAGAGGAAATGCACTCCTTGTTGGCGTAGGTGGTTCAGGGAAGCAAAGCTTAACCCGACTAGCATCGTTTATTGCGAATTACAAAAGCTTCCAAATCACTTTAACTAGGTACAAGGGATTATAGAGTAAGATCCCAGGGCCGCCATATGTTACTTATTTTCTCAAAGATGAAATGTATCGGACAAAGTAGCGTTAGTAAGTATCCTTAGGATATGCATACTAGCTAGCTTGACTTGTTGATCCCGTTCGAGGTACCAGCTAAAAATTAATCCTACTTTTTTTCAATACTCAGGACTGATTTTTATGTATGTTTCAAAGGATATGACTGAAATTAATAATCCAGACCGCCAGACACTTCCCGTGGGCCGTAACTTTTGCCGGACGTTTTAAAGCTGCCGATAATATAATAATAATATATAACTTTACTTATATTCTCAGTCTTGAATGATACTTAGGGAACTATTTGAATGTCTTTTGTAACCAGTTTTGTAAATTAAGTTAACATTAATGCAGGGATATGACATTTTCGTCATAGCCATAGCATTGCGGCCTTTTTAATACACCGTATAGAATACTATTTATTAAGCACACGTATGCGCGCGCATATGTAGAATAAGTAAGTTGTACGAGTAGGATATAGAGACGAATGGAGACCTCGCACTCAAGGTCGTAGCGACCCTTAAAGTGTGGGGTATTTGAAGAATGAAACTGGTCTGACTGGTTACAAAAGACATTCAAATAGTTCTCAGAGTATCATATGTAAATTTCTGGACTGAGAATATAAGTAAAGTTGCATTATATTATCGGGAGCTTCAAAGAGTCTGGCGAAAGTTACGAACTACGGGAAGTGTCTGCAAGTTTGGATTATTAATTTCTGTAATATCTTTTGAAACATACATAAAAATCAGCTCTGATAATTTAAAAAAATAGGATTAATTTTTACTGACCCTAAGTACCTGGTACCTCTAAAGTGACCAACAAGTCAAGCTAGAACGTATGCATACCCTAAAAGTAACATTACTTTATATAATGCATTTCAGCTTTGAGAAAATAAATAACGTCTGGCAGCCCTGTGAACTTTAACTATTACAATTTATTATATAAAAAGCAATGAATTGAAAATTAATGATTTTTATTTGTTTCTTAAACTGTTATAATTTAATTCTGAAGTTCGACAACCATAAACTTATCTCCGAAGCGTTTATGTATTTCCCCCGTTGAAATATGGTGTTTCTCAGTAGACGAAAACGCTCATTCCATTATAAAGTACCTGCCTGTGAAAATCAGTTATTTAGAAATAACTACTGGGTGTCCAGTCATGTGTAAAATTTTGATTTTGCTTTGTTTGTTTGTTTATGAGTATCAAATTGGCTGACTGATTATAGGATTTTACTGAGATCTGAACTTGAGTTTTGACGAAATTTCATTAATCTATATATTGCCACAAACACAATGTATACTTTATATATTTGTTTTAATTTTGACTGGTATTATCCTTTAATGTGTGTAAGCAAGTCGATCGTAGTGTAATATGCCTACATCTATTTTCAAGTTTCTCTCGTTAACATGAAATAACATAACTTTTGATGTTTTTGGTTGGGCCTAATGACATATTCATCTTATGTTCATTATTTCGCTCTTTTTTTGTTTATAGTTCTGTTATTAAATATGTATACATTAATGTATTATTTGTGTCTTTTATACAAGCCAGAAGTAGGTCACCAAATCATTTTCATTCTTTTAGTTTTTTGACAAAACCATGTTAAAAATTGTGAATTGTAAATTTTGGTTTAAATTTTTATTTTTATTCTTTTAGTTTTGAACAAAACGATCTTTAAAATTTAATCAATGTAGAATGTAAATTGTAATTTTTTATTTTAAACCAACTACTGAAATCAAGTCAACTAATTCTGCTTTGTTTTTGCCATGTGGACGACCGAAAACTTTAACCGTCATGTTAACTGAATACAATAAGGAATATGCATCTATTATGGGATGTTCAAATGAAGCACCATGAATTAATTTTTTCCTTAATAGCAATGGTGATCAGCGGAATGAACTTTTTATCAAGCCAGTTTCGAATAAAGTGCCTGAAACTTTCATATTACCGCCTTTTTAAAATGGCGTACGCGTGGTAGCTCATTAGTAGAAATTCGAATTATTATTATTAATTAATTACCCTGAACGTCATTGAAGTTCGTTAAACAATAGTTTCGTCCATCGATCGGAAGTTTAACAGTGGTAGTTCAGCTATTATCGAAAATGAATAAAATATGGTTTTCCGGGCTGTTTTGAGCTGGTACATTGAAATGTTCTTCCAACTTTTCATCTGTAACTGCGGCAGACCAGTGACGAGCTAGTATCTATTGCTGCCAGAAATATTCTGGCTTGCAAGTGGCTACCATGTGGGCGGGGCCTGCATGACCCTGCGGTGGCCTTGGTTTCGAGCGTTGTAGTGCAGAATACTGTATTCCATTCTGTTTTAGAACTATTTTCTTAGAATTGTTCTGAAGTTTATAAATTTCTATGGCTTCCCGCTAGAAGCGAGAAGAGTGGTGGAATGTAGAAGAATGCATCGTTAGGTTGGTCTTATATAAGACGCTTTCCAGAAAGTATTGCATATTCTGCGACAGCCGATTTTTTCGGTTGTAACAACTGACAATTTCGTTTATGTTCAGAAATATGAATATTGACACTTCTCTTGGTGGTACCGATATATACAGCACCACATGAACAGGATATCCTCTACACTCCTGATATTGAGAATAGGTCACTGGAATCTTCAGAAAAACTGAGTATATGGACGAATAGTTGAGTAGGCTTAAGAACCATTTGAACATGATGTTTCCTTCGCAGCTTCGCATTGGGATCATTGTATATGTAGTATATGACAAGAAAGCTGTCCATAAAGTTTCAAGTGATTGTTAATCTTTTTTCGTATGAGATTTCGATCTTGATTTTAAGGACCTTATCTTATGGGCCCAGTAACCCATTCCCCTGTAATGCACGATCTAATAGAGTGATTGGTCTTTTATATAGGGTGAGTTTTTTTCTGATGATCAGTATGGGGATCTCGGAAACTAGCGGAGATAAAGCAATGGTTAAATTGGGAAAGATTTGCAGTTTTACTTGCCCAATTTAATGACACTTTCGGATTTTTGTAAAACCTCATGGCTTACTAGATATTTTGAAAAAACGAAATTCTCTCGATTTAGTCAAATCCTTATACCTCATTTGTTTTTGATTTTATAAAAAAAGTGTAAATATCAAAATTGAAGGGAATTGTATCCCGAATATGATTGTCATGTCCTCGTTTGCGTGACAGCTCTCGTTTTCGAGATATGACACAAACTTATCTTTTTTTGAATGGAAACCATAGTTGGCTATGACCTCAAAAATCGGACATTTTTAGAGCTTTTCAATGATATAATACTCGATATAGTTATTCATAAAAATAACGGAGTTATGGATGCTTTTCTCTCTTATTTTCACTTTTAACGTAGTTATCCATGAAATAGATTGATTTATTAATAACTATTCCAAAAAACATTGAACGATTTTTTTAGGTATATCAGAAATAACGAAAAAACTAAATAACTAGGTACTTACTAAAAACTTAAGAAATTAAAGTAAATAATAATGGTTACAATTTATGTTCGAAAAGTCCACCATTGTTATTTATACAAAAATTACATCTTTTTAAGATTGACATTACCGCTTTCCTCACAGACCTATCAATTTCTTCAATTGCTTTTAATACCGCCTCCCTTAGGTAACCAACTGTCTCATACTTTCTTTTGTATACTTTGTTTTTTAGCGCACCCCATAAATAGTTAGTCTATAACTGCCAAATCGGGAGACCGGGGTGGCCATTCGCGTGGGCCATTTCTTCCTGTCCAAGAGTTTGGATAGATATTATCTAAGTGTTGTCTTACTAATAACGAGTTATGAGCAGGTGCTCCATCATGTTGGAACCACTCAATTTCTAAACGAGTTCTCAAATTCAAATTATGCAACATGTCTTGAAAAGTGTATTGCAATAAATGCAAGTAGCGCTCCCCAGTAAGTGATTCGTCACAGATAAAAGGCCCCAGAATAGTAGACCCTATGATACCACACCAAACATTAAAACCACATTTTATCTGGGGTCGTCTTTTATTCTACATGGAAAGGGTTTTCTTTAGCCCAGATATGCTCATTGTGTCTAGTGAACATACCGCAGTTAGTAAATCTAGTTTCATCTGACCATAACACCTTTAATGGAAACTGTGGATTGTCAAGGCACATGTCTCTAAACCATGTACAAAACAAAGTATGTCGATGTTCGTCACCAGCATGCAAAGTTTGCAGTTTGTACGGGTGGAACTTTCGCGCTTTCAGTGCCTTAACTACAGTTCGTTGAGACGTGCCAGCTTCTGCGAGTTGATGTAGATGGATTTTGATTTGCCATTGTTAAAACATTTATTTGTGCTGCTTCGTTAATTTGATTACGTTCCTTTGGTGGTTTAGTAAAAGATCCATATCTGCGTAAACTATCGTAAAGCCTCTTAAATGTTCATAGAGCAGGTTGACGACGATTGAAATATCTATGAAAGAATTTCTCAGCTGCACGAACTGAATTTTTATGGCATATGAAATAACATTCCACCATATTCAGTTTTTCTTCGTTAGAATATTCCATTTTATCACGAAAATTTATCAATATCGACTGTCAGTTTAGCACTACTCATGGAATTACTCTCAAATGAGAAAACGTCAAAGTGAAAACAAGCTTTTTCATGGCTACCTACGTTAAAAGTGAAAATACGAGAGAAAAGCATCGATAACTCCGTTATTTTTATGAATAACTATATCGAGTATTATATCGTTGAAAAGCTCTAACAATGTCGGATTTTTTGAGGTCATAGCCAACTATGGTTTCCATCAAAAAAAGATAAGTTTGTGTCATATCTCGAAAACGACCGCTGTCACGCAAACGAGGACATGACAATCATATTCGGGATACAATTCCCTTTAATTTTGATATTTACACTTTTTTATAAAATCAAAAACAAAGGAGCTAGAGGGATTTGACTAAATCGACAGAATTTCGTTTTTCAAAATATCTAGTAAGGCATGACTTATTACAAAAATCGGAAAGTGTCATTAAATTGGGCCAGTAAAACTGCAAATCTTTCCCAATTTAACCATTGCTCTATCTCTGCTAGTTTCCGAGATCCCTATACTGATCATCAAAAAACCTCACCCTGTATAATGCGGTTCACAGATTCTGGACGCTCGGTTCACGAGAATCTTGATTACAGTCCTTTTTGTGGACAAAGATGTCGTCGTTATTATTATGAAACTAAAACATCTAGAAACACCAGTTATCCACTTTTTTCTTTCTCCAAGGAGAATTGAAGTCTTGGATAACTGCCGTGCAAAGTACTACATACATTCCATCAACGTAAAGGAACCAACATGACGGTTTGCAGATAGCGGTTTCTAGATTTTGACTTTGAAAAACTCTATGTACCAATTAACGATGACCGGACTACACCTTCAACTTATCCATAGAATCCTTGATTCCACTGAAAGCAATTGGTGCATAAAATATGTCAGGACAGTTCAGTTATTTCATTCAGGAAGATGTTTTGTAGCTGCTAGGTTGTTTTGTTATTGAAAAGATGTTGCCATCGTCACCCTCCAATACAATAATTTCTTAATATTAATTAGTTATTAAGCCTATCAATAGCTATCAAACAAATGAAAAAGAAAATCAAATTATAAACCGAGCAGAAAAAGGTACTGTACTATTTTGTCTTTGCATATTTACATATAGATAGATATAAATAGCCAAAGGCAGAGCAACTCATTACTTTTTTTTTGAGTCGATAGCTTTATTTAGAAGTCACTATTCGTTATAATCTACGCTCAAGTTTTTGTGGGCATAGAGGACTGTGAGACTTGCAACAGTTAAAACTAATATGACAAAGAATGCAGAAAGCTAATAATTTCAATGATAATATTAAGAAATTACTCTATTTTATTTTGAACATGACAGCATCAGCATCTCTTCAGTAATAGCTGAATAAACTTTTTGCTGCTGTAGTACACCATTGTTCCATATACTCTGACAAAACAGAACATCAATAACGTTCAAATGAATTATAAATATACCCAGTTGTACAACTTAGCTAAGAACTTTAATTCAAGGCCGAAAGTAGGTCCCCAAGTATTTCATATTATGATGTAATAAAGCACAGTATTTACTTTCAGAACCTACAATGTTGGTAATTTAATGGATGACATGAAAGAACTTTATCGACAGGCTGGCCTAGTAGGGAGTGGTGTGAGTTTTATTTTTACCGACAATGAAATCAAAGAAGAAACATTTTTGGAAAGCATCAACAATATTCTCAGTTCGGGCGAAATTGCAAATTTGTTTGCCAAAGATGAATTAGATGAAATTCAATCAGCGTTAATACCAATTATGAAAAAAGTTGCCCCTAGACGTCCACCTACAGTTGACAATTTATACGACTTCTTTATCACGAGAGCGAGATCTAATCTCCATGTGGTGTTGTGTTTCTCCCCAGTAAGTTTAAGATAGTTACATAATTTTAATATTTTTAAAATACAAAAACTCGTGAATCCAGGTAATGGTCTAACACTAAACTTTAGACAGGAGTTGTAAAATAAAGAAAGAATATTAGATTTTGGGAGGGGCAAATGACAGCATAAGAGGGTCAAACTCCAAGCAACTACCCCAAAACAATACATTTCAATACTGCGCTATATATTTTAGATAGAACAAATTTTCTGTGACATTACTCCATTGATTAGTTCTCGAAACAATAATTAACGAAATTGTACTGCTTTACAAAAATAATGGTTCCGGAAACTGGAACAAATTTTGATTTTCTAACAATTTTCCCTGACATAAAAGTAATTAAAGCCTATACAACGTTTGTGAAAGTATTTAATTTAAAAAGATTTGACTATTTGGCTTCGCTGTACACACTAACTGATTATTGCGGTAATAAGAAAAAGTTCAACAACCTACCCTAAATCGGTAGGGTCCAAGAGTATATAACCATGTGCCGAATTAATTCTAGAATACTATATATTACCTAAAATAATTAAATGAAGTAAATAATTAACTCTTAACTTTGTAATAAAAATTATGTTATATTCACTGACAGAGAAACCGCTACACCCAGAAGGAGATGTTTAAATTTAATATTGTTTTGGTAAAACAGATCCTACAGTAAAGAGTAAATGATTAAAATTTAGTAAAGTATGGTGTATATTTTTTCATGTAATCTTTTTTCATCAATTAATCTTGTAATTACCAAAAACAATACCTAGACTACGGTACGCCGAATGCACCACCAGCTAAGTAAATTTGAAAAAGGTAGAATTATTGATTTACGGGAGGCAAATTTTTCATTTCGAGAAATCGCTAAGCGCAGGAACAGAAATCCAACTACTGTTATGAGATATTCTCAACCGTGGTTTGATAATACCTAAAATCGAAGAAAAGCAGGCACCGGACGTCGAAGGGGCACAAATGAAGTTTAAAATCGACGTCTAGGACGTATGGACTTTAGAGACCGTTTTTCGCCAAATCGAAATTTGGCTGATTAGTGATTAGGAGAACAATGCCATCTTGTAAGTATCCGAACAGTTTACCGCCGTATAAGGTCTTTTGGACTGCAGCGTTATCGACCCCATCTTGTGCTACCTCTGACCGCTGAGCATCGACGGCAATGACTACAGTGGTGGTGAGAACGACAACTTTGGAACGTGGAGCGGAATCAGATCGTTTTCTTGAAATTCGACTGTACTTGGGTGGAAGAAGGGTTAGATGACATCGAGAAGAAAGAAGTCAGTCTCAAGTTGATGCTGAGCGACATGTACAGCGAACAGTAAGCGTTGTGGTATGGGGAGCTTTTACACATGGAAGTAGTTCATACACATTCTTTATTCAGTCAAAAGTTTACAATTGACAAAGTAAATAAAAGATATTTCAACCATGTTATTGCCTGGCTGTGTGGCATTACAATGTTTCACCAGCAAGCTGGGAAAAGGGGTACCTTAACTAACCTATATACTAAATATTTTAAGTGTCAACTGTAAATAAAATATAAAGTTACGGACATATAATTTCGAAACATTAAATACAAACAAAACACTAGTATAAAACAAACAAAATCATTGAATAACCAGTTCATAAACAGTACAGTAAACAACTAAACCTATCATTAACACAATGTAAAGTAGAAGACAATTGAATTATCGTAAATAACAAAAATGTTTTTTTTTTAACATGTAATTTGTTGCAGATAATTGAGATTGACCTAATTCGTAGAGAAATAAAAAAAAATTAATAGGTCAAAAATGTCAAGATCCATCGCCCCATTAGCGATCGGCCGCAAATCGACGTCGTGAGCGAGAGCAACTCAGTCGATTATCTTATAGGAATATCAGACATGCAAAGAAGGGACGGTTAACGGTTCAATAAGCGAAATGGATGTTAGTGAAACATTATTTGTTAATGCTATTGTATAAAAGAAGAATATACTGAATGATAAGGTTATAACAATTAAAATAGCAATAATAAAAGTTAAAACGAGTATAAATTAGAATCGTAATAAATAAGCAAAGGGGATACTCAAATCCAATCTAACACAAAGGGCAGGAATTAATTACCTCCATACCGCCCTACTAAAAAAGTTGTGACAAGCGATGGATCCTATTATGGTGCTGTTAATTAATTGTCTTCTTAGAGTGACGGTGTTAATATTAAGAGAGTCTAAAAGCGCGTCATTATTAGAACACCAAACACCTCGAGCACCGACAATTAAAGGAAGGACCTTAACTTCTGTGGTCTTCCTGGTAGTTAAAACTGTATTAAGAAATTGGGGGTCCTCATAATATTCTTTTTTCCTCCTGAAGCCGTCATATAAGGACCGGGGACCCTCCCAGTGAACGCCTACGTCTGCAATGATAGATTTTAGTCCCTTAGTAAGGACAAGATCGGGAACTTTAAGAATCCCGTTCGGGCTTCTGATGTGCGGTTCAACCTCAACTTGCCAACCTTTTTTTGTTGCTTCTCTCTGAATTATTTTGTACAAGTTATTATGGCGGTCAATTCGCTTTTCATGCGTTATGTAACAATTTTGAAGTATGTGGCAGTTTGATTCATTTTTGTTACATCCGCCACGGCATTTCCTTATAGCTGGGTCATTGAAAGGAAGGTCACAGGAGGGTAAAAGGTTTGCACGTAACTGCACTGCTCTGATATAGGTCTTCGCCGTCCAGGACGGAGGAGGGTCGGATAGCCAGTTGCTACAGATGGAGGTTGAGGCACATTGTTTGAGTCCGTTTCCGGACCAGGACGTGTCGAGATTTGATGTTAGATAGCTATTAACATTACTGGTAGAGGGAAATACATTAAATGAGGAGAGCCTGTCGATGTGCTGGTGTGTGATTAGTTTGGTTTGTTCGGGAAGATGAACGTCGATATTTTTCTCTTAACAAGAATGCATGGTATTTTGAACAGAAATGGAAAAACACCAAGGCCTCCACCTCGCTTAGGTGCATGAATGAAAAAATTAGAAGTGGAAGAAGGAAGGTGAAGGACGTTTTTAATCGCCCGTCGAATTAGGCGATCTGTCTCTTTGAGCAGGGCTCTAGTGATATGTATGTTTTGTAATGCACTAATCCAACGCGGGATAAGGAAGGAAGTTATGAGGTAAAATTTTTGGAGGGGCTTCAGAGGTGCACGAAGAATATGGGATAACTGGGTTTGAAGAAGATTAATGGAGGGAAGTTCAACACCCGTGAGATTGTACCTGAGACCAATGTATTTTAATGAGTCCATACCTACCTGTTGGATGGGTTGGCCACCTATAAAAAAAAGGCTCTTAGTCACGCTATAAATCTTTCTCTTAGACGGAACGACTCTGAGCGATAGTGCAAAGGATTTATCAGTATTTAAGGTAATCCCTGACCGGCCGAAGAATGAAGTAGTCATTTTCAAAAGGGCATTTGATTCGGGTGTGGAGCTGGCAAGAAGAATTAGATCATCTGCGTAACTAAGACAATTACGCGGAATGTACGCAACACTAGATGGAAAGTTGGAGCTTAAAAGATCTAATAGCTCGTCGAAGAAGATATTAAAGAGACAGGGCGACAAAGGGTCGCCCTGCTTGACCCCGTTGTTAAGATTAATAGATATTTCGGTTTTGTCTTCAGCCAGAATGGTAGTTTTAGCACCCTCAAGGGTTTTCATAATATAATTAATCAAGTTATTATGAACGTTAAGTCTTGTGAGGGATTCTTTGATTCTACACCTGGGGATAGAATCAAATGCCGCTTTAAGGTCAAGGGATATTACATCAAGAGGTTTAGCAAGAGCTCTTGCTTGTTTTATAACACCATTGAGGATGCTGTTATTAATGAGGGTTCCATCCCTTTGCATAAACCCCTGCTGGATACTGTTTAAAGGAAGTTTCTTGAACCGCCAGCTCAGGATTTTATTGAGTGTTCGCAAAAAGATGGATCCTATAGTTACTGGCCTCCAGTTCGAAACAGAGTTGTGGTCTTTATTTGGTTTCGGAATTAGAACGGTTCTCGAGTGTTTGATGGATTCGGGGATATTTTGTAATAGGAGGATTGCATTTAATAGCAGCCATAAGCGTTCACGCGGTATTGCTTTCATGTCCTTTATACTGAAGTTATCTGGTCCTTTGGAGAGAGACTTGTTTTCTAGAATGGCCTTATTTAGTTCATCTATCGTTATAGGTTGGTATAAATTGTGGCCGATGTTGTTGATTTTAAGAGATGGAATGTAATCTCTCTGTTCGATGTTTTTAACTTCCTCAAAGATTTTACATAAGTGAGATTTAATATCAACATTAGAGGGTAATTTAGTGTCAGTGTCTAGTGGTAGGTTATCAATAATTTTATTGGCAAGACTCTTTCTGTTTCTTTTGTAGAGATTTTGACATAATTTATACTGTATGGCTCTATTGTATTTTTTTCTGTAGGGTCCATGAAGTTGCTTATGAGAATTATTGGTGTTAGGTGAGTTTTTATTACGTGTTTTTTTATTTAGAATAGTGGTGACCCATTTGTCAAACAGTTCATTTTTTTCGTCATCAGTTGCAGTAATGTCGCCAAGCCGAGCAGCCAGATGTTTATCGGCGGCAAGGTTCAATGTCGGGGCAGAATCTCTAAATGCTATCATAATAGAATCGGGAGGAACAGGAGGAGGGGGGAGAGCTGGTTCAATAGAAGATGTATTGTTAAGTTGGGGAGTATTGATTATGGATGGAGGGGAATTATCAGGATGAGTGGATGTATTTAACAACAGAGTGGAGGGGGGAATTTCAATAGATAGTGGGTTATGAGGTTGTGGAGTGTTAATTCTTGGGGGAGATAAATTATAATGATGAATGGATGTGTGTGTGAGCGGGATAGATGGAGGAGTTAGAGGGTTGAGGTTAGGGATAGGGGAGAAGAGTGAGGAGGAGATAGCTAAAATGCTGGGATACTCTATCGTGATAAGAGAATTGGGATCTTGAGTTGGAGGGGGGGTGGGGGTTGGGGAGAGGGGGGCGGTACTTGTGAAGTTGAGCCACCTGCTTCTTCTACATCGGCTTTGATAAGGACTAGAAGGTCCTGGTAAGACTTTCTCCTTCTTTTGTGCTTGATGGCCACTAAAGTTCTTTGCGGGAATAATTCAGCCAGGTGTTTGTTGGCCGCCCGTCCAGTGTATCGTAGTTCAGCTCGAACCAAGTCTAAGACTTCTTGAGCTGACCATCTGGGCGTTTTCGATGCTTCTTCTTCCAATTCGCGATTGTATTCAATAGGATGAGACTTAGATATATGCAATCTCATCCCAATGAAGGTTCCGAACCTTTCCCCGCATAGATTACAGGGGAATTTGCGTTCTTCGTCTGTAGTCTGTAATAGGCGACAGTACCTGCGCTTGTGATTGTTCAAGTATTTTTTGCAGGAATATGATTTACCACATAAGCAGATGAATTCTTCATTATTGTTTTCCATCGCAGAGTGTAGATTCTAATTTAAGTAGAGTGTAGAACAGGGGCATGAAAAACCAAAATAGAAGATTAAGCTTAAGTATGTATGAATTAGCAAAATGAGTTGACACTTAAAATGGGCATAAGGGGGAAAGAGAAAAGATAAAACAACCGGGACAAATCAAGAATTAATATATTTCTTTGATTTGATAGGTATTGATTTAGAAAAAGGCCGGCGTTATTTAGGATATTAAAACGTAAGGCAATTTCAGTTGTGTTTATCCGAATGCTTATTAAATTTACCCAATGTTCTTTTAAAACCTATATATCTCTATAAAGCAAAAAGTACAGCAGTAATATGATGTAAGTACAGATATAAGCAATGTATACATTAATTTTAATTACATCTCTTACTTAATATTCAAATTGTTAAAGTCTCATATATCAAAATATCCAATGATAATTATAATAATAAGGAATTAATTATATATGTGTGCGAGCAATATCTCTTTTATTCAGGTATGAAAGCGAAAATATGAATACAAAAAAATAAAATCAATCCATATTGCTAAGTTAATATTATTGGAGTAAAAATTAGAGATATTTTATTTCATTTATCATATCCGACAAGACTGTCGTCGAATGTTTAGTCTGATACTAAAAGAGAGAATAATAATTTTTTTTTATTTACCGTAAAAACATTAATTTTTAATCGTTAAAATATAGCCGGCTTGCCACTATGTCAGATTTAAACTGATTCACAATTTTCAGAAAGAGAAAGATTACACTACTCACTGCCCTTATGTTGAATCAATCCACGATTCATCAGTAGAGGTGTCTTCCATTATAGGATCGATGGATTCATTGTGTGCCTCCTAAGTCGTTAGAATCACAATTGTCGCTGTGGTTTCGGGCAGGTTAGTGCTGGGTAAAGATGGTTTCGCTGTTCTTTATTCGCAACGGTTCCGATATGTATGCGAAGATATATTTAATGTTCGTTGCTGTGGCGGTGGTTAAGTGGTTGTGAAAAACTATTATATAGGTGTTTAATGGTTTATAGATATGTATTGGCAACTGGTGACTTGTTATTTGAGGGTTTTTATCGTCTAACGTTCGAATTTGTATATTTTTGTTAGTACGGGAAAAATTTTAATTAATTTTACCTTGAGGTTAAGAAGCACGTTGTTTTCCTCGTAAGGTGCCAGAGTTGATGGTACCGGGTTTGGGATGTGGTTACTTCTTATCTGTGCCCATGGCGTTACGTATATTTTTTTTAAAAAAAAAAAAGATAGGTTTCTGCTGGAATAATGATCTTAAAAATCAAGATTGCTTCCTAACACCCTCGCACTAATAACGTGGATTATATTTCTTCACCATGCTTTATTATTGTTTGAGTGTTTAAATGCATTTTTCACAGTTATTTTTGAACATCTATATTTGATAGTTATACGAGTAGATTGCTTGATATAACTGATATACACTACTGCACTTTAGAACTAAATTATACACTTATTTCCTACACTTATGATGGTTTTTGTCAGAGCGTTTAAAAAAGACGTCTGCCTCATATCGAAACGCACACACCTTTTTTAGTCTTTTAGTCTTTGTTCGAGGCAACATGACAGTACAACGTTATCTTCAGGAAGTAGTGGAGCCTTATGAAAATGTTTATTTAATAAAATATATATATTTTGCAAAGTTATAAGACATTTCAGCCACCCTGTTACCCGGCTGTAGGGTTTACAATTTTATGAACAGCTAAGCTGTTCTTATGTGTCGTTAAACTAAGTGTCAAAACCTATCTAAACAAACATGGAAATCCTATAAACATAATCAGTATAATTATAATAATACAACAGACTCAATCTAAAATAATTTCAAAATGTAAATTATAATTGTAAAAATATAAATTAAAATGACAGAAATATCAGTTAAAAGACATAATATTCACAATTAGGCGATCAACATTACAGTACCTAAATTCTAAATAAAAATCTCCTAATCGCGCTACACCGGAGAGACGAGAGCTGAATTTACCGTTTGAAAATTACTTCAGGCGAACGTTTGGAACCCAATTGCCTTCTGGAATTTACATTGCGGATGAACAGAAATATTAAAAATAAGCATGACAGAGTGGACAAATAAAAAAAATTATTTAAAAAGAAAGAAAATACATGAAAATGACATAGCACACAATGTATATTATTAAAGGGCCATAGGGCTTTGTTGAAGAAGTTATGGCAAGATAACGAGCCTACGATGACGCTAAAGAGTGTGTCAATTTAGAATCGTGAGAAGAGAATCGTTATTCCTATACCAAATACCCCTAGCTCCAATAACAATAGGAAAGACTTTAACGTCAGTGGAGTTCTTGATTGCCATAATTTTGTTCGTGAAGTCAGGTTCTTCATAATACTTCTTTTTCAATTTATAACTTTCGGCGAACGAACGAGGACCTTCCCAAAAAACACCTACTTCAATAATGATGATTTGTAGGCCTTTGTTGATAATAAAGTCGGGGATCGTAGGGTTCCAGAGTCTGCTCGAATCCTCGGCTCGACTTCAGTTTCCCACCCACACTTTTTGGCAACATCCTCGATGATATTAACGATGTTGTTCTGTCGTTTTATTTGAGTGCCGTGGCTGATGTAGCATCCCTGTAAAATATGGCAATTAGATTGACGTTTTTTACATCCCCCGCGGCAGATTCGCTGTTCTATATGTTTATAATGCACGTCCATTGACGGTAATCACTTACCGCGGACGTGAATAGCTTTAACATAGCTATTTCCTGACCAGTGGGGGAGGGTTGGCTATCCAAGAACTCAAAGCACTGGCTCATGGATCCCATTTTTCAACAAGATATTGCTCCGTCTCATATTGCTCGAGTTAGTTTAAACTTTTTTGAAGAGACCCATGTCAATGTATTGCCATGGCCGCCCAGATCTTTCGCCTATAGAACATTGTTTGGGATATGATAGGTAGAAGGCTCGGAAATTTACTCCAGCCCCCACAGACTTTGGAGGTTCTAAGACATGAAATACAGGTAGCTTCGGATAGTATTCTTCAAGACGAATTAGACCATCTTATTGAATCAATGCCAAGACGTGTTGGGGAGTGTATAGAAAATAAAATGTTGAACTTGCTCCCTACAATATTTCTTATGTTTTGGATAATTCTTTTACGATCGTTCGGCCCAGTTAAAATTCTTTTTTTTTAATTATAATTTTAAATTTTCAGGTAGGTGAAAAATTCAGAAGCCGATCCCTGAAATTCCCTGGATTGATTTCCGGCTGTACAGTAGATTGGTTCTCTAAATGGCCAGAAGATGCATTAATCGAAGTATCATCGCATTTCTTAGAAAGTTACCATATGGTTGCAACACCAGACATTAAACAAGAACTAATATTTATAATGTCTGAAATTCAGGACGGAGTATCAGACTTTTGTAATCAGTATTTTGATAGGTATTAGGTACGTTAAAATGTGATTTGTATTCATTAGATAACGTTTGCTAGGTTTCGGCGAAGAACGTATGTCACACCTAAAACCTTCATATCATTTTTGGCAACTTATAAAACAATATATAAAAAGAAAGTCGATGAGATAGGAGTTCTGGCAACAAGAATGAGAACTGGCCTCACAAAACTAGTGGAAGCCCAAAGTAGTGTAGACATTTTGAGACAAGAATTGACTGTTAAAGAAAAAGAAATGACTATAGCGTCAGCAAATGCAGAAGAAGTAAGTATTTAGGCGACTTTAAACAAAATGTTAAACGGTAGTCAATTATTTCAGTACATTTATCAGAAATTTTCTATTAGCTTTTAACATGATTAAAATAGCTTATTCTAGTGTCTATTTACAGATTAGGTATAACTCCCCTCTCTTGAATAGACAAATTGCATTTTTGAAATATCAAACTTTTCAGTCTAAATCAAATCTTCTCAACTAAATTCAGCATTTTTCAGAGTTTTTAAGGAGGGGGGGTCAAGAAAAATATTATACTGTATATGTATACAACTTTGTACTGTACTCTTTCATTCCAAATACATGGAGGAGACAGCTGACCCCCTTGTCCCCTCATAAATACGTCTATGACTAAATTGTAATGAGAAGCAAATCTGAATATTAACTGTTTAACACTTACTAATTAGATTGACAAGGGCTTGTAAAACAGCTGAAATAACACACAAAATGTCAAATTATTGGAATGCATTGGGGATAAGGATTTATAAAAAATGTTATTTTCATGATTAGTGCCAGCTTTTTCTCATGAAGATTGCAATCCATTTTTTCGACAAATGCGTTTATTGTGGAGAGACTATTGGCCGCGAAAAAAGTAATGTTCAGACGAATTGTGCATGCAGAGAGCAGCTGTAAAATGAGAATTTTTATATTTAGACCACCTTATGCAAAAAGTCTCTCAAAAACTTACGAAGGAATAAAGTCTCCAAAAGGGAAACTTAATCTCTTTGAGAGCTTCGTCTATTCTGGTAAATTATTCATGTAATTGTAGCCTACTACAAATGAAATCATGAAATAGTATTGAATATCTCCTCGACAGGTTCAGTCACCCTGAAGAATTATGCGTCTAGTTCTAATGCCAAAACTATAGAACGACATATATAACATCGAATTTGAAACCTTTTGGCTTTTTAAACTAAGACAAATACCGCATCTCAGTACGTTAATATTTTCTGAAGAAAACGTTGGAAACGCAAGTAACGTCAATTTCCTGACCAGAAACAATAGGCCTACAACGCTTTTACTTATGAATTTAAGAATAAAATCTCGGTAACTAGCGGTAGCATATTTCAATGAAGAAAAAAGTTCTCAATTCGTCAGAATCTTTTTTATGTATGTTCAGTGTTCACCTACTACTCTAAAACAGTACCATATAACTTTCTATATTGTAAAACTTATCGTTTCTCAGTTAATCTGAGAATACTTATATTAATATTGCCTGTCAATAAATCTCCACTCGTTTCTCTGAAACAATTTAATCAATTTGAATAGTTTGAAGTGTATTCTGTTAAAAAGAATCCCGTAGTGATTCCATATATTTTTATAACGTAAAACATACCATTTTAAAGAAAATCTGATATATAAATGCAATAAATCATAAATATCAATGAAGTATGAATAAATTCTCCTCACAAATGTCTAAATTTACATGTCCACACATATCAAAAACTAATTATAAATCGCACAGGGTGTCAAATTTTATCAGTCGTACATGCGGTTTGTCAAAAAATATGATTTTATTCAAGAGTAAAGTACCTACGTTCATTTTTTACAGTATCAAAAATTGCTATTAAAAATGTTGATCCAAACTAAAAGTTACATACAAATATACAATTACATGTTTATACATCTATTTTGCATCCCAAGGGCCAACAGATTTTAACCAAATATTTTCTTAGCATTGAGAATTTTTGACTGAACTGTATACGTTTTATACTTTCTTAACATGTGTTATCTCTATGAAATATTCTGGTCTACATCCTGACATCATGAAAAACTGAATTAAATTAATGTCTTCCGAACACAAGAGCCCGTATTTGTAACAAAATAATCTTTTAGGTCCTCAATGAAGTATTAGCGGCTTCGGAAATTGCAGGAAAAATAAAAGAAGAAGCGACCGCTGTTAAAGAAAGGGCAGAGAATCTTGTGGCAATAATAAGTGTCGATCAGAAAGAAGCAGAAGGTAAATTGCTAGCTGCTCAACCAGCCTTGGAAGAAGCAGAGAGGGCTCTTATGGTAACATTTTTACTTAGTTTATTTAATGCCTAACCGTATTTTTTGTCAGACCATCAAAGCCGCTGATATCGCCACTGTAAGAAAACTGGGAAAACCACCGCATTTGATTACTCTCATTATGGATGCTGTACTTATTTATTTCAAGCATAAGATGGAATCAGTTAGGCCAGATTTTGATAAAACTTTCCTTATAACCTCTTGGAGTGAATCTTTGAAGGTATTATAATAAATTTTTATAGTGTTGATAATTGCTGTAGCATTATAAATATTTTACAAATTCTGCTTACAACTATTGAAACTTCAGAGTCTACCAGACAAAATAATATAATGTTACTTTTATACTGTTTGTTTATAAACAAATTGCATTGGTACGCTACAATATCTCGATCCATGTAATACGATAATCCGATTTGCATTACTATGCAGACGAAGGTTTTTTTTTTCAACTAGAATATATAAGAAATTGCACAAGCTTCTTACGTGGTGTACAATGGAACAAATTCCTTCTTCTCAGATACTGATGAAATATGTGACTTAATTTTAAAAGCAGTAGCAGATAGGTCCTCTTCTACGACCCCCTGTGCGAGCCATGGATCTCTACTAACTACGATATCGAGAGGAAAAAGTGTCCCGACCCCTCTCGTTCTCCTCACACATCAGCGCACCCTCTACAATAACTTCCTACTAGCGAATTTGAAAAAACCCGGAAATATGTCCCAAGTAGGTAGATCATGAGGTGCTAAGACTCATTAAAATTAATCTGGAAGAGTTAAAAATTTTCGAACTAAATCTATAGACAATCATAATGAACATGTAATGTATATAGCCACATTCAATGTGCGGTCACTATTGACAAATAGCAAACTAACCCATCTTGAGGAAAAAGTCCGGAATATCTAATGGGATCTAATAGGACCACGTGAAGTCTGAAGAATGAGAGAAAACAAACTCATACTAAACTCCAGAAGACCAGAAGAAACTGATATGATAATTGTTTAATTTATAGTTGACTAAATTAATATATATATATATATATATATATATATATATTCAGGTGGTTTCCGGGAATTCATCCGCGTAGTTGATAACTGATCCCTGCCGGGATCGATAGTAAAATGACGACGTTTCGGCAGAGTCACATCTGCCCTCTTCAGGTCGGTTCGCATAATTAATTATAATATTATTAATACTGACGTCGTCATTTTACTATCGATCCCGGCAGGGATCAGTTATCAACTACGCGGATGAATTCCCGGAAACCACCTGAAACATTTAGTGCCCGCGAAAACTTAAAAACACACACATATATATATATATATATATATATATATATATACATATATACATATATATGTTTGTGTATACTGTTTCACGAATGGAAATATGTGGTTGATGATTTATTCCGGTGTGCATCCGTTCGTCTGTATTCGTTTGAAAGATCACTTGACATTTCGCCAAATCATATTTGGCTTTCTCAAAAAATAATAAGTAACTTAGTATCTTAGTAGTAGTAGTATCTTTTGAGAAAGCCAAATATGATTTTGGCGAAACGTCAAGTGATCTTTCAAACGAATACAGACGAACGGATGCACACCGGAATAAATCATCAACCATATATATATATATATATATATATATATATATATATATCGAGAGTTATATACATAATCACTCATGACTACAACAACTACTACTTTGAACTTGACAAATTTACTAGTTCACAAGAAGGAAAGGCAAGCATTGAGCTACTCACAGGTGACTACAATGCCAAATTAGAAGCCATATAGATGAAGTTGAGTTTAGCATTTGAGAACCATATTGACTAGAAGAGAGAAATGGAAGAGATTTGGTAGAATTTCTTGACCTCAATATTATAAACATGGCAACCATCTTTTTCCAAAATAATAACAACAAAAATGGGTACGGATAAGCCCACATGCCAAAACTAAAAACGCTATAGGGTTCATCTGTAGTGACAGAAGATATTGTCTAGACGTCTTTAACCGATTTTCAACGGTTAACGACTATCGAATTGTTAGAGTTAAAATGAAAAAAAAAGGAACGACGGAAACAAAATAACTCTACACACAAACTGTAAGAAGTCGACTACTTCACAAAAAGTTAAAGACAACAACAACGTTTTTAATGAAATGGAATACAAAAATAACAATTCCTAGTTCATCTACTCGTTGGAGATGAGATAATGAATGACTTCTGGCTGTGAGGTTATCTGAAGTTGCAGGTTTATACCAACAAGCCTGCGAGCACCGAGATATTGAAGGCTGAAATTAGTGCTTTATCAATGAAATACCGTCACATGTATATAATAATGTTATTACCAATTTTGTCAAAAGAGTACGCATGTGCCACCAATCTACAAAATATTTTGTTTCCTAAACAATTCCTTAATGAATAGATTATAAATCAATGAATATTTAATCATTTGCTACAGAAAACCATGTTTTATTGATCCTTAAAATCTCGCGTTATTGAAACACCCTTTATTAGTAAAATGGCAGAGTAACGGGAGAACCTATCATATTTGGTATATGAAAATATAATCCCAGCATATAAAAGATTAATGTTTCAGCGATCTATAGGGATATATATAAGTGCTGAATGAATTAAGTACGAAAAATTTACACCCAAACGGGTTTTTAGGCGGACTTATCAAACCTTAGAATAATATTCAAGACGTTGTAGAAAAAAAACGAGAATCAGAAAACTGTTTAAGAACTTGTAACAAAGAATTAGAGGTAATAGCTATAATAGGAAAACAAAGAGCAGAACATAACAGTTTGCACAAACCTAGAGAAATTATACAACTACAGTTAATATGAGCAAGTGAGATATCAGCAGCGGGAAAATGCTTGCATATAAGGTAATTATAACCGTTAACAAAGATGGAAACTAAACGTAGACATCAATAACATGAAAGAAAAAGGATGAAGGATGTGTCCAGCACCATTAAAATTCTATTCTCAGAAAGGAAAAGAAAAATTCAACCCAGAAGTAACGAAAGAATTACGTGAATACATTTAGATGAATTGTTAGTTACTAGCTATTCATGCGTTGAATTATCACATTAGAAATAAAGTCATTATAGAAAATCTGATAAGTAAAAAATATCAGAGATCAACAATTGACAGAATTTCTCATTCAGCAAATAATCAAAAAAAAAACAACAGAGATTTCCACAGAGAACCCCATTTAGCCTTCATAGATGAAAACGAAAATTATGACATATTCGACAAACTCCTTATCCGACTAAACAGTCCTAAAAAATTTCAGATATCTTTGATGCAACAAATTATACCAACGAGGTGGAACCGAAAATAAATAAATTTTCCAGAATAAGTACTTGCTGTATCAATAAAAACTAGTAGCGAAACATAGACAACAACAAAAAAAAATTAATAAAAACATATATACCCAAAAAGATGAAGTTTCTAAGGGGTAGGGCAAAATATAAACGGAATGAAGGTAAAAGAACTTATGAAAAATATTTGAATAATAGAATCATGATTTTAGGGGTGGAAGGGGGCAAGTCGGGAGGATTTAGTTCACATATATATATATAACGAAGCGCCAATGCTCAGCAAGTAAGGTCTAAGACCCATGCCTAGCGACGCCCTTGTAGGAATATGAAATATGCTTAATTAATTATTATTCACCTTAAATTACATTAAGCACCAAATAAAAACTTATATTCGAAAAGCAAAAATAAACCCACAAATGTCTTATATTTACCAAAATAAAAAAACATTAAGGCGTAAATACTACATAGAGAAGTTCCCCATCAACGGGCAGAATAAACATACCAAATTTATCATCTCAAAAATCTACTGCTGCGGGGTTAGCGGTGTTAACGGTTTTGATCCGTAATTCATCTCAGTTTTGAGGTCTATAATCTGGATAACAATAAAAAACAGATCATACCCGACGTTTCAGTATCCCTACTATAAAGCTCTGAAACCGTTTTTCTGCAAAAACAGGCATCCGAGTGAAACCAAACTTCTTTAAACTTAAAGAGCTGCTCTAACCCGACGAATAACCGATACACAGTCGGTTACCTAAGTTCGCAGTGACGTCATTATTAATGGCAGCACACTTTGGTTACCGGATGTGCATCAGTTATTCATAGGATTGGAACAAATACGATTATAGTTCAGTAAGTAACACATACGTAATTTACCATTTATTTCTGTTTATTGATCACCTAGGTCATGGCAGAATCGGCATTTTTGAAAAAACTTCAAGAATACCCTAAAGACACTATTAATGCAGAAATTATAGATTTGTTAGTACCATATTTCAATTACCCAACATATACCTATGAGGCCGCCAAAACAGCTTGTGGTAATGTAGCTGGTTTAATTTCTTGGACAATCGCAATGGCATCATTCTTTGATGTAAATAGAGAAGTGTTGCCTTTGAAAGTAAATATTTAAATTACACTCATAGTAAGGACATTAAATAATAATTACATTGCAGGCAAACTTGGCAGTTCAACAAGCAAAACTAGATAAAGCCCAAGTCGAATTGGCCGTAGCAGAGGAATTAAAAAGAAACAAAGAAGAAGAAGTTAGACAGTGTCAGGAAATGTATGAGAAAGCTTTAAGCGAAAAACAAGTATGCTGTTGTATAACAATTCTAAAAATATCATATCGACCACAATTGTTGTCCTTCTTCCTCCACTTATCAGAGGCCTTACTTCAATTGCATTTATTAATATCTCCCAATTTTTAACCAAACGTTAGTCCTTTTTTGCATATAATCAATGTCCAGGCTCTCAATACTTTCGTTATGTTATTTCTGCTGTTGTCAATTAAGACGCCCCTGGCCCATGTCTGACAAATTTTACTATAGTTTTTGTATGTCGCTAGTCAAAGTAAATAAGTTACTGTTTAATTTCAAATGTGTTGTTCAATGTTCAATCCACAAATTTTACTGGTATAGGGTCTTCTTTTTCTTCATTTCAGATATGAGACATATTGCGTTCTATGGTACCCATTTTTTCCTCAACCTACTACGCTTGTTCTTCCTTTATTTCGTAACTGTTTATTTTAACTATTAAGAGATCTTCTGTTATTGTTTGAATCTTCTGTGCATTAGTTCAGTTGTTTTTTATTTTATTTTTTTTTTTTGTTCAGATCAGTCAACTTATTTCATATCCTTTCAATTCTGGAACAACCCGTTACTCCTCCTAAGAACTCCTGTGTTAGTGTAGTTCAGAAATCATTTTTTTAAATTTCATCTGGTAAATTTTTCATGTTATTTTTGTAGTTTCACATATTCTGGAGAATTTATTTATTTTTAGTACCAGATCATCACTATAATCATAGGAAACGGTGCATGTAAGAATTGTTCTAATGTTTGTCCGAGAATTGTCATACCAAATCTCTTGAATTATATGTTATAGCAAGTAGGTGTGCCCCTTTTTGCAACTCTACTATCTACATAGTTCGTAATCAACACAGATTATGTTTGTTGGGCAAAGTATTTTGTCCATGGTTCCGGAAATTTATTAATATATTAAATTGTTTAAACTATTAATATATAAGCTTTTCTTCATCAGTACACTTGTCTATTTTTTCGTTTCATATTCTTAGGCTTTTCCGTTTTCTGAATCTCTATATCTTTTCTTGGTTTGACATATTTGTTCCATTGATTTATTCACTGACAGGGGAAAAACAGTTGCCTTTCTTGTCTACTTTTAACCCTAATTCAGACTAATATTTTAGTCGAGTTGCGAAAAATTTAATAGAGCCATTTAACAAGTAATCGAAGTGCTCCATTTTATTCTAAGTTGTCTAGCGAGTAGTCTCCTCCATCACGCGTTACTGCTCACTGACTCTTAGGTTAAACAAGTTTGTTTCTTGTTCTAAAATAAGGTATGTCAGTATTGTCATTAATATAAATCAATAGTCGTTTCCTGATATTTCATGAAACTTACCTTACCGGAATTAATTAATGTCCTAGGATCTCATTTTTTATTTAGTTGAATATTGCCTTGTCGTTTTACCAAAATCTTATTTTCAAAAGATGTTATCTAACTCTTGTTAGATTTTTGGCGAAACGTCAACTTAATATTCAACAGAACTCAACTGAAGAACGGGTATACACCTGAATCGTTAACCTTATAGGTAAACATGATTTCTACAGTTTTTATCCGTTTCTTCCTTTCATAAGAATTCATACTCTTTGATATATTCTATTTTCTTGTATGGTTTAATTCATAATTATAATTATATATATAATTCTACCATTTATCATGTTTTTCCAAATTTTAAATATTTTTACACTAACCTAACATATAACTGAAACTTGTCTAAAAATAGTAACTCAAAATTGAATTTGGTTAATTGAATAAAACTGTTTAAGGTAATATTTGATTCTGCCATGAAAGTCAAAAATAAAATGGATCAAGCTACAGCTTTAATAGATGGTTTATCAGGAGAAAGAATCCGTTGGACTGATCAACTTGCGCTATTTAAAGCCGAAACGGAACGACTCATAGGAGATGTCGTACTACTAACTGGATTTTTGGGTTATACAGGACCGTTCAATCAGGAATTCCGTGCAACGATGCAGCAAGCATGGCTTGATGGTTTACTGAAACGTAAAGTTCCAGTGACATTAAGTCTTAATATTATTGACAGTTTAACTGATTCTGCAACGGTAAGACATATTCAACTTCAGAAATCAGAAATCGTTCACTCTACATACGGGGTGTTTCTAAAATAGGGCTTCAAACTTCTGCTGTGTATAGAATTCATTAAAATAAGCCAACAGGTCCCGATTAGCATGTGCCCTAAAACGCACTCTTAGAAAGTTTAATGCCCTTAAAAGGGACAAAACGGTCCACAAAAAAATGGAAAAAAGGTATGGGTATTACATAACTTTTTACGTTAAATAACATGTGTTACTCTGTTTTTCGACAAGCAAATCATAAGTGTCTTAATTAGGTTGGAGAAGGGGGTTTTCGGCCCGTGTTTTTTTATTTAATTTTTTAGATTTTTCTCTGCAGATTTATAAAATCTTAACAATTTCAGGTAAAAATATTATCTTTGTACAAATCAATATTTCCATTGGTTCAAAAGTTTCCGAGTACATTGAGTTTGAAAATTACTCTGCCCTTTAAGGGCCGAAAACCCCCTTCATCAACAGAAATAGGACGCTTATGATTTGCATGTCGAAAAACGGAGTAGCACATGTTATTTAAAACGTAAACAGTTACGTCAGACCCATATATGTGTCTCTATTTATTCTGTCATGTATTAGTTCAATATTTTCTATCGTTTGTGAGATTTACTAAGCCATTTTTATAAATAAGAATTTATTCCCAACCTGTAACATTTAATGACACTTAATTTTGTGTAGTAAACTGATTATTCAAATTGCCCAATTTATTAAAAACATTTTTGGCGTTTTTTTCTCCAAATCGCAAACTGGAAAATCTTAAATGAGGTACTACCTGCCAAATATAAAGTCAAGGTGTTCTATCGTTTGTGGGGCATATTAAACCAGCATTTTCGAAAATAAGAACTGCAACAAATTTGTTCCAGAACTATTGAAATTTAATGAAACACAAATTGGTATGCACATATTTTTCAACACAGCATTATCACTGTCGGTGTCAAATTGATTTTCTTAATTGATATGGGATTTATTCTTGGGTATACTCAAAGAATTAATACTTTAATTTTCCGGGTATATGGAGACAACAAAGATCCTACCGTGAAATTTTTTATTTATTTAACACTCTTTTCCTGACTAAAAAAACCTATAGTATCGAGAACGATCGTACGATCAGTAAACAGGGAAAGGCTGGTTTTTAGAGCCTAAATCTGTAAGAACAAATAGTAGTACTAGCGACAATCATAACTAAATGTTCTTCTGAATCTGGAGGGGAATTCAAAAGTTGGCACGATTCAACTGCTACTACTAATGAAATTATATATTCAGTATAAACAGGAAACTAAAGTTTCGTGTGGTTTACGCAATATCCACATTATCGGTCCCTTTTTCATTTAAGTGAGCCTTACTGGGCAAAAGCACCTTCAACTTATTGGGAGGAAAATTATACCCCAAATTCAATATAGATGTTACCAACAAGAAGGAGCGCCCCCACAGTATCAAACATTGTAATTTAATATTTTAGAATTGTGCCTTTTTCGCTAACCTAATAAAATACAATTTAAATAGGCCTTTTCATTTTCAGTGCGCATGCGTTCGCATCAGCCATTTTTTTCGTACTGTTATTTGTAAACAAACGTGTTAAAGTGCCCACGTACTAAAACTTAAAATTAATAAATACTATTATAAATGTGTTTATGATTTAAAAAAGTAATAAAAGTAAAGTAGTAAGTGTCAGGATTCAATACAGCAATTTTGCTGTAAACTATAATTATGTTGTCTGTACGAAAAGGTACAACAAAGCGGTGTTGTTATGGAGTATGCAAAAGTGATACACGGTATAAATCTTTTAAAACAAATACCCCTATTATTTTATAAACTTTCCAAAGCCTTGCCTGGAATATCGCAAGAAAGTAATTAAGTCATCCAAAAAAATACATATTAAAACATGTCAAAAATGTTCTAAATGTGATTCGTGGGTGAAAAAATGTGGCCGAAGTGACAGAGGATTTAAATCTATTGATGATGTTACTAAGGACACTTATATTTGTTCATTGCATTTTTCTGGAGAAAGTGGTCCAAGTGAACAAAATCCTGATCCTTTATCAACATTTGGATCGACAGGTATATTATTTCTTATACCAATTTTTACCCTGAAAATAATATTTAATATTTTATATTCAACATACTTATTTTTTATTGAATACATCTTCCATTTAATTAATTATAAGATATAACTAATGACAATTATTGAATTTAGCTTGCATATATGAACATTATTTTAGTCTTAGAATTTTCAACTCCTTTTTAAATGTCATGTTGATTTTATAAATATTTTATTATGACATTAGTTATATTTGTTAATTTTTATATTAATTAAGGTGCTTTTACATGCAAATTCGAATGAAATCATGATTTTTATTTATTTTTTCTGATTTTTTACAAGAGTAAATACAAGTATTGATACCTAACCTCTCAACCAGCACACTTTTTTTTCCTTGCTGTGAACGTCCGTGACATTTTAACCATCTTTTTAATTGCTCACAGCTATGTGCTTCCACAGAGTTATAAATAAGTGAAGCACCATCAATTAATTCTTCAAGTAATTTATTATTTGGCAGAGATATTATTGCGTTCCCAGCCATTGTTAACTAAAACAGTACGAAACTTTTAAATTACGGCTATTTCAAAATGGCTGCAGCGCTTGCGCAATCACCTGATGAAAAGGCCTATTATCCGAATTGAATGAGATGTTACCGGGAAGGCTAATGAGATAGATGCTATTCTCTTTTCTTGCCTCACCCCCAATCAAAGTGCTGAAGATAAGCACCTGTTAATGAGTTATGTTCTGTAAATTATTTTCAACGTTTTGGTTTTTTATTTCATTTCTTAGTGACTGCTTACAGTCTTTATAGTTTTATATACCTTAGTCGGGGCGTGGCTTCGGGAACTTGTGACCAATGGGCATGTAACATATGTCTTATGTTGTTTAAAAAATACTGTTATTTTAAATATTACAATAAAAACTATAATATTGGCACAGTAACTTTAATGTAATGAAATTAATGCAGCAGTTTTAAAATATCTATCCTTACCTACAATTTATATAAAATTTGTATTTTCTATTATATGTGTTAAGAGCAAACACATACAAATACATATTCATTCTAGTAACTCTCATTTAAACTTATGTATATTTCTTAATTGGCAGATAGGAGAATGGAATTTGCAAGGTCTCCCAAATGATGAGTTATCAGTACAAAACGGAATTATCGTTACAACTGCTTCAAGATTTCCGTTACTTATAGATCCTCAAAATCAAGGGAAAGCCTGGATCAAAGAAAAGGAAAAAGATAATCAACTTATTGTCACTTCATTGAACCACAAATATTTCAGGTAAATTTATATTATTATTATATTATTTGAAAGCTATTAAATGTGATCATTAATATTTTTAAATGTGTTTTTCAAAACACGCCCTTAACAGAAGCAAAACATATTGAAAACATTTGATATCTTCAGTGACTATTTTAAGGAACGAATAGTAGTCCTATTAAACACCTACAAAGCTAGAAAACCTTAATTGCCGTGTAATAGACCGGGAGATCCGAATTAGAAGTTCAACCACGATTTTCTAAGTCTGGAGTAATGAAATGTTATATGAGGTACTTACAATTCATGGAAAAATCATAGAGTTTCCTTACAGAAAAATCTGTAAAAATTAGATTCGCCAAAACAAAACAAAAAGTAGATGCTACGACGATTTTCTGAGTACTGGCATGTTAATAAAACGATAGGTTACTATCGATTTTAGATTTTTTTTTTGGCAGGAGGGAAGTAATGGGTCTAAGGGTTGAAATCGATATATAAACATGTAAGAAAAAATATTAATTTGGAATGATTTTCTGCGTCCTGCCAACTAAATTAATCAAACATATTTATATTGAAATGACCAGAAAAAATTGGCATGAGGCCTCCTAGGGGATTAATGAATTTTCGCTTGGAAAATTTGGCGGAAAATTTACATCTTTATTCCATTTTTCCAGAAATGTCCCTAACAGGCATCATGACAATTTTTTTTATTATAGTTGGCAGAAAATCATTCCAGATTTAAACATTTTCCCTACAGGTTCATATATCGATTTAAATCCCTTAGACCCATTACTACCCGCCTATCGTTTTATTAACAAAGCGGTACTCAGCAAATCGTCGCAGCACCTACTTTTTTTTGTTTGAAAAATCTAATTTTCACAGGAAAATCCCCTAGGAAACTCTAGGATTTTTCCATGAATTGTAAGTACCTCATAGAACCTTTCAGTACTCCAGAAGGCAGGACTCAGAAAATCGTGATTGAACTTCTAATTCAGTCTATAACGAGAAGGGTAACCAGACAGATATTACGGCAATATATGCAAACCTATATCGACCAAATTATTAAACACGCGAATTAATTAAGCATTTACTATCTAGCATTTTTATGCTGATTGCCACAATTTTAACAGTTCCTAACAGGTGTGCAAATTTTGAGATTAATCACAAGACTTGAGGTCGGTCAAAATTACACCAGAGGATTCCGCATATTTAACTGATACATCTATACCCACAGGTTAAACAAATACAAACGGTTAATTATTAGTAACCATATTTGATACGGCAGTTTATTCGGTCTATACTTCAACAAAAATTTAAAGGAACTTACTGTAATGTTATTTTTTTGCAGAAATCATTTAGAAGACTCTGTTTCTCTAGGATATCCTCTAATTGTTGAAGATATAGGTGAAGAATTAGATCCCGTTTTAGATCATGTTTTAGAAAAAGATCTAATAAAAAGTGGTACAACTTATAAAGTCAAAGTTGGAGATAAAGAAGTCGATTATCATTTCGATTTCCGAATGTATATGACTACTCGGTTGGCAAATCCAAGCTACACACCAGAAATATTCGCCAGAACCTCAGTGATTGATTTCACTGTCACAATGAAAGGTTTGGAAGATCAATTGCTTGGACGAGTAATTCTGACAGAGAAAAAAGAATTAGAAACGGAAAGAACGAATTTAATTAGAGACGTAACGGCAAATAAAAGGAAGATGCTGGAATTGGAACAAAATTTATTATATAAGTTAACTACAATACAAGGTTCTTTGTTAGACGATGAATCTGTTATAATCGTATTGAATACTACTAAGACCACTGCTAATGAAGTGAAAGAAAAGCTTCAAATAGCGAAAGAGACGGAAATTAAAATTAACACAGCTCGAGAAGAATTTAGACCTGTGGCAACACGTGGAAGTGTTCTGTACTTCTTAGTTGTGAGCATGGCAATGGTAAACGTAATGTACCAAACATCTTTGGTGCAGTTTTTGGAAAGGTTTGATTTATCCATGTTTAGGTCAGAAAAAACGCCTTTGGTATCAAGGTAATTTTTTTGCTACTAACTTATATAATAGACTAGAACTTTGAAAATAATGATTATTATTTTAATACATATTAAACAGATGTTTCGGCAACTAAGTTTTAATATAAAATAATGAAGTTTATTATACAAAATTTACTTGTCAACAATTGTAACAGAACAAAAGGGCCATTTTCAGCCACAACATGCCCCTACTAACTAAAAAATAACTAAAAATATATGTGATTTTAGCAAACGTATTATTTAATCTCCCTCATTAATGTTGTTAAGTACTATTCTTATAGAAAATGCCTTTCGGCTATTTTTTTTTAATTTTGCCATTTGATAGTTATGTACTTGTGGATCAAAAGTCTCTATGGGCTCAAACTCTGAAAGTCGTTTATTTTCGAAATACCGCCCCCAAAATTGATTTTTAACCGGCTTCCAAAAAGGAGGAAGTAATTAATTCGTATGAAATTTTTTTTATGTATGTGGGGCGATTATTCGAGAACGGCTTGGGGAATTTTGATAAATTAAAAAAAAAGGTTCCATATAATTGTCTATAACATTAGATTTGCGGTTTTCCAGAAAATCAGAAAAAAAGTAAATAAGGGTCTAGATTTCGTACAGGGTGTTTGTAATGATTTTCATGTTGATGCCTTCGAAGTCAGTTTATTTTAGAAGCGAAGTTAACTAACAGTCGCCTGAAATTGCAAAAAATACTTCATTAGCTTATTAAAATGAAAATTAGTTATTCCGGCGATCTCTTCTGTGTGGAATACGGTTGAAGGTGTGTGCGTTCGTACATGTAATAATAGGTGGTACATCAGCAGTTATATACATAGGATGGTTGAAATATAAGTTGGAATTGAATTAGTTATACAGGGTGGTTCTACAAATATTGCATTGGGTAGAATATATGCAGTTGCGTATAGAAGGTGGTTGAAATAAGAGTGGAGCAAAACTATAGTTATACATCCTCTGTATAACTGTATATGCATTATAGAACGGAGAATAATTACATATATACAAAAGGCTATAAAAATTGTCAGAAGCAGTTGAGTATACAGGATGGTTGAAATATAAGGTGGAGTATAATTACAGTTATACAGGGCGGTTTAAAAAAGTTATACAGTTTGGAACATAAGTAGTTGCTTAGACAATGTGTTTGAAGTAAGGGTGGGGTAAAATTATTGTTTTTGAGGGTGTATCAAAAGTTTGTTATATAAGCATAAGCAGTTAGGATATTTAAATTATAGGACGTAGGACGGGGTATAATTATAGACATGGGTTTAAAAAATATACCGGGTGATTGAAATAAATGGTAGAGGAAATTTATAGTCATAAAATGTGGTTTAAAAAGTTGAAATTTGTTATATAGGGTAGACTATGAACAGCTACATAAATGGAATACTAGACATATGGGGCGAAGTAAAATCATTGATATACTGGAATAATTTAAACAATAGAAAAATATATAGTGTGGAGAGGATTTGTACTTATACAGAGTGGTTTTAAAGATATCAGAATCGTTGTAATAATGTGTTGAGTTGAATTTTAGGTGTATAGGGTGATTCAGAAAATGATAGACCAATACTCCTATATAAGGAGTGACCAGTACCCAGAAGAATATAGAGTGTGGATGCAATATAGAGTGAATTAGTTACACTTATAGAAAGTGGTCCAAATAATAAAACAAATCAAAAAGTTAAAATATATTTGGTAAATATAGACAAAGAATAAAAATTAGAGAGGTAGAAAGAAAGAGAGAGAGAGAGAGAGAGAGAGAGAGAGAGAGAGAGAGTGAGAGAGATATGAATACGCTAAAATTTTCAATTAAATCAGATAAAAAAGATGATATATCTGAAAATAGTGAATAACTGCACACGGTTTCTAAACTGTTTTTATTTTAAGTCAGCTGAAGTCGGTTCTTTTTAAAGCATAAATTATTTACCCTTTTAGCAAAGTTTGAAAATAGTTAGCCGAAAACCATTTTTCATAAGAATAGTGCAGGATCCTTAGGGATATACATTCTACACTTTTGTGCTTTAGCTATATTTATTATCCTCTTTTAAATAATCAAATTTCTAGTTTTGTTTACCCCAATATTTTACAAGTACAATTGTATTTTATCAGGGTCAGGCACTTCCTATTTTGCTTTTTACACCATCTTGTTATTTCTCCCGCTATTCTTTGACAGAGATTTTCTTAAATACCGCGAATATTTTGTCACAATTATAAAGATATCAACTTAGTTGACGAAATATGGCTTGAGATCATATCAAACCACCATTAGTTTTGTCTCCTAATTATATAAAATTTGTATATTTAAGTTTCCATTAAAGATAAGTATTTATATTGTTGCAGGCGTATAAATAACATAATTGAATACCTAACTTTAGAAATTTTCAAATACAAATGCAGAGGACTGTATGAAACCCATAAGTACATGTTTGTGCTACTAATGTGTTTAAGAATAGATCTGGAACGGGAAAGTATCACTCACGAGGAATTTCAAAATTTCATAAAAGGCGGTGCTGCCCTAGATTTGAACACTTGTCCACCTAAACCAGCAAAATGGATTACTGATATGACTTGGTTAAACTTGGTAGAATTATCGAAATTAAGACATTTTCAATACATCGTGCAACAGGTACAAATTGGTTACTGATTATCTAATATATATAAATTGTTTTTAACATCTAAATGTCATTATTTTTAAGTTATCTTGAGAATAACACCACTATTGAGTTAAAAAAGCTGTATATTGAAACAAAATACCAAACGTTTCAAAGTCAATTCTGACTTCGTTGTCAATGGCTTTAAAATATGTAATGAAAATGTAAATTGCAAAATGTCATCCTATCAAAAATATCCATAATATTCCCAAACACTAAATAAAAATTAAATCATAATACAGTCGTTATCGCATATAATTTGCCGCTATTTTATAACTTTGTTTTGAAATATCATCCTAAAACTGTGTTATTACAAAAAATATATATTTCAATATTTTCCTTTTGCAAAAAAAATATATCATATGGAATATCGTAAAGATTTTGAGGCAGCCAGCAATATCAACCTCGATTAGATTTGCCAGGCTTATCATTTCCGGTATAATATTGTGTCGGACGGTAGTAAAGTGTAGAAAAATAATCAGTATATTTAATTAAACCCCTATATTGTATTGTATTTTTTAAAGAGCAGAAACAAGCAGCTTATTTTCAAATAAAATTACATACATACTACGAATTTTTATAATATATAGGAAAAAAACTAAAATTAAGCAGCTTCTTTTAATTTACTGATTAATCTAAATTTTTGTAGACAATCAACATACAGTTGACCATCAATCGTAAAAAGATTTCTCTTGCTTATTAATTAAATTTAAAGTACATAATCAATTCCAGCAAAAAATTATTAAAACTAAAATTTATACGAGTCTGCAGTTCGGTCTAGAATTGAAGCCGCAGATATTCTGTTTCGCTCTTCCAGGTAAAAACTCAGGCAGCCTAAATATTCTTTAGCAAAGTGGGAAAAATAATCCCTTCATCAATTTTATCGCTAACAAACAGCACTCAAGCAAATAATCAAAACTGGTTGTAGTGAATTGAATTAAGTGGACTGTAGATTTGAGATGGTTCTATTTTGACCAAAAAACTCAATTGCCCTTCATAAGAAAACTCTTACCTTGTCTACGAGTTAGATCTAGTAAAAGCCTCGGGAAATCTGCCATCCATGTATTTGTCTGCATTCGTCGCGGGTAGCCGGCCTTAACCCTGCGTTTTAGTCACAAGTATAAACTCTCTTTATACTGTTAGGCAATGCGTGCTCACGAGGGGGTTTACAATAAGTTAGTCATAGCTGCACACGCACTTTGGGTTTGCACTAGCGAGCACATAGGGAAACGTTTTTCCTTGAGAGTTTCGGGAGAGGTCCGTACTGGACGAAAGCCAAGCAGCGAGTCTCTTTTCTTCTTACTGCGATTGCGCCCTAAGGCAGAGTTTTTTTCCAAGCAATTGAGAATATACATAGGTAAATATATAAAGGCTGTCTCTTTTAAACCCAAAAAAGACAGAGTGTTCCGAACATACCGGCCACCAAAATGGTACATTTTCAAAACAGGAGTGAGAGATAAAAATAAAAAAAAATATTTTGAGAAAGAGAAAAAAATATTATCTATGCAAAATAAAAAAAGTTTATGAGGTTGCGAGCCTAGTTGTACTCTAGAGATGAGTTTAATCTACATATATATAGTTTTTCTTAAGAGCCGTAATATCTTGAGAATCATGTTGAGTCTGGGGAAGTTTAATGAGAGTTGACAAAGCTTTATCCAAATCAGCAGCCGAAAATGAGTGGTTCTGGGCCGATTGAGGATGACGTGAGTTGTGAATAAATCTCATAAAGTAAGAGATTATTCGGAGAATTTTCTGTAGAGATGAAAACTTATTAAGAAGATTTTCTAGAAAATTGTACTGAACTGAGAGAGTGCATACAAGTTTACGTTGCTCTACGGTAGTTTCAGGTATATCCTCGAGACATGGGAGAACCTCAGGAGACCACTGCGATTCCGGAAGCGAGAGCCATGACGGTCCCGGCCACCATAAGGAACTCTCGGCAAGAGTTTGAGGTAATAGTCCTCGAGAAGCAGGATCGGCAGGATTTTCTTCAGATCGCACATAGCGCCATTGAGATGAAGTCAGTCTTTCTTGAATTTGAGTTACCCGGTTGGAAACAAATGTAACCCATCGATGAGGAGAACTTCTTATCCAAGCCAAGGCAACAGTAGAATCCGAGTAGGCCATGATCGACGAAAATTCAAGCTTTCTGCCTAGAGAATCTTTTACGACGACTAATAACTCTGAGAGAAGTAGAGCAGCACACAATTCTAGTCGAGGGACAGACATTGTCTTGAGTGGAGCAACGCGCGATTTACTACATATAAAATGACAGCAATATTTGTTGGAAGATGACTCAAGACGAAGATAAACAACTGCAGCGTATCCCCTTTCCGATGCATCAGCAAATCCATGCAACTGTGCGGAACAAAAAGGAAATGTGAGAACTAGTCGAGAAATGTGAACTTGAGCGAGACGTCTATCTGAGAGCATATAGTAATCCACTTATGAATGATAGAAGCATCAGGAGTAGCATCCCAATCGATACCACTAGCCCATAATTGCTGAATAATTAATTTCATTGAGAGAATAAGGGGTGTCAGAAATCCGAATGGGTGAAAGATTCGTGCCAATTCTGAAAGTATTGAGTGTTTGGTGCATAAGTTATTAAATGCATTAACCTTAAAACAAAAAATGGTCTTGAGAAGGATTCCATTGGAGTCCGAGAATTTTACTGTTTGGTTAAAATCGAGCTCGAAATCCAGAGAAAGAGCCTCAGAATGAATCTGCGAAGCGGGCAAATGAGAAAGTAGAGCAGGTTTATTACTAGCCCATTTACGCAGCTCAAACTGACCTTTTTGGAGTAGAGATATCAATTCTTTCTGCAGCATGAGAGATAGAATCTGCACCAGTACAGATGTCATCTACATAAACATCATTTGATATGATCTCAGATGCTTCGGGGTAATCATCCTTATACGAATGAGCAAGATGGAATAGAGTACGTATTGCTAAATACGGAGAAGAACTAACTCCATAAGTAACAGTCACCAATCGATAATCCTGAATAGGGGTATCCTGAGAGAAACGCGACAAAATACGTTGGTAATCTCGATGATGTTCAGCGATGAGAATCTGACGGAACATCTGCCTTACGTCGGCTGTAAAGCATACTGCATAGAGTTTGAAGCGCAAAAGAATCGAGATTATGTTCTGCTGTAACTTGAGACCGGAGAGTAGGATGTCATTAAGAGACACACCTTGAGTATCAACAGCAGAAGCATCGAAGGCAACTCTAAATTTGGAGCTAGTAGGAACTATAGCATGATGCGGAATGTAATAACTGGGTTGAGATAGTTCGAGGCTGGGTATTAATTCCATGTGGCCAGAGTTCAAATAATCTTGCATGAAGTCCTTGCAGCGTTCATACAAAACAGAGTCTTTTAACATCCTCCGTTCCAGGGACAAGAATCTTTTGAGAGCTACATCACGAGATCCTTGGAAGTGAAAGTGTGAATGTTTAAAGGGTAATTCGACAGTGAACCTCCCTGTGGATATACGAGAAATAGTACGAGAAAGGAGGTCCTCTGCCTGTTTATCCTCCAAAGAAATTGCTGGCAATTTTGGAACCTGATCTAAGTCCCAAAAGCGCTTTACAGAGTCTTCTAGTGAAATACTAGTTATAAGAGTGCTCACTGAGACGGAAGGAAAGTCTACATTTCCCATGAGAATCCATCCCAGAGTAGTTTCCAAGGCTACAGGGCCACCGAGTCGGGGTTGCAAGGTATTACCCTTCCACAATGCAACAAACATATCAGCACCTAAGAGCATATCTACTGGACAAGAAGTATTAAATTGAGGATCGGCGAGTTTTAAATGATTGAAATCTTTGAAATAGTCCAATGCGATATCCGATGAGGGCATATCAGAGGAAATTTGAAGTAAGACTACAGCATCAAAATCGAAAACTGGAGTCAGAGGCCGAAGCATACAAGAAACAATATGTGAGGATTGAGTATTTATTCTGCCCACACCTCCAATACTAAGAGGTGTAGTGCGCTTGAATAATCCGAGTCTCTTACAACACTTACTGGTTATAAGATTACATTGGCTTCCACTATCTAGAAGAACCCTAACTGGTTGAAAATGACCACGAGCATCCTTTATATCCACTACAGCAGTGGATAAGATAACGGTACCCTGCACTCCTGTGAGAAGAGAAATATTCGAAGTGCTGGGTTGAGAATTAATACAAGGATCCGCCGAGGCAGTGCCAGAGAGTATGCGATGTGGTTTCTTCCGGTCTAATACTAAAAGCGAGCTGAGTATTTGGTAAGCCCGAAGGCGAGTGTGAGTTGCGCAAGGCATCAGTAAAATGTAAAAGAATATGATGCTTGCGAGAGAATTTTCTACAGCAATTTGTAGAGGAGCATCGAGAAGATGTATGCTTATATCCTAAGCAATTTGTGCACCATCCATGGGTGCGAGTGATAGCAAATCTATCATGAGGAGATTTTGAGAGAAACTCAGGGCAATTATAAATACGGTGTGCGGTTTTACATAAAGGACAGATGATGTTACTAGAGAATTGATATTGAGAATTCATGATATATGTACTGGCAGAATTATTTTTTGATGTTTTAAAACGGCGAGAATGAACTTTAGCTTTACTAACAGCACCGGGGGGAGTATGGATAATATTGAGAGTCTCGCTCAAACCTCAGAGCGGTATCTGAGTCGAGTCGTTCGAACAGCATTGTGAAGAGAATGAAGTCCCATTGCTTCACAGGAAAGCCCATATTTTCCAACACAGAAAGGTTCTCACTAAAAACATCAACTAGCTCTCTGAGTCCTTGAGAACTGGAGAGTTTTTTAGATCGAGAAATAGCCTGCCAATAAGAGTTAGCAACTAAACACTTATTCGCATAGCGCTTGCGCAATGCGTTATAAGCAACTAAGTAATTATCACCTGTCAAGGGGGAAGATTTTAAGAGTTTAAGTGGAGCGCCGTGAACCAAGCCTATTAAGTAATTAAATTTGTCGACATTTGAGAGAGAGTCATTATTATGAATCAAAGAGTCAAACATATCAATAAATGTTTGCCATTCACGGAATTCACCGGAGAAGAGTGGCATTTCTATTTTTGGGAGTTTTACATTAGTGCGAGGGATACTAGGGTTATGGGACTCAAGTGAGTCTCTAGAGTTATCAAAAAGCTGCATGTGAATAGCTTGAATTTCATAAAAACTTGTGTAGAAAACACGAGTTATCTCGATTTGAGCATCCAAATCGGCATTATCTTGGGCAGACATAAGAGTTTGAATGATATTATGTTGCTTATCAAAGGCCTCGCGAGTTGTTCTATCAGTAAGAGATTGCTTCGCAATGTTCAACAATTCTTCTACCATTACAATTTCAGCTTTGCGTTGAGAAATGGCAAGTATAAATTAATATAAGCCGAACACAAATAATAACTTAAACTGCTGAACTAAGCGAATCAAATTAAAAAACAACAAATATTGAAAATTTATACGAGTTAATTATTTGAGAGCAGCATTTATGAACTCCACTGTACACTAACATTACACATACTAGATTTAAAGAGAAAAATATCAATTACTATAAATTAATATTCACCAAAATTAATAAACTACATGTTTATAGAGACAGACTGTATATCTTAATCACAAATAAGATGCAAATGAGTGGCAAATTCCTTAAATGACAAAAAATATCCGGTAAACATCGACAAACTGAACGAGTTTTTATTATTGAAATAAACAAAACGGCGATCGATTCAATAATTAAACTAGTGCAATGTTAAGAGATTACAATTATTATTTTATAATTGCGAGTAATGTATTAATAAATATTTGAGGATATCGAGAAATTAATACCTATGAGTATTTACGAAAATGCAAAATAAATAGAGTTAATGAGGTTAAAGTTTACAAAGAAATGTCATTATAATTCAACCTTGTCTTTGTAAGTGATGCTTGCGTGTTGTTGCTTGTACACATGCGTATTATCTTACCCTAATGGTGTGTAGAAATGATACGCGGGAACAAATGGATGGCTGTATTTATGAAAGCAATTTTATTTTCTGAGAATTTAAAAATCAAAATAAATCAATCTCGATTGGGCCAAAAAATGTAATCCGGCTCGATTGGAGCAAAAAATGTAGTGAATTGAATTAAGTGGACTGTAGTTTTGAGATGGTTCTATTTTGACCAAAAAACTCAATTGCCCTTCATAAGAAAACTCTTACCTTGTCTACGAGTTAGATCTAGTAAAAGCCTCGGGAAATCTGCCATCTATGTATTTGTCTGCATTCGTCGCGTGTAGCCGGCCTTAACCCTGGGTTTTTAGGCACAACTAGAGAGTTTATACTGTTAGGCAATGCGCACTCACGAGGGGGTTTACAATAAGTGAGTCATAGCTGCACACGCACTTTGGGTTTGCACTAGCGAGCACATAGGGAAACGTTTTTCCTTGAGAGTTTCAGGACAGGTCCGTACTGGACGAAAGCCAAGCAGCGAGTCTCTTTTCTTCTTACTGCGATTGTGCGCTAAGGCAGAGTTTTTTTCCAAGCAATTGAGAATATACATATATAAATATATAAAAGCTGTCTCTTTTAAACCCAAAAAAGACAGAGTGTTCCGAATACTGGTGTCCTACGAAAACTTCGATTTTGCCTTCGTTTTCGGCAAGTTTGAGCCCTAAATTAGAGTTTCGGTTTGCTGCCGAAATCGAGACCAAAACTATGTAAGCTTTCGACTAGCGTTCGAGAGCAATCGGCGTAGTGTCGAGGCCACTAGACATCGCTCAAACACTCCCCCGTTGACGTGCGTTCCAATAGGCCTTTTCATATTCCAAATTTTTTAGTGGGCATGCGTCAACTTCTGTCATTTTTTTCGAGCAAAAAAACATTGTATTTACATGCCAATGGTTTGACAACTGCTCGAAAAAAATGACGCACAGGAGAAAAAAAGGCCTATTAGGTAATTGCCCCACCATTTTTAGGGTTCCGGATATACAACATACGGATACCATTATAATATCACTCCGGATTTCTGCCTCTGTCACATCACAGCAATTTTCTCCTAAACTACTGGACGGAAGAGGAAATTTGGTATCAGTGTATAGTTTGGTGACCCGATCAGGAGTACATATCGTAAAAGAAAAAAAATTGATTTTAGGGGTACTTCTGGGGGGAAAACTAAAAAAATCGACCGCCCCCCCCCCTGATCAACGAAACTACTGAGCCCAAAATTTTGGAAAAAATAGGAAGTATAGAACGTTGCCCGAACTTTACAAGAAAAATAAGGAGAAACCATTGTTATTAATTTTGGGGGGCAAATTATAGAATTAAATAAAAATTTAAAAATAAAAAAAAATTTCAAACGCATCATGTAATATATCAAGTGAAAGGTCTCATTCTGAGGAACACAAATATATTTTTTTCATATTAAAGAAATAATAATTAAAAAGTTATTAACAAAAATATACCAAAATTTACCCATTCCCCCACCCCCCTTATCTCCGAAACAATAAAACGTAAAGATTTGAAAAAAAAATTAGAGGTATAGAGTCTGACCTGAAGTTTACTGGAAAAATAAGGAGAAACCCCCAATATTCATTTTGGGGGCAAATTATAGAATTATATAAATATTTTAAAATATATTAAAAAAATGTTAAAAAATTACCCATTCCTCCCTTTATTCCATAAACTATAAGACCTAATTTTTTTGTTTACAGGAAAAATACGAAGAAATCCCTAATATTAATATTGGGGGCCAAATTATAGTATTAAACGGAAAATAAAAAATATTTTTTAACGCATCATGCAATATATCAAATTAAGGGGCTCATTATGAGGAATACAAATATATATTTTTCATATTTTTAAAATTAATAGTTTAGAAGATATTACTTAAAGATATAAAAAATTCTCATTTGTCGCTTTATTTCCGAAACCGTACTACCTAAAATTTTGAAAATAATTAGGGGTAATGGGGCTCACTTGAAATTTCTAAGAAAAAATATTAGAAAACCTCCATAGTAATTTAATGACAAATTATACAATTAAATGGAAAATAAAAATTCAATTTTCAAACGCATCATGTAATATATCAAATAAAAGGCTCGTTATGTGAATTACAAATATATCATATTTTTAAATAATTTGTTTAAAAGATATTAGCAAAAATATTAAACATCCCATTATAGAAACTGCACTATCTAAATTTTGAAAAACATATTTTTTTGTATTTTTAAATAATTTGAATAACATATTTAATAATTTGTAATTTAAAACTTGATCTATTTTGCTCTTTATCTTCCAATCTATAGAGTAGATTATAAAAGGCTTCCCTGAAAGTTTATTAGTAAAATAAAACTCTAATGTTAATTTTTGGGGGCCAAATTAGAAAAATAAATACATATGTATTCTTATAAAAATCAAGCGAATCTTGAAGGTGGTACGGAACCCTTAGTATGCAAGTCCAACTCGCACGTGACCAAATTATTTTTAATTATAGAGATATTCTCATGCAACAGAATTTAACAGCAAACTGCATTTAACATAAATTAAATTTGATGAATAAATATGAACATATGAATAAATATGAAATAGGTACAATTCCAGATGAACATTGGACTTTTTTAGTCAATAAAAATGTTATAAAACTATTTTTTGTGTATATCATTAAAGGTAAAATGGATGGTGTTACATTTAATTGACAATATATGAGAATTAAAAAAGTAAAAAACTGTTTTCAATAACAAAATTTGAAAACACGGCTTAAAATTTTATTTTCTTATGCCTCTTTTTTGATTGTCCAGATTAAGCAAAAATTTACAGGGAATTGATAACTTATTATGTTTTCTTTGAAAATGAGAAAGATAAAATTTGTCCCTTTATTAGATTTTATATTGCAATGTACTTCGTGGGTTCAATTGAAAATTTTAACAACTGATATTTACTTTCACTTTTCTAGAACTTTATTTACATTTAAAACAGCTGATTCACAATACATTTTCATATAAGCTAGTCGTCGCGGTATAACTGCCTGGCGATCGTGGCGTTCTTCTTTTATATCACCAGCGTAGAATTCTCCAGTAGAAATCAACATCGTTCCTTCCGCTGCCGAGCCTTTTCGAGAATCGTATTTTTTTATCTTGAAGCGTTTGTTGTCGTGCTGAAATGACACAGGGTCGGCTTTGGGTAAATTTCGTAACAATATAATTGCAAATTAAGGTTTTGTACGGAAAATATTATTCATTGTTCTGAAAGTAACTTACAATATATTTAAATTAACTTCACACTTTTAATAGTCCACGGAGCATTTTATTTCTGTTTCTGTGCAGACGTAAAATATTCCAATATTTCACTATTGGTACCTATTAATTAGGAACAGATGTGATATTTACCGTTTCTCGGAAAGGGTTGCGGGCAGAAAAACATCTCTTACCTATAACTCCAATAATCAATTAGCAATAAATAGTTTCACTGATCTTTACAAAGAGGAGGAAGGGGTAGTTTTGTGTATTTACTCTGGTGCCATCTAATAGCAATTAATTAGTAATAAACTATGCACTCCGGTAATATAATCCTGATAATAACCATTGATTCTTTGAAAGGGTAAATAAAAGCTTTGGCCATTATTTCTCTGAACCGAGTTAAAGCAAAAAAAATATATATCATATAGAACTGCAGCAAATAATTAACAATCAAGATTTCCCCAATACTTAGAACGGAAAATACAAGAATAATATTTTTTTTCTCTAAGGAAGTATTTTTTAGGTAATTAATTAGCAATACAAAATAAGCCTAAAATTACACAGATAGCACTACTAGTTCCGTCGGTATATTATATGGCTATGATAACTTTAGCCTAAAGGTAGCATAGCCATTGTTTTGCGAAATGTTTCTCTCAGTTTCTCTCAAATTTGAGTCTTTAATAAACAAGTACTACGACACTGGAAAATTAATGACAAGAACAAAGACTGGCTTGTGGTGCTCGAGTCCGTCCTAACGCACTTAGGCATAACGCAAGGGTAGGAATTAAGCAGATCAGTGTTTTTAAATACTTTTTAATTTCAAATTTGGTAATGTTGATGAGGAGAGGTTTATTAAAATAGAGATATTCTTTAGCAGTCCAGTCTCCTGTCTGCATTCCTATAGATTTATAAATTTCGATCGTCTTTACTACAGGCTCAGGGTTCATTGTTTATACCTAATACATTTTTCCATTTCTTTGTATTGTATTCTCGAGTTACATAAAATAATAGAACGCATTTTCAACGCATTGAAAACTTCTTTCATATTACTTAAGCATATGTTATATGGATATAACATGCATTTACTTGAAAACCTGAAAATAAATGAATAATTTACGGTTTTTACTCTCCCATTTTAGGTGACTGCGAATGATAAACAGTGGAAATCATGGTTCGATAAAAACGCGCCTGAAGAAGCTGTTATTCCCGATGGTTATAATACTTTAGATGTTTTCAGAAAACTTTTGATAATCCGGTAATTGCTTTGGTATTATATTATATATTTTGTCGATTATTGCATATAATATGTCATAGGGCGTGGTGTCCGGACAGAACGGTAACTCAAAGCAGAAAATACATAACTAATTCTTTGGGTCAAAAATTCTCTGAACCTGTAATATTGAATATGGAAGCAATGTATAACGAATCACGGCCTTTGACACCTATGATTTGCTTTCTAAGTACAGGATCTGATCCCACACCTTATATCGAAATGCTTGGCAAAAAATTAGAATTGAAATGTAAATCTATTTCAATGGGACAGGGCCAAGAAGTACATGCGAGGAAAATGTTAACACAAGCTTTATCTGAGGTAAATATAAAAATGTTTTTTAATTTTTTTAAGCGTAATTACCTTGTTGATAAATTGTAGGGTTTTTGGGCCTTGTTGCAAAATTGCCATTTGTCTTTGGATTATATGAATGAGGTTTTACTTCAATTTCTGGATCTAGAAAAGGGCATAGGCACTGTGCATCCAGATTTTCGACTTTGGATAACCACAGAAGTGCATCCAAAATTTCCAATAAACTTACTACAAATCTGCATAAAATTCACTAACGAAGCTCCATCAGGTAATATATTGTTATAGAATTCATTTTATGCCGCCAAAAATTAAGAAACCTTCTAAATTAATCGTTCGAAATAAAAATGGATGTATACAAAAAGCATCAACAACGGTAATCGTTGGGAGTGGTATACCATCTAGACTGGCAGACCAGAGAACGACGGGAAAATTCTTCGTACAAATGTGTGTAGCACTCCAGCTGATAGTATTATTCATTGTGTTTTTGTAAATAAGTTTATTTCGATAAAAAATTTGAAAATTGCACCCACAGAATTTATCGCAATTAATATTTTACAAGTGGAATTAAGTGAAATTAACATCTTAAATTGATTTATCAAACCAACTAGAAGTATGACAGAAATGGACGAGACTAGCAAAAAATATTCAAACAAATCATCGATAAAGGTAAAAGCCAGGTAATAGTTAAAATGAGTTCAATTTAAAACAGAACAAAGTGAAATACAAGATAAAATCAGTGCTATCCAAAATAAAGTGGAAAGGGAAATAAAAAATTGCAATAGCGAAGAAAATATCAGATCACTGTAAGTACGAAAGGTTCCTTTAGCAAACCACCTGCATTTGATGGTAGTTCTTGGCCTATGTAAAAAAGGCAGTTTGAAGCAATGGCTGCAGCTAAAGGATGGGAAAGCCAAGAAAAATCTACTTCTGTGGTAATTTCTTTAAGATACCAGGTGAAACTGAGTTGGAAAACACAAAAATCTTGAGAAAATCTACAAGAATTTGAAGCAGCGATTAGACATTTAGTACACTTGTCCTACCCACAGAGAGTTTCATAAACGGTATCAGAGATGTGGAAGTACAAACAAATCTAAGATAAGATGTTCTTTGATTCCTAATTGAGGAATTTGTATTGACACGGCGACATGCATAAAGATTATTGCGAAATCCTCAAGCAGAATTTCCGGTCGAAGGGAACGAATTATTCTTGGACAGCTATAAAGAAATTCTGAGAATTGTGTTGGAATCATGGAGCCCTACATTCAGCTCATGACTGCTTAGATCGAGGGGATGTAGTTAAAACCGGACAATGACATCTGAATTGCCAGGGTTAAAGAAATAGCTTATTTTGAGGCTGTAGACATTATCATCAATTGTGAAGAAGCTTACCAGACATCGGCAAAAGAGACATTTCCCGGTAAAGAGTCTCTAAAACAGTTTGCCAACCAATTGACAAACCTTACGCCAGGAAAGGCACAAACGATCGAGTCCATGTTATAAAATGTAGTTATTGATTCATCATCAACCCATGGTCTGCTTCCGTTGTTTTAGTGAAGAAGAAGGTTGGAACCAACCGATTTGTGTTGATTACAGAAAATTGAACGATGTTATGAAGAAAGACAGCTATCCACTCTCCCGAATCGATGACACACTGATCATACTATCAAGGTCTCGTTGGTTCTCAGCACTAGATCTAAAGAAGAGTGGTTATTGGCAGGTTGGATACACGAAAACGACAGGGAAAATACAGCGTTCTTTACCAGTGGAGCGCTGTTTCAGTTCACGGGCATGCCCTTTGGGTTATATAATGCTCCCACTAGCTTATTTCGATAAAAATAAAGATTATTTTGTCTGTTCATTGGGGTTTTCTATCCTCAATTTTTTTTCTTATCTGTTCGGAGACGTTTCAACTCCGAGTCTGGAGTCGTTGTCAAAATTTTTTGACAAACAACATAATCCATATCAGTGCGAAATTTTTTTGAAAATACCAAGAAAGACTCAACGAAACGATTGACAACGACTCCAGAGTCGGAGTTGAAACGTCTCCAAACAGATAAGAAAAAATTTTGAGGAGAGAAAACCCCAATGAACAGACAAAATAATACAAGCCCTCCTCAACAATCTTTTCGAAAATACTTAAAAATAAAGATGTTTAAAGTGAGTGTGAATATTTGTGAAATTGAATCCACAATATCATAATAGATTTTTCCGTGTACTTTTTCTCATTTTTAACATTTATTCCTAAGGAATATCTGGAATATTTCTCGACAATCTACTGGAAACCCTCGAAGGAGCGAGAATATAATATTTGTGGGTATTTATTCAAATTTTGGAGAGGATACAGGAAAAAAAATAATAAAAATATATTTTTATATAAATTACTTTGAAATAGTTTAAAAAGAGATTTGGTTGAGGCTTGAGGAGGAGTGAACAAAATCGAAATAAAACAGTTTTTCAAGATTATTCTAAAAGGAGTTGTAAAACAGTTTTCTATAAACATATTGTGACAATTACGCTCATAAGACTATATAAAAATAAATACATTGTATTTGGTGCACAACAACCCCCTCCTCTCCTTCCTAATTACTTACTTACTGTTTATAATTTTTAAGGAATCAGAGCTGGACTCTTAAGAACTTACGGGTCAATGAATCAAGATATCTTGGATTACTCAGATGCCTGGCAGTATATTCCTCTAGTTTATGCAATATCCTTCCTTCACACTGTTGTACAAGAACGAAGGAAATTTGGACCCCTTGGTTGGAATATTCCATACGAATTTAATTCAGCTGATTGGTTGTCTAGTGTTTTGTTTTTACAAAATCATTTAGATGATATTGATCCCAAAAGAGGAATAAGTTGGCAAACGCTCAGGTAACTGTGCAGACAACTAGTCATATTTTTTTATTCTTAAGTCAAAGCAGTTGTATAATATGAACAATCGAATTATTTACTCCTTAAATGTTGCACACTTCTGTATGGCATCACTACAATATTCGTCAGCCACTTCAACACCTAAATTGTCAAATAATTAACATAGATGATTCACATGGGAAATTGCGGTGACTTAATAGTTCGAAAAAAAGGAAACATTGAAAAAAATTTTCAATTTTCTCTAGCGTTTAAATAATTGGAAAAATTTTAATTTTCGACTTGTTTTTTAAGTTAGCCTCAATAGTATAAATAACTGAAAAGTGTCTATTTAAATATATTATTTTAACTTTTTGCTGAAAGTTACAGATAATTTTAGATATAATTCAAATATTGCATCATTAACATAACTACATTGTATATACATTAGTAAATCCTTGTATTATAACTTGTTTTTTTGTTGACGATGTGTTGTAGCTCCGCCAAATGTTCAAAAATATTTTGCTATTCTTCAATTTGTATTAAAAGGTTGTATGATTTTATTTTTCGTTTTCAAACGAAAGCTGTTGCCAAAACACCAACCCTACTCTTTTAGTTAATGAAACTCACTTTAGATTTATATTAATATTATACAATAGAATATAATATAGGTAATATTAATACAATATTAATATAATATAACAATCAGCTAATATTTTACTGTCAACTCTGGAAATTTCCTAAGATTAATAAGATTCGTGATAAAAGTGAAATATTTTTGATTTTTTATAATTATTTCATTAGACATACCTAATTGTCTTTTTTGTATAACTGTTAACTGCCAATGTACATAAAAACAAAAGGAGTAAAAGTAAAAATTAATTGAACTAAACTAAAGGCAAAAAAAAATAGAATTAGTTTTTCAAAATATATTTGAAATCTTGCACGATAGAGATAGTAACAATTTCTCACAAATACAAATTTTTAATCTTTTGAATTTGAAATTGTGCACCTATAACTAACTATAACCAAATATTTTTCAAAATCTTTATCCGTGATACCCTCAATAGATAGTCCGTGGTACACCGTACCAAAAAAAAGTTGATAGCTAAAGTGTCCTTACCTTATTTATTCGCTTGTTAATATCGAGTCCACCGCTAAACAGGTGTACGGTGGTTTGGCGTTGGGGCGTTTTTCGTGTATGGTATTGTATTGTATGCCAAACATTTCGCGATACGGACATGTTGAGAAGTGATAGCTAAAGTTTTAGTTTTCACAGAATTGTTTAATTAAATTATTTATAAAACATTATAAATGAAACATGTTCTGTGACTGTAATAAAACATTTAAAAAATATATATATAACCGACTTCCACCTATAATTAAAAAGCTAAAAATAATTATAACAAAATACAACTCTAGCAAATAAATAACACATTCAATGTTGTTAGGTACCTACCCAGGAAGTAAAAAATGTAAACATTAAAAGGTGCTCATTCTGTACAAATTAATTACCTACCAATCTAGTATATTTTGAAGCCGGTGCCAAGAAAATCTAAAATCCTTCATTGCCTACTTATCTACTAATTCATCAAACTTGATTGTTGGTTGGCACCGACTTCAAAAATATACTAGATTGGTAGGTAATTAATTTGTACAGAATGAGCACCTTTTAATGTTTACATTTTCTACTTCCTGGGTAGGTACCTAACAACATTGAATGTGTTATTGATTTGCTAGAGTTGTATTTTGTTATAATTATTTTTAGCTTTTTAGTTATAGGTAGAAGTAGCAAATTTTCAAATTCGCAATTAAAACTTCCAGTGCCTAAAATTACCACACTATTACGTTGGAATTAAAATATTTTTAGGAAATATCCGTTATGTCATTTCGATGAAATTTATGATAAGAATTTTGGAATTTTCGGCGATTTTCTGCAAAACTGCAAGTTGCACGTCGCAGAAAAGTATATGAGATCACCTAAGGATCCTCCTTAATAGATTAAACTTTAAAAAACTATACACATCCATAAGGAGTTATCGAAAAATCCACTAAAATATTTGGGATATTGGTCGATTTCCATGCACGCATGTGTTCATTCACAAATTTTATCACTTTATCAATAGAATTCTTTTCCAAAACTTGAAGTTTCACCAATTCGGATATATACTCTATTAAACAAGACCATATTCATTCAAAACGGTGCACTACAGGAGAAGAAATCAGGTAACATACATACAAAAAAAGCGAAAAAATACGCGTCGAATTGATAACCTCCTTTTGGATGTCAGTTAAAAAAACAATGCTCAACTTGGCCACCGATAATCGCGGGCCGTTAAGGGTCTCCACCTCTTCCAATATGTCGATCTACAGACATGCTGAAAAGTGATAGTTTAAGTTATAGTTTTCACATAATTGTTTTATTAAATTATTTAAAAAACAATGGTCAACTTGGTCACCGTTAATCGCGGCCCGTTAAGAGTCTCCACCTCCCCCAATAGGTCACTTTACAGACATGTTGAAAAGTCATAGCTAAAGTTCTAGTTTTCACAGAGTTGCTCAATTTAATTAATTACAAAAATAGCGGTGTAGTTGGCCACCGGGACAATTTTTTTTCTATTTAATTTTAACCGAACTATTTTATATATAAAAATTTACATAAAAAGTGATGTATATTGGTAAGTAAAATTACAATTTACTAAATAATATTTAAACAATATTAATATAATTGTTTAATTTGGAATAATATTTTGTAATACTTAAATTATTTTTTTCTTGCAGATTCGGCTAACGAGAATGATGAAGACAGCAGTGACGAAGTCGATGAGGGTAGCAATCACGAAAGTGATGGGTCCATTGAATATGAAGATAATGATGACGACGACGATGGAGATGATAACGATAAAGCTGATGGCGAATGAATTTGATTGTATATTTTTTTTACACTTCCCTATTTTTTAATATTTTCGATTTTTTTAAGAAAGAGAATAGAATTAATTATACTTACTGTTAATGATCACTTCATAATCATAATAATATATTTTTCATACATTTAAAAATGTATTTTTTTCCATTTTTCATATTATATACAATATAAGTATTAAATCAAACTACAATTAAAATTATTAGCTACCCTTAAAAAAAGAGATTCGAATATATTATTTTCCATTTTTCCAAATATCCATGAATATATTCACAAAAAATGAGTTGTACAAAAAGTTTGCCGTCAGTTTAAATAATTTACAGAAATTTTAAGGCTTATTTATAAGTATAAAGACAATGCAATTTATTAAATTTATCGATATATTTTTTTCTTTCTATCGGTGGACAGACGAAATGACCCATGATTTTAAGTGGACAACATTTCATTTCTTTTACAAATATATGTATTAATCATGTCTCTTCATGTCCACTCTTTAGCTACCACTTTTCAGCATGTTTGTAGAGCCTCATATTGAGGGAGGTGGAGACCCTTAACGGCTCGCGATTATCGGTGGTCAAGTTGACCATTGTTTTTTAAATAATTTAATTAAACATTTCTGTGAAAACTAGAACTTTAGCTACCACTTCTCAACATGTCCGTAGAGCAACAGGTTTGGCATACAATACACGAAAAACGCCCCAACGCCAAACCACCGTACACCTGTTTAGCGGTGGACTTCGACATTAACAAGCGAATCAATAAGGTAAAAAAACTTTAGCTATCAACTTTTTTTTGGTACGGTGTATCACGAACTAAGACATTTCGCAATTATAAAATTTACTAAGAAAAGTTTTGATGATTGACGGTCTAATGTTCGAGTCACAATTAAGATATAGTTGAATTTTCTGAAGGCTATCATCAAAAAACTTGTTTCTTCTGTCAATTTTTTGGTATTGAGAATATTATATTTTATTTATTGATTTACCGAGATCTTCATACCAATCTATATGAATATTTGTGAAGGTCAGTGATAGTTCTTCACCAGTTCTAGACAGGGCCGAATTCCAATGTTCAGTGATATATGTTAGTCGAGATTTCAATGTCTTTATTTTATAGCACAAAATTGATTTCGTTTTGGCGAAATCATGTTTAAAATTCATATAAATGTTATAGGTACATGTTAGGAGAAGTGCACTATGGCGGAAGAGTTACTGACGATTTTGATAAAATACTTCTAAACACCTTTTGCACCGTGTGGTTCAATGAACGTGTATTTAGTGATGAATTTAACTTCTACAAGGGCTACAAAATTGTTAAATTTAAAAACGTTACCGATTATCTGAATTACATAGAAACATTTGCCGCTGTTGACCCGCCCCAAGCCTATGGTTTACATTCAAATGCAGACATAACGTGAGTACTGTAATATTAGATTCAGTGGAAATCCTGTACAAATATACTTCTAGATACCAAACGAATACTATCGTTGAAATGCTTAACCAAATGTTGGCAATCCAGCCCAAAGAATCTGGAGGGGGAACCGAGGAATCTAGAGAGAGTGTAGTTACTAGACAAAGCAAGGATATGTTATCGAAGTTGCCAAGTAACTATGATCCGTTTGAAGTTAAAGAAAGGTAACACAAATAAGATACGCAGAATATTTTATTCACATTGACACTCGTAGACTGCGGGCGATGAATCTCCTTAATCCCTTAAATATTTTCTTGAGACAAGAAATTGATAGAATGCAAAAAGTTCTGTCTGCAGTTCGCCAAACATTAAAAGATTTGCTTCTAGCTATTGAAGGAACTATAATTATGAGCGAGGTAACGATTACCTAAGCATTAAATATATTTATTTAAAGCAATCTATATCTTTAATATTTTTTAAAGGCTCTTGGCGAAGCGTTGGATAGTATTTATGATGCAAAAGTACCCTCCATTTGGCTCCGAGGCTCTTGGGCTGCCAATACTTTAGGATTTTGGTTCACTGAGCTTATGGAACGTGATAACCAATTTCGAACATGGTGTTTTAAAGGCAGACCTATATGCTTTTGGATGACCGGTTTCTTTAATCCACAAGGTAAACATTCTTATTCGAAAAAATCTTACAGCTTACAGTATGCAGTATTAAATTCGTACAGAGTTATTCTGCATGTTCATTTGGAGTTTTCTCTCCTCGCTTGGTTTCCGTAACAGGTGAGTATTAGAAATGTGTAGTGGAAAACAAATTGCAATTTGTAATTGCAAAGTGGAATTTTAAAAAATTGCCCTTACTGCTCGGATTACTGGTTGGTGTCTCTTTCAGAGAGTGTTCCTCAGAAAAAGAAATTTCTACAATCTGATCAATCATTCTTACTCTGTAAAATACATGTATGATGTATTGTATATACTTATCTGGTGTTGAAACACTTTTACTCCGAGTCATAGAATATATGTCGCAGCCAACTAGTTTTAGCCTTTTAGGTAACGGCCTAGCCATTTTACTAAACACCGCCGTTCAACTAGCGGCCTGAATGATATTCAGCCACTGCGTCTAATACAAAATTTAGTGAACTGATTGGCTAATGTTTAGGTCATTCATATAGTGGGATGTGACGAAAAAACGATGACAAAACTGAGATTACTAATATGTTATTTAAATAAATTATTTTAAAATATAACGTAACGTTTTAATCTAACAATAAAGTACCCCGCACATTTTTTGTGGAAAGTACCCCTCCCCCCCCCCGTACATTTAGCTGAAATTTTGATATTTCGTCAATTTCAACAAAATGAACAAATGTCTTTATTGCCGCAAAGTCTGACGACGACGAATTATAGTCAATTTCATATTCGTTGTACGTAATGTTAAGAAAATTTGCATGTAACATTCTAATATATAAATTAAGCAACTTTTAAAAATGCTATGGTTGTTTTAAAGACATTTTTCTTTTTACATTTATTTTGAGATTATAAGTCTCGTGAATACAGTTACTTAAAAAAAGTTTACTTAAAGCTAGTCACCACTATTTACCAAGAAAAGGGTAGTTTTACTAAATCATATTTCCTAAAATACATCAGTCAATAGAGCAAAATTGAAGGCATTTTGTGACATAAAATTCAAAAACAAACCGCCGATGCAATCTCTTCAGGAGTAGTTCATAGGTGATATCTTACACGATTTTAACAGCAGATTCCTAGAAATAATTTATTTAAACAATAAAAACTAGCAAAAATATGATTTTTCTTCGGCTTGTATTGAGAAATACAATGAAGTAATCGTAATCTGGTCAATTGAAATGTTGTAGAAAATTGGAAAACCTTTGTTTTGTATACTGGAGAACTCTTTCAACACTAATCATGTTACTAGCCACTTCGGCAGTTTGTCGCACACCATACTGGAGCATTCCAGTTAATATTAAACTTTGAGAAATCACAAGTCCGAGAAACCACTCAGTGTATCTTCATTTCTTGTAAATAGAAACTGGAATGTGACGATTGCCAAAAACTTTGTACTTATCACATCTAAGTAGAATCCAAACGTTTCACTGGTAGCTAAAAACAAAAACCAACTGCTGGTGTGTTGATCTTGCAATATATCGAATTCCTTTATAACCATATCTTCAGCATTTGAAGCTCTAATTGTTGGCATACCATATAAAGAAGCAGATACATAGGAGAATACTGGAGCCCTTGTAACTCCTTCTAATCTTTTGACGTCTTGAGCGGTAGATAAATATATAATTCTGAAATAATAAAACAAAGCACCAAGTATCACAGCTGGTATAACCATCCAAGGCGTTACAATGAAATTCATGACGAGTATTCCTGTCATAACGAGGAAAATTTGTATAGCATCCAAAGTAAGGGTAATTTTCCGCATAATAAAGTTGGAAAAATCGGGGAAAATTGATTTATTTTCAAAAATTCATAACTTTGTTGTAATAAAAACTAAAGCATTAATTTTCCGAAAAATGACAACTTATGATGTTACGATTAAGTATTCTCAACATGGGTATTGTGAAATAAATGGTTTTTGCAGAATTACAATTTAAACAATTTAGATGGATATCTTACAGACTATATCATTTTAACCACGCTCTTTTTATTGGAGTGTTACTTGGATCTTTTGAAAATTCGTAAAATGAATTTCAATTTGTCTATCTTAGATTTTCGTTAAAATCCTGTAAAGGTGGTTTAAAACGGTTGTGAAAATTGCATTGTAGGCACAAATACCTGAAAGGTGGGGAGCGAAGCGTCCCGTCAGTTGACAGTCACGCTATTTAAGAGGAATTTGCGCAGAATTATTTAAATGTAGGATGTTTTGAATGCGATATTTTTCAGTCAACTAAATTGAATTTAGTTCAATTGATTATTTATACAGTAATAAATAAAGCTCATCTTATATTTTAAAATTTGTGTGTTTATTCAAAATTTGACTTTATATAATCTACTCATTTAATAATATTAGTGTTAATATTATAAAAGCTAATTGTTTTGCTGATTATGTAGGTTATAGTCGAGCATTCCAAAAAATAGTTGGTATTAGATTTTATAACAAATAACGGAGATATGTAGGATTATAAGATTTTTTAGATGAAAACACAGTTTTATTGATGTACACTTTGGTAAATAAAGGAGAGTAATTGTTTTATAATGTAGTATGTAGGTATGTACTTTTTAACATTTTTTTAAGTGAATCCAGGATTATAATATTTTTGTACTGAGCAATCTTTTTGTTCATTAAAAGAATCCAATTAGGATATTAGGATATTTTAAAAGTAATTACTCCTGTTTCATAATCCAGTAGATAAAATGCTCGATAAATTATAGTGACATTAACATCCACTTGACTCGACTCATTGTACATGTCATTCATGTCACTCGAGGTCAAAATGTTAGCGACAATACATTTAAAGGTGTAAACATATATGATAAATGAAATATCGAATAAGAATTTTCCAGTACTGCGTCGAAAAACTTTAATTTACCTGCGGCACTCACGTAAATTCACTTGCATCCAAAAGGTGGATAGCAACCCGTTGCGCAAAAATTTCACTTCCCCTAAATTAGCCTGACCACCCCCACCACATTTTCTTCTGTCTCCCTCTGAATTCTTACGTAAAATGTAATATTCCCAACCATTTTTAACCATTTTTACAGCATTTAATCAAAAATCCAAGATATTCACATTGAAGTACAAGATATGAACATTAAAAATGTGTTTGGTATATCCCTATCAGATGGACGCAGTTAATAAGGTACCAGTCGCAAAATATCTCTCTTAATTGTTTAAATTACAATTTTGCAAAAATTACTTATTTAACAAAATCCATCTTAAGCTTAATTAATTCTAAAATTGTAGTCTACGATTAAGCCGAAAATTAACTTTGCAATTTTTATTACAAAAAGTTATAATTAAAAAAAGTCATTTTTTATTGAATTTTCTTAGCGCAAGATCCTCCGCTCACTTTAAAGGTTTTCCGAGTCCTTACAACGTTCCTATATACAGTATTACGATTTCTTCATAAATTTTCATAACACATTTTTATTGTTTAAATAATTTACTACCTGGAGATTGCTGTTAAAATCAGGTCTATTATTGTCTATTAACCATTACTAATGTGATGGCATAAGGGGTTTGCTGTTGAATTTTATATCATTTAAAAATGTCTATTGATTGGTGTAAAAGAGTACTTATTGGAAGCTTCTCATGTCTGACGTATGAGGTGCTTATTTTTAGGATACATCTCAATTTATTAAGATTGGATTCTACTCTTACATGATTTCTATATTGTTTTGATTTCTACGTGTTGCATCCATCGTGCCATAAAAACCAATGATCTTTTCGGCTGCTCGCTTAAGTCATGGTTGTGAACTGTTCCTCTCCACATTGAGGCATAAAACATTGGAACCGTAATCCTATTCTTCTTCATCCAGATTTATTCCGCATATTGTGTCCATAGCACTATTTCAGTGTTCAATTTATTATTACCATTGTTTCTTTAAAATTCAAACGGATTGAGACAGTAACACCTAAATTTACTATTTTCTCACTGCACTCTTCCATAATAGGTACCTACTATGTTCTTGGCTAAATGCATTTAGACTGTGTAAAATTAGGTAGCTAGTCAACGCCATATTGACAGTGTAGGTTTCAGCACCAGGTAACAGAAAATGGGACAAAATTTAAATGTTTTGGCTAGGGAAGAAGTTAAACGTTATCGATGGCCTAGTTTGATCGAATGGCTGAACTTCATAGTATTTAGACAAGTATTTAATTATATTTGCGTTACATAAAAAAGTCGTTAATTAGCTACCCCAAGGGTAAGCACATTATATAATTTATAGTCTGCTATATTCAAATCAAAAACTATCTCGAAAATCTATAGCCTACATTTAGTCTCTAGCTGGGTACAATTTGATAATGAATTTCCGTATATATGTAATGATTATAATAAATACAAAACAATTAAAACAAGGAATATAATATATTTTACTGTTTATATACCTAAATGTGTGGTCGACAAGAATATAGAAATACTAAAAATTATTCTGAATACATTTAATTCCTTGATTTCACAGGTTTTCTAACAGCCATGAAACAGGAAGTAGCTAGAGCCCATAAAGGGTGGGCACTAGATGCAGTAACTTTATTCAATGATGTCACAAAAAATACTTTAGATGAAATCAATGCACCACCACAAGTGAGCATCATTTTATCTGCCTTGCACTTCTGTTAAAAACAAATCTACCTATTTTCAGGAAGGAGTTTATGTATACGGTTTATATCTAGATGGTGCTGGATGGGATAGAAGGCGTGCAAGAATATCAGAATCGATTAACAAGGTGCTTTATACAATGATACCCGTTGTCCATATTTTTGCTGTCTTTCAAACAAATCCTGTTACGCCCAATCATTATGTGGTATGTCATTAAAGATTATTTATATAAAACCATATCTTCGAATTATCTAAAATTAATAAAAAGAATATTTTCTTTTACGACACGGCAGCATGTGAAATTGGTCACTATAAAATTACAAAAAGTAGCTTCGACAATAATTTAATTAAGTCCTTAAAATTGTTCTACAGGATGACTTTTTAAGTACTCCGTAACATCAGAGGAACAATTGCAAATTTTATAACGAATGGAAACCAACATTAGATATTTACTTTTTATTAGTAGATATAAATCATACCGCTTATATAAATATAATATAACATATTGTAACTAAAATTTTCCATTTTTATTATTACGCCAAAACTAATACCTAACTGAAAATGTATGGCTCCAACAAGCTAAAGTCGCAGGTCAGTACAGAGTTATTGTTAGGGACTAGTTAGATCGGGGGATAGGAAGCAATTGAGTGGCCAACAACATCGCCTGAACTTACACCACTAGACTTTACCTTCGGGGATACATGAAAAGTCAAGTTTGATTAAACCGGAAGTAGATTCTAAATTTCTTTGTTCGTCTTGGACAATGCCAAGGACTCAATGACCGGAATCTATCTTATTTCAGCTGAAAGACCATACTTTTATTACATTTGATCTTGCCCTGACCTGCATAGTCAGGGTTATGTTCGGGCGTAAACTATTCCGCTCTTCCTAAATCTGTAATAAAAATATAGTAGTTTCCAATTACAAAAGTGGGCTTGATTTTACTTTCAAGGTCATGGTCAAAGTCAAATTCAAGGACCAATGAATAACCCGAGGAAGATGTTAAAAATTTGTAAAGTTTCTTGGTAAAACGTAATCATAGCAAACTATTATGCCACAGCATATTGATCGGTGCACATAAGGGTTAAATTCTGAAAGTTAAGTTTGTAATTTTATTGTGTTTCTACCCAAAATGAAGTGTTAGGTTGCAACTTATTAATAAATCCTTAAATGAGTATGTAGAAACAAGAACTTTTTTTCATGGTATAGATATATTGCCATCCCTATTTTACAGGATCATTAAGACAATTACATTTTTTCCAGGTTTTATTAATGAGTTCACACAATGATTATGATTCTTCAAGATCTGGACGACGTCATTTTTTCAGTATAGGTTTATTTATATTTTTCACAGATATATAAACAAAATTTCCGACGTTTCTCCCATACTCTTAAAGGGCTTTTTTCAAATATGAAATAAACTATTTGTACTTAGGTTGGGGCGGCTATATCTATATTCTCCTTTTGCACAACACATATCAAAACTTCACTTCACAACGATGTATCATTGCGTCATGATTTGTGTACATATGTGTTAAAATATATAAATTTGTTCTGAAAAAAATAACGCAGTCCAAATCCGGAGAAATCATAATCAGCTATGACTGCTAAAAATGACATTACCCTTACACGTAAAAATCAAGTTATAAGTTGTAATATACACGGGAAACTACTTTAGCAGATACTACCATTCAATACTCCTCGAACAAAAGCATTTCATAGAAAATGTTCTATTCCTGTGACAAAAAAACACGATCTGAAGCAAGAACTAATTATAATGGTTAGCCAAAAAAAAAGATCTTCATTTTAATTTATTTCTTGTGAATTGAGTCATAAAAATGTGAAAAGTTGAAAACAAATAGAAAACAGAAACCGTTGCGCCAGAGCACCTACTTTTTCTGCTGATCGCTCTGTAGTCTGTAGGGTGTGAACTGTATGTAAGTTACTTGACACACACTGCCTTTTTGTATATTAGTTGTGTATATTTCACCACCGGTCGGATTTTTCACTTATAACTTACGTCCGAAATCGAGTGGTAGAGCCGTCGAATGGTTTCAAGAATCAGGGACCCAGTTCGGTTTCTAGAGTCTTTCTAGCATAAAAGTTATAACAAAAAGTACCAAAAAATAAGTGAGTTGGAGTTACACTACTTGCCCAAAATAGCTGTACAATAAGTTATAAACTAAAATACAAACGAATCCTCAACATTATTAAATAAACTCAATTCGTGAAAACGTTAACAAATTAAAGTATATGTATATCATTTCGTTAAGAACACTGACTCCGTAAATTACATTTCATTCTTTTATTTTCGAAAGGTTACTAATAAAATAGCCCGAAGTTTGCCATCTCCGGATATCAAAGTTAGTTTTAAATTTACACAAGAAGTACAGTTACTAGTTATTAGGGGCATTATCGCTTAGATTACCGTTAAAACAGACTCAACATTTTCTAATTATGTAATCCAAAGAGGTTACAAATTTTCTCCAGTAGAAAATAGAATAATTTTAAAATAGTGAAAGAAGTTTCCCGATGGTTGGTTGACTTACCATAGAATTCCGAGAGAAATATAGAAATACGGACAGCTGGCGATGGAATTCATTCTGTATTCGACGGTCATATAATTAAGTAGAGATAAATTGTAAATAGTTCTGCGAATATGAATTGTATTAAAGTAGTGGAAATAAATTAGAGTGACTTGGATTGTGTTTTTAAATAAATCCAAGAACTGAACGGAACCCGAGTGTGAAAATAAAAATATTACAGTGGTGTCAGGTGTAGGTGTATTTGTGGAATTTTTGGAAGTGGAAAATAAATAGAGTAACGATGTTTAAAGCAGTGAATTTGGACCAATTGAAAGTGACTGACTGAAAAAAAGAACTGGAGGAAAGGGATTTAGAAATTAGTGGGAAGAAAAGTGAATTAATAAAACGGCTAGGGGATGCCCTAATAGATGAAGGTAATAATCCCGATACTCATTTGTTTGAAGTGTCTGGTAATGGGGACATGAATATGCTATTAAAACAAATGGAAAATTTAAAAGAAACATTACAAGAAAATTCTCAAACCCTAGAAGACAAAGTGTTAAATAATTATAAGTGCTTGGAAGACAAATTACTAGGAAAGGCTAAGACGCTGGAGGACAAATTGCTAGAAAATTCTAAATCCCTGGAAGACAAATTACAAGATATATTGCTAGAAAATTCTAAAACCCTAGAAGATATATTGCTAGATAATTCTATAAACTTGAAAGAGGCGTTAGAAGATAAATTAGCAGAAAATTCTAAAACCCTGAAAGACAAATTACTGGAAAACTCTAAATCCTTATAAGAAAATTTGGAAAGCATGGTACAGAAAAAAATGCTGGAAGAGAAAAAGTTCGAGAATAAGGCTCGGATGGCAGAGCTAAAGCAAACAATGGTCGAAGAGTCAGTCAAAAATGAAACGCGGATAGAAGAGCTAAAGCATATAATGGAGGGTGAGATCAGCAAAATAAAAGAACAGGTAGTCACAATACAAAGGGTAGAAACACAATCAAAAACCGTAAGCAGAAACAGTCCACAAGTAGTGGATTCAAAAATTGGCCTCGAAGGAGCAAGATACAAAATGAAACCTCCACAATTTGATGGAAAATATTCGTGGACTTATTATAGGTACCAATTCGAGGCTGCAGCAAAGTTGAACGGATGGTCGACAGAAGAGAAGGCAATAGCTTTAACTAGCCTTAAGAGGGGATGCTACAGATATCTTACAAACGTTGAATACCTCGGAGCAAGAAGACTACGAACAACTGGTCAAACATTTAGAATTGAGTTAATGGGCAAACCCATTTGGAGCACGTTTATCACTCCCAACTGAAAAATCGCCACCAGAAATCTAATGAATCCATACAAGAGTTTGAAGCTGATATTGCCCGTCTGGTTCGCCTTGCCTATCCAGCCACACCGGAAAATGTGATAGAAAGCTTAGTAGTACAAGCGTATTTGGATGGACTGCAGAACAACGAAGCCCGACAAGCTTTAACACTAGGTCGACCGACTCAATTAGTGGATGCACTTGTTCGAGCGCTAGAATTCGGGGCTGCGAAAAATACCTGCAGAGGTCTGAATCGTTGACGGAGAATCCGAAGATGGTGGAAGCAATTGCAATGCTGCTGGATACTGGTGGGACGAAAACCGTCATAAGGCCCAACATTGTTATAGACGAGACAAAGATAAAACCAACAAAGTGGCAACTGCGAACAGGGGCAGGAGAATCAGCTAAGGTCCATGGTGAAATAGAGGTTGAAATGGTCTTGGAAAATACAACATTCCAACACCGAGCATTAGTGGCGGACATTGAGAACCAAGTCATCATCGGAATGGATGTCAAGGGATTCCAGTGAAACTTTAAAGATGGAATTCTGCGAGTGAATGACGAAGAAATGGTGCTTCATATAAAAGATGACATAATGCTTCGAGCCATCTTAGCCGAGAATGTCAATGTTCCGGAAAGAGCTGAAGTCGTTGTAGATGCTTGTCTAGCCCTAGACACCTAACCTTCGTTGATTCGACGAGTACTCCACATTAATATCGCTATCTGTTTTCGACATGCGCGCCGATCACCGAGTCTTCACTTGTCAATTCAGTGTTCGCCGAGCTCTTTCGGGTAGCGATCGCGTTCGGCGGATAAGCACTTCTCATTTTGAAATATTACGAAAATAGCCCCTAACCATTCGTCGTTTTGACGACTGATTATGGTTTGTAGTATAATAATTTATATCGTTGTTTATTGTAGCTTTTACCATTTTAAGTTCCTTCAAGTGAATGTGGGGCGTGCAAGGGCTGCGCATAATCTGGCGGTTGAGACGGCTGTCCGGATCAGCGCGGACGTTTTGGTTATGGCCGAACCAAACGTTAGGTACGCGAGTAGTGGCATGTGGCTGTGTGACAGTAGGGTGGATGTCGCGGTCCTGGTGCTAAACAGGAACTGTGGAGTGAAAGGGGTGAGAGTGGGAGAGGGGATGTTAGTGGTCGATTTTGGGTGCTTGAGGTTGGTGGCCTGCTACCTGTCTCCGAAAATCGGGATGGGGGAGTATACTGCCCTGGTAGATTGTATTTTCCAGGAGGTCCGCGCCGCGAAGTGATTGCGGCACAGGATGCCGTGGTCCTGAATAACGGCGCCGAGCCAACATTTGTCAGGGGCGAATCGCGGTCATACATCGACGTGACGCTGTGTTCGCCGTCGCTCGCGAGGGGTCTGGGGAGCTGGGAGGTCCTCCTTGAGGAATCTCTCAGTCTCCACAGGTATATCGCGTTTGACGTAGGAGCCTCAGTGACGCCGATGTCGTGACGGGCTCTTCCGGGGTAGGGGTGTGAATGAGGACCTTGTGGTGGATGCGTATGACATTCTCCGCGGGGACATTGGGGGGTGTTATGCGGGTCTGGCGGGGGTCCTCAGGCGCGCACAGGCGCTTGGGATGCGGAGTGAGAGAGGGGGAACGAGAGGAAGTGGGGAGCATGCGTACTGGTGGGATGAGTCATTGGAGAATGTAAGAAATGAATGTAACAAAAAGAGTAAAGAATGGACGAGAGTAAGGGGAAGGGTGGGTAGAGAATGGGAGGAAACCGAAAGAAAGGCAGGATATGTGGAGGGCCGGAAGAAGCTTGTAAAAGTTATCGGAAAGGCCAAGCGTGAGGCTTGGAGCAGTTTGGTGAGTGAGGTAGATGGGGATGTCTGAGGGCAGGGCTATAAGATAGTAACTCCAAATTGAAAGGCAGGGTGAGTCCATATGAGTTGCATAAGGATGAGAAATTGAGGATCGTTAGGGAACTCTTCCCTAACGTTCAGAATGAAACGGAAGGCTTCACTCGGCAAGAGAACTGCCAGGTGAGGCTTTTCACAGAGAACGAGTTGGAGCAAGCATGTGGAAGGCTGAAAGCGGGTAAAGCACCTGGGCCTGGTGGAGTGTTCGTAGAAACGGTAAGGGCGATCATTCGGCACGATTCGGGAGGGTTCCTGAACGAACTATGGAAGAGACAACGATTTCCTGAAACCTGGAAGAGAGGGAAAACTGTCCTGATCCCGAAAGGTCAAGGGGAAGGGGGCGTTACGAAATACAGACCAATTACCCTGTTAGACGTAATCGGCAAAGTATACGAGCATCTTATCAGGGGACGTGTGGAGGAAGCGATTGAGGCGGCTGGAGGTCTTTTGGACAACCAGTACGGCTTTCGAAAGGGAAGATCCACAATACAGGCTGTGAGCAAAATCTTGCAACTGGCTATGGAACCTGGGTACGTTTGGGCGGCTGTTATTGGCGTGGATGTTGAGAATGCCTTTAATACGGCCAGATGGAGGGAATCGTGGAAAGAGCGGAGGAATTGGGGATGGATGCGGGGGTTGTAAATGTCCTGAAGGAATACCTGACAGGCAGAGTGATTGTGGTGGGAGACACCGAGATTGGACTTACGCAGGGGGTCCCTCAGGGTTCGGTCCTTGGGCGAACTTTGTGGAACCTGCTGTATGACCCGATCTTAAGGTTGGCTCTGCCAGAGGGATGCGTCAGCCTGGCTTTTGCAGACGACTTGTCAATCGTCGTAAAGGCCAGGGGTCTGGATGAGATAGTAGCTAAGGGCAACGAGTCTTTGGCTATCATCAGGGAGTGGTTCTATAGGAACCATCTAAGGGTAGCTCTTCAGAAGACGGAATGCGTCATTCTGAGGGGCCCCCTTGGGAAGAGGAGAGGCGTTGCCTTCTCTTAGGCCGGAGTGAGGGTGGTCCCTAGGAAATTTATTAAATGTCTGGGGATCACCCGCGATGATAGGCTCATCTGGAATGGGCATATTCGAAGGGCTACCCAGAAAGCCAAGGGGGTGGTGGCGGCACTGTCAAGGATACTCCCCAACATCGGGGGTCCGCGGGGGCAGAAAAGGATGGTGTTGTGTAGTGTCGTTAGGTCTGTCCTGCTCTATGGCGCACCGGTATGGGAAAAGGTTATGAGAGTGGGGACGTATGCGCGGATGATTCAGGGCACCTATAGACAGATGCTTCTGCGGGTGGCATGTGCTTACCGGACGGTATCGTACGAGGGGCTGTGCGTCATCACGGGGCAACTTCCTATAGGAATCGAGGTCGATGAAAGGAGTAGGATCTTTGAAAGGGTCGAGAGGGGGGAGGATCGAGTGAGAGTGAGAAAGGAAGAGAGGGAGAGGTCCTTAGATATATGGGAGAGGGAATGGAGAAGTGAGGATGCGGGAACGGCGTCCTGAAAGCGTGGGTTGGCTGTCCACATAGGCAGTCCAGCTATTATCTGACACAGCTGCTGTCTGGACACGGGTGCTTTTGTTCAGATTCAAGAGGAAGGAGGATGAGTGGTGCGTTTACTGTGGACAAGTGGATACCCCTGAACACACTTTCTTTGAGTGTGAAAGATTGCAGGGGTATAGAATGCGAGCAGAGAATGAGTTGGGGTGCGCTCTAGAGGCGAGGAATGTCGTAGAACGGTTGATGGAGAGCGAGAGGAAGTGGGGAGTGATTGTAGAGTTCCTGACCAGGGTGGTAAGGGACAAGGAGAGAGAGGAGAGGGAGGTGATTGAAATTAGGGAACTGGTAGGTTAGGGACTAGGGGCCGGGGTACCTGACGTAATATCTTCGTTGATAGTTCCAGGTACCTAGATGGCAATGGGGGGTGTTTTAGTGAGTATACGGGTAACCGGGAGCCTCACATACAGCATGTCGTGATTGAACCAAGCGCATGGCCAATCCGTAATAGGATTTCACCTCGGCAAAAAAAAAGCTTTTACCATGGCTTCTAAGCGATTTCTTAATGACGAAGATTTAACACGTCTGTTAATGGATGAGGAAGATGCCAGTGTATTAGAAGAGCCATTGAACAGCGAAACAGAAGATTATTTAGAGGTGTATGATGCAGAAAGTGACGCTCAAGATGAGGTTTCCGAACACGAAGATATTTCTTCGCTTGATCTGCACGACAATGTACCGGAGTCAGAAATACCCCCGATTCCATCTGAAGAAGGCTCAGGTAATAATTCAAGTATTTTGACCTTATCCCAAAGAAATATTCGAAGTCGGGCCCGTCATGTTTGGACAACAAGCAAAGGTCGTACTTCAAATAGAGCAGTAACTGGTTCACGTCAGTACCATTGGCAAAGCAGTTACTCCAGCAACCTTATAAATTGACGCTTGTGGGTACTTTACGAGCCAATAAAAAGGAAATCCCTGAAGAAATGAGAAACAATCGATCACGAGACGTCAATATATCGATGTTCTGTTACAATGGTCCCCTTACGCTTTGTTGCGTTCCCGCAATTTGTTTAGTGTATTGTTTAAATTTGATTGAATTACTTCATTGATTTTTAAACTTCTACACCTTTTCCAGAACCTTCCGTCCCGCTAATGCTAATTTTAAGTGTTTTTTGCGTGTAAAATAAAGACAGTATTCGTGATTTGTGTATTGACTTCCGAGCTATTCGGACGCTTTTTGATTCCGAAGAAAGAAGAACTAAGAAAACACCACCTGCAGAGCTTCGATGTAAAAGGTCAGTGATTAACTTTTATTTGGTGATTCATTTACGCGACGGCACGTGTTTTATTGATTGTTCCGCTAAAGGTTCTTCGTCAATTACATACTTGCATTGAACCAGCATTGAACTAAAACCGCAACACCTAATTCATACATTTTTTTGGATATTATATGTAATGTGCCATCGAAGACATTACACGCTTCTTTCTTAAAAGCCAAAACCATCAAAAATGGTTTACTTACTTTCTTCATGTGAAGAAGACGGCTCAGTTGACTCCCAAACAAAGAAGCCCCACATGGTTCAATTCTATAATAGCACAAAAGGTGGTGTAGATACATTTGACCAAATGTATTCAGTAATGTCATGCAGCAGAAAAACTAATCGATGGCCGTTGTGTGTTTTCTATGGTATGTTGAACATATCATGTATTAACAGCTATATAATTTGCTGCCATAATACTAGTGTAATGGGACAAAAAGCAATGACTCGACGTGATTTTATGAAGAAGCTGCATATGCAACTGGTAGAACCCTGGCTCAAAATCCGTCTGGAAATTCGTACTATGCCGAGACATGTGAAGGACAAGATAAAAAATGTATTAGGACTGTTCACCGAAGGAGGTCAAGATCAAGGTGAAGGTCAGACATCATCGTCTAACAATGATCTTTAGCCAGTTGAGGCTGCGAACAGAAAAAGAAAGATCTGTGGCCTATGCCCATACAAAAAACGGCGCATGACAAAATGTTATTGCTCAAAATGCAATACAGCAATTTGTGGTGAACATAAAAATTCAAAATAACTTTTTATTTTACTAAGTTATTATAGGTAATAGGACTATTATAATTATTATATGCAAGTGTCTTCAATGTCCCTAAAAAGTCTAGTATTTTATAAATTATCGTAAAAAATAATTATTTTGTTACAAAAGTATAGATATTTGGTTTTATTTTACTAAAATAATGAAAATAAAGTAAAATATTTTACTTAATTAACTACGGAGACTACTAAACAAATACATAATTATATAAAATTATACTCCCTTAAACATTGTTCATCGAATCGACGAATGGTTAGGTTAAAAGGTGTATATTAGAAGGTTAGGTGTCTAGGGCTAGATGGGAAAGCTAAAGCTGGAACATTAATGATGTTTAATCCTGAACTTAACGATGGAAATGTAGGCAGAGGAATCGCACTGGGGAAGACTCTGTTTCGTGTCATTGAGATTGTGCCAGTAAGAGTAATGAAGCTGAATCATTATTCGGTGGCGTTAAAGAAAGGAACAACTTTGGGCCATTGTTCAACAGTTTCCTTTGTAGTCAGAAACACACAGCATGCAGAAATACCACCAAGTGACTATCTGAGGAACTGGAAAGGCTCATCACCGATACATCTAAGCCTTTAATACTAAACCAGAAAGCAAAATTGAGGGACATCGTTAAAAACTACCGGGATATCTTCGATGTAGGGAACGGCAAAAAAGGACGAACTGATCTAGTGAAACATAAAATTAATACCGGGGACGCTAAGCTATTCGACAGTCGGCGAGAAGACTACCCCAAGCTAAAAGAGAGGAAGCAGACAGGATAGTCCGTGAGATGGAGGAAGGAGGTGTTATTGAACCATCCAATAGCCCTCGGACTTCTCGAGTTGTCTTGATTAAAAAGAAAGACGGTTCGACCCGATTTTGCGTCGACTATCGGCAAGTAAACCACGCTACAAAGAAAGACAGCTATCCCCTTTCAATAATAGACGACATCCTGGATACGTTCGCTGGATCGAAGATGTTTTCCACTCTGGACTTGACGAGCGGTTATTGGGAGGTGGAACTTGCTAAAGAAGACTGAGAAAAAATTTCTTTTACCATCGGCTCAGGACTTTACCAATTCATGGTGATGCCGTTTGAATTGTGTAATGCTCCAGCGACGTTTGAAAGATTGATGGAAACAGTGTTAAAAGGGCTTTCATGGAAAACGTGCCTGGTGTATCTTGACGACATTATCGTGGTTGGAAAATCTTTTCAAGACCACGTGAGGAACCCGGAGGAGGTATTTCGGCGACTTCGAAGTTTCGGACTAAAGTCAAGCCGGAAGTAGTGTCAGCTGTTCCAAGAAAAGGTGCAATATTTTGGACATGTGGTTTCCGCAGGGGGAGTAGCTGTTGATAAACACGAGATCAAAGCTGTCCAAGAGTGGCCAATACCTAAAGTCATCCACCAGCTATGAAATTTTCTGAGGTTATGCACATACTATCGTAGGTATGTAGCGGGATTTGCCAATATCGCCAAGCCACTCACTAGAGTCACAGAGGGGAAGGTGCAGTACCAGTGGGATGAGGAATGCCAACGATCATACGAGACATTAAAAAGAGCATTGACGAGTGGCCCCATTTTAAGTTATCCTTTACCAGATAGGAACGTCGTTTTGGATACCGACGCAAGCAATGTTGGAATTTGTGCGGTGCTTTCGCAGATCCAAGACAGTCAGGAGAAAGTCATCGGCTATTTCAGCAAGACCTTGAGCAAGCCTGAACGGAATTACTGCGGTACTCGCAGGGAACTCTTGGCTGTGGTAAAGGAGGTAGACCATTTCTACAAGTACCTTTATGGTAAAAGATTCCGTAAGAATGCGGATGCCCATCAAGGAGACCATGCCCGGATGACTACAAACATTGTCAGCGAGCTGAAGAAAAAGGAGCTGTTCTCTGTAGAACCATCGATAACTATTGGCAATCTGAGGAGATCCAGAAACGCCAGAAATTGGATCCGGAGTTAAAAGAAGTTATCCAGTGGAAGGAAGAAGACCGCTAACCTATGTGGCAAGATATTTCGCGTTTCTCACCCACCATAAATTCATACTGGGCTCAGTGGAACTCCCTCATTTTGGAGAATGGACTTCTGAAGCGCGTCCTGGAAATTCTAGAGGAGGGCAAGGACAGAAAACAGATTGTAGTCCCCAGAAATAGGAGAGCAGAGGTTTTGCGAGAACTACAACTGAAGGACATGTGGGTGTAAGGAAAACCCTGTGACAGTTGAGAGAACGCTTCTATTAGGTAAACTGCCAAGAAGATGTCAAGGATTGGTGTCGGAAATGTATTGTTTGTGCAGCAAGTAATGGGCCTCAGAAGCGAGCAAAAGCTCCCATGAAGCAATATAACGTGGGCAGTCCATTCGAAAGAGTAGCCATTGATGTTGCCGGTCCATTCCCTGAATCGGACTCCGGAAATAAGTACATTGTGGTGGTAATGGACTATTTCAGTAAATGGAATTAAGAAGTCTTGACCGTTGCAGATGTCCTTGTCAAGGAATGGATCAATCGTTTTGGTGTTCCCTTGGAGTTGCACTCAGACCAAGGTAGAAATTTCGAGTCTACTCTTTTCCAAGATATCTGCAAGCTCTTGAAGATCAATAAAACAAGGACAACAGCATTGCACCCGCAAGGTGATGGAATAGAACCATTAACCGCCATTTGTCAAAAATAGTCTCTGACCACCAAAGAAACTCGGACCAGTATCGGCACTTGTTTCTAATGGCATATCGTTCGTCTGTACACGAGTCCACGGGTCATACCCCGACCAGTGTTATTATGGGACGAGAGGATATCACCCAGGGGAAGAGACCGCAGGTGAAGACTATGTCAGCCAGTTACGACAAAAGATGAACGATATCCATCAAAGAGTCCGGTTAAATATTGAGAATGCCTGTGCCCGGATGAAGGAAGCTTATGACATCAAAGCCAAGGGCGGGGATTCCAAGTTGATGATCTTGTTTGGTTGTATAACCCGCAACGTCGTCGTGGTTATTCTCCCAAGCTACAGAGATCTTGGGAGGAGCCTTACCAAATTATAAAGAAGATCAACGATGTTGGCTACAGAATAAGGAAGCTTTCTCGACGAAAACCAAAGGTGGTACATTTCAACAGGTTAGACCCTTATTCCGGAAATCATGACGGTGAAGTTGACCAAGCCCATATCCGCTGCATCGAACTACCCGATGATGAGATGACATTCGAACAGTTCATGGCACTGTAATTTGATGGGCAGAAAGTGCAGCACGACATAACCAGAGAGGAACCCCGAGACCTCTTTGAGGTGCCTATAGAAAATACCCTGGCTCATTGTGTGACTCGAGATTTCCGGATTTCCAGAGGAATAGTGAAGGTGTTTGGCAAGAAATACCAGTTCCAGAAGCTAAGGGAGCAAGATCCAGTGGTAGGGAAGGTCCTTCATCTCGAAGATAAACAACCAGTGGGTACCACAGAAATCTTTTATTTGGTAACGAAAACATTCTCTCAGGACAAGCCAACATACAGCGATCTTCGGAAGACTCTGGTAGAATTGAGGAATCTGATGATGGAGAAGAACCTGATGAAATTCAACCTACGGGTTGAATGGACTAAACTGGAGGGTAGTGAGAAGTATGATGGAAACTATCTTTCGATTCAGTGGCATCGACATCCTTGTATGCTGTCTCAATATTTGCAGCCCAGATTCGAAGACCGTTGACTGTTACTTCCACCAAACTTCCCGTTGTCGAAATGGAGAGTCCTGCAAATATCGTCACACAAGGAGGGACATTCCGGGGCGAAATGGTCTAAGGAGGGGGTAATGTTACGAGAATTCATCCGATAGCTGGTGCAATCGGCCATCATCCGATTCGTGGAAGCAACATTCCTCCGATATTTCTGGGAAACCGAAATATTGTTTGTCTATCTACCCGAGGCCGACCGCTGCCGTTACTGGGAATTCGCCGAATTCCCTTAAAGCTTCCAGAACACATGAAAGAAGTTTCCCGATGGTTCGTTGACTTACCAGAGAATTCCGAGAGAAATATATAAATACGGACAGCTGGCGATGGAATTCATTCTGTATTTGTCGGTCATATAGTTAAGTAGAGATAAATTGTAAATAGTTGTGCGAATATAAATTATGTTAAAGTAGTGGAAATAAATTTGAGTGAGTTGGACTGTGTTTTAAAATAAATCCGAGAACTGAACGGAACCCAAGTGGTGTGAAAATAAAAACAATAGAGTAACAATAGAGTAACAATTGGCCTCAAATCTCTTTGTAGAAAAAACAAATTTAGTTATTTTACAATAAATTTTCAGGTTTGTTTCAATTTATATCCAGTATACACGATCAATACTATATTATTCGTTGTTTTCTGAAAGATAGTTGTGGCATCTCTAGTTTGTAGTTTGGTAGTCTGCTAAATAGCACTAAATTCTCTTAGTTACATCAGTTTTATTGTCAAATATTTAATGTCAAATTGTGAACTACTAAATTTGTCCTTGCGAATCTTTTAATTTTTAATGTCCTTTTTCAATTTTGTTAATTTTTATTCCCATTGAAAATGGGATCTGATTAAAGGCGACCGGACGTGACGCGCGTTATGTCAAATGGGCATAATCGACTGATATTAAAAATCGATTATTACAACTCGAACGATTTTAATAATCGAATGATTGCTCGAACGACCGATCACTGGGATGGTAAGTTTATGATTCTAACGATTCTTAGCTACGTGTCAGCGGTTGTCATATGAATGAACATTTAAATTTAGATAAAATTATACTATTAAATTTATCCTAAATATTCATTTAGTTTAAAGTTTATTTGTGAAGGAACTGTTATTACTAATTCAAAGAACATTATAATGTTCCTTAGTCTACATTAACAGTCAATTCTTCAAATTACTTGGCATTGCAATAATTGCACCACAGCCTAAAAATACATTATTTACATATTTCTTCTGTCCAATGAAAGTGAACAAGCGACTGCATATGAGCGAGAATCAACGAAAGTGCCTCTATATAAATAGCGAATGGCAGAAAAGCACTTCTCGATTCGCAAGGAAATCATTGGGATAATAGCATCGAGTATCGCTCATATCTCGTCCTCGTCTCTCATTGTGGTCGCTCATCACTCGGTCAATGTTTCGAGTTAAATATCCGATTATTTTTTATTAGAATACTTTGATTCCATAATTGGAATAATCGAGTGATTTTCATAATGAATTGATCAATTATATTTCATTCGAATGGTCCCATCACTAGCTAGAAAAACTCTATAAACACCCGCGACGAGTATGTGTCCAGCCATAAAAATTGTAAAATTTGGTTTGACCTAACACGTGTCGCGTCATATCGGGTGGCATCGCATTTCAACACTGAGTTTCCGCCTTTAGACCCTGAAACCTTTGGACTATTTAAAATATACATACTTTCCGGCAATTGTGGTGTTAAGCCCAAAAAAATCACTATGTTGCTCGTTGAACATTTTAGTTTAGTTACCTTTTATTAATTTATCCTCAACATTCAGTTCCTTATTTTGTTTGATGTACCAATATTTGCGAATGTGTATATGTGTGTGTATTGTAGTTTTAGTTCATTTTATTAACCGACTTTAAATGAATGAGGTTCTCAATTCGTCTGTATCTGTTTTTTTAATGTTTGTTCAGGGATTGCTCGCAAACCGCTCAAGGAATTTCGACTGTTTATACTGGATCTTGTTCCAGGGATCCCGAAGTGTTCCCATATTTTTTTCAATGAAATAGTTTTTTTAGAAAATAGGGAAAACATTTTTACCGACTTTGTTATAGAGTAAGCTTTGGTGGAGGTTCTGATAATAAAATATGGAAATGTTTCTCTTCAGAATAATAAACTGAAAAGAAATTGGATTAATCAAAATAAATGTCAGTTACTCAACTTCAAGGTAATGATTTTCAATTAGTCTGTATATATCGTGTGTTTTCATGAATCTAACGAATTTTTTTATTAGTAATTTTAAGAGAAAAAGTTATTCTTCATAAACAGATTTGCATGCTCTAAAACGTATACCGTCATCATTACATGTCATTTTTTGACTGTAGACGAAGTTTGTCAGCAAATAGTACCTTTATTTTTGTTAAAATCTAAAATTGTTCTCAAATAGACATAATTAGAATTAAAACTGCATCTAATTATTCCATTGCACTAAAAACTGTATAACAAGTATTTATGTAACTTTCCAACTACAAACTAGATTTCAAAAAATATATCAATTTTGTTTTAAAAGTACCTTTATTTTTTTATAATATCTCAAATTGTAATCAAAGTTTATTATAATTGAAAACTGTATCCAATTATGCTGTATCACTAAAAATTTAAATAAATTGAAAGTAGATTGTAATTAAATCGAAATAAATGTCAATTAATCAACTTCAAGATGGAGGTACTCAGTTGGTCTTTATATACAGTATGTCTTCATAAATTGGATTCATCCGGAAAACTTTCGTATGAATATTATTTAAAGTTATTCTTCAGAAAAAGATTTGCATGACCAGAAACGTATACTGTAATCACATGTCACTTTTTAAACTACAAACGAGGTTTGTAGTCAAATATGAATTTTGCTTAAAAATTAAATACCTTTATTTTTGATAATATGTAAAATTCTTATCAAACAGGAGTAATTACACTTATAAAATGCATCTAATTATGCCACATCACTAAAAATTGTGCAATAAATATTCATGTCACTTTTCCCATTTCTATACAAGGTTTGTCAGAGAATATAAATTTTGTTTGAGTTAAGTAGCTACCTTTATTTTTAATAATAACTCAAATTATTATCAAACAAAGTTTATTAGAATTGAAATCTGCGTCCTATTGTGCTACATCACTTAAAACTGTATAATGGTTTATTATAAGATACCGCGGTAAAGAGACTATTAAATGAACATCAATATAATTAACAGACATAAAAAAATGATGATACTCAACTATTTTACAATATAGTGGAACGACCTAATTTTAAAACATATGCAAAACTTTCTTAATACATACACATGTTTAGAAAATAAGTTATTCTATTCAACAGTAAACGAGGTTGGTCAAACTAATAAATGTTGCTTACGATAAAAGTAAAATACCTTATTTTAGGCAATATCGATAAAGTTAATTAGATTTGAAAACGCCATCCATTTAAGCCAGTATACCACTAAAAATGGCAAAATAAATACATTTAAAAAACAAAAACCGACTTCAAAAAAAGTAACTTAATTAAAAAGCATGAAATAATTTTTTACTGCAACAATTGAATACTTTTTTGAGGTCGGTGCCAAGCTAAAGTGATAATAATTTGGAAAGTACATTTATAATTTTTACTTCCCAACTTCGCTGTTCAACTTGGCACCGACTTCAGAAAAAGTAATTATTTGTTGCAGTAAAAAATTCTTTCATGCTTTTTAGTTTTTAACACAAATAAAACAAAATATTTTACATTACTTTACTAATGCTTGCATGAATAACAGCTCAAATCATTTGGTTTTAATTGCAGTGTCCTGTCTACAAGAAGTCTCGAAGAACCGGGTTGAACTACATCACCTGTTTATATTTGGAAACTGTGAAGCCACCCGAACACTGGGTACTTCGAGGTGTGGCACTATTATGTGATATCCAATAAATTATTTATATACTAATGAATTATAACTAGTTTGATTAAATACTTTTCTAAAAATAATTTTATATTCTCTAATTTAATTTCCAATATTAACAGTCACATCAAATTTAAAAGCAATTTCATGTTTACTAATGTTCCCAGGACTTGATTTAAATGGATTGAAAAAAATTGAAATATTGATAGATGTTTCAAACAAACAAACCTACTTATTGGTATATGGCATTACCAAAGGCGGATCTAGGATGGTGGTTGGGGGGCTTAACCGCTTAACCCCGCTGAGGGTAGGTTTTATAGGGTGCATTATCGCCCTACTGATTTTTATTCTCAAATTTATATTTCGAATGCCCGCCAGACGCAACACGTCATTATTTTAGCTATAGTTATGCTATAAAATGTTTAAGGTACCAATAAAGTTTTCACTTCAAAAAATTACTAGTTATTTATCTTTTAAACAGCTTAATAATTAATAAAGATTTATTTGAAATGCAATGAGGGACTATGTACACAAATATTCTTTTAACACTAAATTTGAATACAATAGTGCTTGATGATATAATTTCGCATAAAGTTAATAAAATATTTTAAAACACTTTTACTAACTAACAGGAGTATAAACGACCAAGAAGTATTTACGAAAAATCTAAATAAGTTATTAAAATTTAGATTACTATTTTATCATGATTTTCTTCACTAACAATTCTACTGCAAATACGATAACAGCTACACTGTTTCCAAGCAACAATAAAACAAAAGCCATTTGCAATTGTTTCAGTGATACTCTTGACTGTTCTTGTTTTTCGTGAATGTAACCTTTGTTGGAGTAATAAAACTTCATTTCTGAAATAATTTTATCCAAAAATCCATTTTCAATTATTCTTCTTATAGTGTCGTCAAAATATTCATAGAGTACGTGGTTTTTGGGCATGTAATAACACATAATGAAACTGTGAATTTCAAACATTTGCAGCACCTGCTTAAGATTAGGCTGCAATATCAACGCGCCTTCATCAATTATAGTGGCGGAACTGTTATAGAATGCGTCATAAGCATAATCAACGAAGCCATCCCCTACTGAAGAAGAAGCTCGACGAAGTACTTCTTTGTTTATTGGATTGTCATCCATGAATAAAATTCTCATACCATCAATGAACTTAATTGGTATATTTGCCTCAATAAGTTCTTCTAAATTCCCGATTGGTTTTTCGTAAAGAGGCTTACTCAGAAAACTATACAGCTTTCCTTGAAACACGGCAATCTGGATTATGGCATTGAAAGCAAAGAACCCTGAAATAAATGTTGTAAACGTCAATTTAACTGTAACCAACAATTATAGTGGGTTGTGCAAAAGTTTGGATATATGATCCATGCGAATATCTTTGTATGGCCGGTCACCTTGATGTTTGTAAAATTTTGCAGTTAGGTTGCATAGTGGATGCCACGAGCTTGCTTGTGGTTTGTTTAAAAATCCGAACAAGCCATAGTAAAAACATACTACTGCTTGATAGTAGTACCTTCATGAAAATAGTCAAACAGCTCAAAACTTTGAAGCAAGTAAATGATAATTCGTCAATATTTAATACGACAGATGTAAGCAGTTTGGCAGTTAAGAGAAAAAACATACACTGAGAGATATTTGAATAAAAAAATAACTTTATGCGGTGGTTCTCTGACGCTTATTTGTGGCATCTTTTGATTTCTTTTAATGGCTTTCTTGGGAAATACAATCAAATTAAGGAAAATCAAATCAAAATCTTATTCTGACTTCGTTGTCATCTAAATAAAATATCATATTCAGATTTTATGCCATTGACGACGAAGTCAGAATGAGATTTTAACACGTTTCAATAAAATCATTAAAAGTAACTTTATGTGGCTTATTACTATTTTTCTCTAAGCCCTTTATGCAGGCCTCTACACTGTCCTATTATCCACTGAGCATTTTCCGCAACTTTGGATTATACAGGACTATCAATTCCCTGGAAAGCCTCGTTCTCCATAATTGAATACTTTGGACTCTTGCGAATGGAGATAAATAAATAAATAATATTTAATTACCTAACAGGACAGAGTCCCAATTACAGGGTGATGAAGTACATCTGAATTAACTTTTATTCTTACAAAGCTAAGCAAAATAATAGAACAAGAATAGAAGAATCATACTATTAAGATGGACATCAACAATTAATTCTAACAAAAATGAAATTAATTTTGTTAAACCATAAATAAATATCAACTAGTTAAGTTAGTTTATTTATTTGCCTAACACAATCAAATAGGCCACTGAGAGAACATTCATTCATATCACATAAGTTAGAAATCTTATTAAAGCAGTTGCACATGTTATATGTCGGGGATTTAAGTAAAACAGCAGTTCTAGCAGTCTGATAGTAGAATGTTGAGTGATTATTTGGCCGAATACCAGGTCTCGGAATATGAAAACAAATTTTAACTAACAAAAAGGAAAGGGACAATCAATTTTACCATTAAAAACATAATACAGAAATCTTATACACGAAAACTCTCTTCTGAGCTGTAAACTGTGGATATTATACTTACTTAAAGGAAAGGATGTTCAAAACCACGCTCAGGGTAAATACCATTAGAAATTAAATACAAAAATTTAAAAATTTTCTTTGTACATTTTCCAAAGCTTGATTATTAACCTCACAGCGAACAGTATTACAACTTAGATCTCACGTAGCCAAAGTATGGAGGTTTTAGGCAATAATATTAGTGAAAGACGTGCAATTTCGTATGATAAAACCCAATATTTTTAAAGCTTCGCTAATCTTATTAACATGGTTTGAAAAGGTTAGCATTGAGTCATGCAAAACGCCTAAACCTTTCATAACTTCACAGCGTTCTAGAATATAGTGATCTATGAATTAGTCATGCACAATTTTTAATTTTTTCTTTGTGAACGTTATTAGTTTGCATTTTTAAACATTTAGGAACACGTTGTTATATTCATACCACCGAGCAACGCGGTTTAAGTTAAAGAGTTAAACATTCAGCAATTGTTTGAATTTTATTATAGAATTTAAGATCATCAGCATTCATTACGTGCTCACAGTCCAATATTTCACTTAGATCGGCGAAATATAAGAGAAAAAATAGTGAACCCAGGATCGATCCTTGCGCTACTCCTGATGTTGCGTTGATATGTAATCAATTGTTTTCAAACCATTGGGATTATTGTAGGTGGTCTTTACCCGACAGACCATCTGTCATTTTAACGCAAAGAGCCATTTGAAGTCACAAAACATTTAATAATTGTAAGTTCTATAGTAACGTTATAATTATATCGAATACTCATTTTCTACATTTTTAATTCGCAAAATCATTAATTATCTCTTCAAAAGCAGCTGTTAGTAATATTTCATTCCCAATATTCACCAAACTTGAATTATTGAAACGAGATTGAGTAACATGATTTCTCAATTCTTTTTTCACCAGTGTGACTTTTAGAAATGAAATCCCCACGCGTTAATTCATCGGCAACAAGAAAATTCTCGTTTTAATATTTAAGAATCTTGCAAGTCTTCCTCATACATATATGAATAGACTATGTTGATACCATTCCACATCTCCACACCAGACAACTGTTCTTTATTGTCATCCGCATTTGTAATATATTATGTTTCTTATGAATCTTCCATTTTCCATTATATAAATATAACTTGCAATATTGACACTCCAAATTTACCTCCCTCTCTCTCTCTCGCTCTCTATCTCTTTCTCTGTATTGACTTTTCCTATATCAAAGGCTTATATCATAGGATTCCGATCGTATCAATACAATTTGTAACGCTAATCGAAATCATAAGGTTTGTTCCTACCCGATGCGAAAGCGTACTTGTGACGATCACTGTCATGCGCATTCAAGAAAACCTGTTCCAACCAAATTATGACGGTTCAGTAAACGATGCATCACGGTGTTCCAACCAAATAATGTACCGTTTCTCGCATCGTCATTTCAATCATTGGTGAAGAGCAAGAATCGTTCTCACTAATCCTGCGCAGTAGAAACTGTCAACAAATTAAGGTTGTGGAATGCAGGTCGCAGAGTTCAACCACAAACTTGTCAGAAAACCGTTCCAACTAATATTTGTTGTGACCGTACAATGGTAGTATGTTGAACGGTGCTAAATTCGCAGTTGCGCACAAATTCGATGCAGGCAATTTCGTGACAGTTTCATGGCGGTACGGATACTGCACGGAATACACGAAGCAATTGGAATAAGACTGCTTTGCAATTAGGTTAAACTCGGTTTTATCAAATATATGATATGAATAAAGTCAGAACAAATTTCATCATCAAATATTTTATCAAATATTTTCTATTCAAAATGGGGAATGTACTGTAATTTAAGGTGTCACATAATTAAGCTATTGTGGTGTGTTTTTATGGATACAGTTTAAGTAATTTAAAAAAAGTAAAAGTAATGGGCGGCTTAAACGTATAGTATATTAGTAGTCGGCCTGATAATCAACACTTCTGATTAGCAGTTTAACCAAAATATTAATTCTTTGATTGTTATTGAATCAACTGTTAGAATTTTTCAAACCGTTTTATTTGCAATTGCGGCAACAATCTGCAAGGGCACGGGCGTAGTTGATACTAAGGATGTTATGGAGCTCCATAACCGAAACTGTCGGATATCCGAAAAAAAATCTATCCGAGACCGTAACCGAATCTGATATAAAAGTTTCGAATAATTTCGGATAGGGTCAAAATGAGACAAATAACCGACTGACAGTCCGTTACCGAAGTGCCCGAAGACCAGTTATCGTTTACTTAGTTTTTATTACTTTTATTGTATCCTTGTTCGGTAATTACTGAAATAAAAAAGTGTTGCACAATAATATCTGGAGAAAATGCCTCCTAAATCTAGTTTAATTTGGACATTTTTCGATGGCTATTTCCCAAAATGTAAGCAGTGTGCTAAAAACTTTTCAAAGCGGCGGGACTACTTCGCTGAAATTTCACCTTAAATCAAAACACAGTGATACCTAAATATGACTTTATATTTATTATTATTTCTTATAAACTCAGAATTACTTAAAATAGATGTATCTCACATGGTCATTCGGCTAAAAATAAGGATTAATATGGTATAAAGTAATATCGTTGTTTTTCTTCATTATAATTTTATTTATGCATAGAGTGTACTTAAAAATGAGTATTATAATCACTTTTAAGACGTTTTTTGCTGTCATTGCAACTAGAAATAAGATCAAATCCTTACCCTGCAATTATTTGTATTTTACTTTTAAAATACCACAAAATTTGAATATCCGTAACTGAAACTATCCGATACTATCGGATAATCCGAAATAATTTTATATCCGTAATCGTAACTGAAACCGATATAATATTATTCAAATATCCGTACATGTATCCAGATCCAAAATGTCATATCCATAACATCCCTAGTTGATACGTAGAAGAATAGAAAATTACCAACGGCCAACATACCGACGCACACATATATTTGATATAAAAATGTGACCAAACTCATTTTTTGAAAGTTACAGTTACAAAAATTCTATTGGTTGATACAAAAGGGAAATATATAACCATCGTTATGGAGGCCATTTTAATGCTCTGGGCTGACTATTAGCACAGGGCCTGATATAGTCCCCTGGACTATTAGGCCAACACCGTCAATCGTAAGATATATATTGTCCAAGTTACTTGTGCAGTTTTCCTAGTTTAAAAATGTCACTAATTTCATAGGACATAAAAAACAGGTACATTGTTCCTACCAAATTTTTATGATGGATCCTGTTGACAAAGGTATGTAGCTTGTTTTATATTTGTTTTATTGAATTTTATGTCTTTAGTTTTTATATTATGGGTTAAATAACAAACAGTAAAAATAACGAAGAGAGGTTTGCTGTAACATTATAAATTAGTAACTTTGTTATATTTCCGGGCTAGTCCGATTTAAAAAAATAATAGTATCATATAGAGGGGTGTTGTAGGATATCAGCCTATAACAAAAGTTGATGAAAAAGAGCGTTTCTTAATTTATTTTATTCTTTCATCAGTTCAAGAAATACATCGTCTACAAAGTATAATGTTAAAATGGTGTTTATTTTTTGTTACAGATATATCAAATCATAATACAAAAAGAGATTTGTGCGATATTGTATGACAGTGCCCTTATAAATCAATAAAAAACTTGCATATTTGGAAGAAAGAAAATAGATTTGAGTAGTTTGGAAGACGAATATAGTGATAATGATGAATAAGTATTATTAATTTAATTTCGATAAATATATCGTAATTTTATATTGTATTTTATGTCAATTAAATTTAATGGTATTTTTTTCTAAGAAAACATAATAAAATGGTTTTTTGGCCACATTTTAGTATCAAATAACTCTATGTGCGACGCAGCAATTACCCTGCACCTGAACTTATTACAAGAGCTGACACAAAAGGCAAGAATGGTATAAGAATTATTTTTGAATGGATGAATCCACATTACAGATATTGATACTATAATTGTCTATGTTAATTGCTAAAGCAATACAAAAATGGGAAAAAAAGTATAGAGGGTCCACCAACATCATTTTAGTCGAGTACAACACGGCAGTTTATTATCTACATAGACCCCTGATATGAATTATAGCTCACATTTGACAACATACAATATTACGTTCATTTTTCGGTAAATTTGAGTTTTCAATCCGTTGAGTTTTCTTTAAGTCTTTGTATGTCCACACAATGGTACTAACGATTTCATTCTAGGCAATTAACCTCTTGTTTCTATTTTATATATAACATACAAAATCAAGTTCTTCATACTCAAATAAAAACATTTGCTGTAAAATTCTACAATAAACTTCGGCGCAAATTTTCTTCTTCACTGACAATTAACTTCAAAAATCTTTTATAGAAGATAGGACACGTGTAAATATCAAGGAAATGTTTTATAAAAGATTAGGTATGACACTATCAAATATCTTTAACAACAATGTTTTATTAAAGGTATTTGATAAAAGATTTGACAATGTAATAGCGGCCTAACGAAAACAAATATTTGCAATAAACGCGATTTATAATAATGCCATACTTACAAACAAGAATTCTTAATTTCGTTGTTGCTGGTGCTTTATGAATGCCCATTCCCAAAGTAATAGCATAACCATAATACAGATTCATTCGAAAAGAACCAAATAATCGTGCATCGATTGAATTTGTCGATAAAAGAGCCATGGGAAATGAAAGAATCACTATAGTTATACCAATTAGTGTACAATATTTCCAATTAAAAAGTATTTGAAAAGTTTTCCAGTATGAAAGTTTTCTTGGTTTTGGCATAGCAAAATATAATCGACTGTCCAAAATAAAAGTTTTTTCTACAGGAATGGATCCAAAATAACTTGCTAAACCAGCATAAACATCAGCATAACCTGTTGAAAAATCTTGAAGAAGACGGTCAAATCTATATCCTTCACTCAATTCGTCCATATAAATTGAATTTTCTGGCATATAAACGAGGTTAAATTTACTTGCCCTTTCAAACAAATTCAGAATTTCTACACTTACTCCGGGGTTGCTGTTCTTTGCATTGAATACCCAAGGAGCAACAATTGACCAAATAACTCTAAAAGGGCATTGTATAAAATACTTATGTATCGTGCTTCCGGTAAATAAAGTTTTATTTAGGTTGTCAATGCACATACCTATAGCAATGTGCTTAATTTTAGTTCCACAGCCCCAATTGTCATAGTCAATTCTATAAAATTCGGCTGAATTTTTGTTCTTGACTAAAAACACAAAATTAAAAAATTTTAATTTCCACAAGAAATCCATCGTATTTGGTAAATTTATTCTTGTTTTCTCAAAGTTAACCAAAATATACAGTTTAAATTTCGTATACCCAGGCATAGTTTGCATTATCCCCAAAGTTATATTTAGAATACCTCTATTTTCGTATTCTATAATGAAATTCTTATAAAAGTTTCCGGAATTTTGAAGTAAATTATGTTGATTGTGGTCTATTCTAAGAACAGGAGCATTCAAATGATTTATTGCCAATCTACGGGTGAAGCCAGATATAAGCATAGTCATCGTTTGTTCATTCTGGTTGTTTATAATATTATTCAAACATTTATATTCAACTTGATCAGGATGCTCAAATAACTGATTAAAGATTTCACTTGATATTACACAGCTAAAAAATAAAAATAATGTGTATATTTTCGTCATCTCTCAATTAGAATGTTTCATGTGTATGTTACTCGCTTTTATTCGTAGTTTACAACTATGAAACTCATCTAAAACTGTAATAAATAAAAACTTAACCAACCATTTAGTATCATATAAACTGACATATAAGTACCATTTGAAGTAAATTTCATTTCAAAAACTTTTGTGTTTAAGCTACAGTATTTTATATTGCTTCTAATAAACAGTAAATGTGCAAGGCAAACTTTGGAAGAAGTTTTGACAGAGTTCACATTGTTTGGTATTAGCCATCAAAAAATAGTTATTATTACGATTATCTTCTGTAAGTTGATATTTAATAATTCGATAGGCCATTTATGGAACAGTTTTGAATAAAAGTTGATTTCTCCAACCTTGATGCTAGATGCTAGGGTACACACACAAAAAAACTGGTTAACCAGCGCTTAGTTCGACACTGAATACCGGTGCCTGTTTTTTCTCTGGTACTTACATAAACAATTTATTGTTAAAAATGGAAAGTTACCGTCTATTTTCATTTCAGCTGCTATTTCATTCTACAAACTTTGTATCCCGATTCTATTGCTGTGAGACCTTAGGCATTTATTTTATTGATTATTTAAAAAGCACACACACACACACACCTTTTGCGCGAACCCAGGATCTGAATTAGCCATTCGGGAATTACCGAGGACACTTCCACCTCCATTGCCGTCCTATCCCTGCGACTTAACTCAGGTCCTCAGGCTAATGCAGTTTGCCTTCTGCATAATCACTGTCTCCTTCTTTGGATAGCTTGGCAGGGGAGGTGCCCCACTTGAGCGTGGGAAAATTTTCAATGTCGTCCTTATCTGGTGGCACCTGCGGTTGATAAGAATTGACGTTGTGGTTGCGTGGGTGGTTTGTCGGTCTTGGGGTGGCGCTTTGTGGTGGCGTGGTTGTGTCGGCCTTTTGGTGCCATTTTGTGTTTACGTGATTAGCGGTCGCGTGTGGTTCGGAATCTCCTGGGTGGGTTGAGGTCATTAATCCTTCGGCTTAACATCGGGCAGCCGTCGGGCGAAGAGCCGATGGATGACGTCTTCGGTACATTGTATCTTGACTCCGTTGGTATTGTCCCTTGGCGCCATTTGTGAAGATTGAGGTACTAAGAAAAAAAGTCGCGGTGGGGTTAGAGCCCGGCATTCTCGATTCAAAGGCAACGTTTCAGAGTTGTGGGCTAGTGACACATACTGAAAGAATTGTCTACAGGATGTTAGGTATTTGATTTTTGCGTTTGGTGATAATGGTTTGTTGTTAAAGATATGTCTCGACGGTAGTGTTTCATATGCGCCAAGTTATGTAATAAGAGTCTCTTCTATTAAAGAAAATCTATAAATTATAATAAATAAACAAATATTAATATACAATAATATACAATACTAGCACAAAGTTATTTTTCGTTCTAATAAACATTTCACTTCTCTATTTATGATATTTTAAATTAGAGCCTTGACATAAGTCAGAAGTCACATAATAGGACAACATTTCTGGATGGATTTAGAAAAAGGCAATATTACCAAGTTTATGGATGGTAGAGACAACGCTGACAAACTTATATGTGGATTGAACTGAAAAAGTGTCCACAGGTTTTACTTTTTTGTCCTACATATCTATGAAATATTCTAAAAAACCTTTGGCGTGGTGTTTAAAATCTCTTGCTACATTAGCGCCACTCAAATTTAAGGCGTTTGGCAGGCACTTTTTCTAATAAGTAATTTTAAAACGATTTGTGATCTTAAACTGTATTGCAACAGCTATTGTAAAGAATAGCCTAGAAATGCTTTCATATTTAAAAAATATCTACTTCAATAATATTCCCATAATTTAAACTGTTATAATTTAACTGACCTCGTTATACTTTTTAATATACAGATTCATGTTCTAAGCATTATAAAATATACCAGAATATTAAATAGATGAAGTAGTTTTGAAATATTATAATGAAACAAAGGACCAGGCACTTTTCTTATGGAAAAATTGTTTGAAATTTTGGTATGTTGTAGAAGTTGATGTTCTGACAAAAAGAGTCAATGGGCTCAAACAGATTATATGACTACTTTTCGAGATACAGAATGTTAAAAATCGAAAATGCCGCATTTTTAATATCAGATTTCCGGTTAATGGAGAAATTGTGATTTGTACATTATTATAAGGTTGAAAACATAAGAAGATGTTTTTGCACAAATCTGTTTTAGAAAATATCAACTACAAGCTGTACTGGGACCGCACGATACTGACCGATCGGTCTGTTGCTCACAATAGACCAGATATAGTTTTGGTAGATAAAGTCTCTCGGAAAACAACTTCAATTGACATAGCAGTTCCTAACAACAATAATATAAATATCAAGCAGGCTGAGAAAATAATCAAATATAGAGATTTAGAATTTAAAATAAAGACTCAGTGTTGAGGATTCATTAACATTTATTTGTAGAGTAGTGTATTTATTTTGGAACAAGAGTTTTGGATTAGCAGTGTAATTCCGAATTTTTTCTTTTGTATTTTTTTTTTGTTTTTTTTTTGGTGATTTTTACGCGCACACTCATTGCCAGAGTCACTTGATCAACCGTCTGGGACGGATAGACACTCTCGCTCGTAAAAGGACTAATCTCTCTAGTTCTTCATTTGTTGTAGTTTTAAGTGAAATACGACCGGTCGTGAAATAGAGACAGTAAAATCCACTAAAGAGCAGTGCGGGGTCAACTCCTCAAAATACAGTCCACTTCAACTACAGTAGCGGTCAGCAGAGCAAGCGAAGACAAAACGTAAGTACTCTGGCATGATCGTTCTTTAAATTGTTACCAACATATCATAGTTAAACCCCCATTCCATTTTTATTGGACACTTCGAGCTCGGATTTGCACTGCTTTTATTAGATAATAGCACGCATATTTTGCGATCGGTAAAAATCCTCAATTAAGTAAAATATCAACGTAGAATCTCGTTTAAAACTCTATTTATGATCACCTTACTGACCTACATAATATAAATAAAATTGCTTATGCTATAACATGATATTGTGATGATGCAGTATTCGCTTATTTTCAGCCACGTAATTTAATATTGTTTAATCATCTTTGTGCATATTGTTTTGTTATTCTAAAGTTATTCTGATATGAACATTCAACTAGATAAGACGTATTTTTGTATTCTTAATTATATTCAAATATTTTAACTTTGAAAGTAGAAAGACTTTGTTCTTAGTAGAAAATAAAAGTTTTTTAAAAACTAAATATTTGTACCAACAAATATAAGTGGCGCAATCCTTCAGATTTGGTTTTTGGAGCACGAAAACGAAAATTTCGGCGAATTCATAGAGAATCCCGCAGCTCCAACCACGAAGAAACCACGCAACCAGGGCAGGTCAGAAGCTGAGTACAGAATCCATTGTGGACAACTACTTTGCAGATCCAGGCCAGACAAACAAGACATAGATGTTTTGGTAAGTTTTTCAAAAGTTCATGTCAGAATCCTCACCTATTTCATCCATAAGGGAAAATAATAGTGAGTTTAGTGAATTAGATAAAGATATTTCACAATATTTCAATAAATTTTGTCGTATTTCTAATAAAGAGAATAAAATAAAAATGTCAGTACCAGTATTAGACATAAAAAATTTGTCAATAATACCATCATTCAATGGTAATCCAAATAAATTACATAGATTTATAAGTGCTTCGGAATCCATTTTAACTCATTACTATGATAGGCAGGACACTGCTAGTTTTCAAAATACATTGTTGTTAAATGGTATCCTAAATAAATTAGAAGGAAGAGTGGGCATTACAGGTGCCACAAGTTGGGTAGACATTAAGAACACTCTGATAACCAATTTTGGGGATCAGCGTGACGAAAATTGTTTAACCTAGATTTAGTAAACATGAAACAAAAAAATAGTGAAACTCCAAATCAATTCCATGAACGAATAATTCATTTATTAAACACCGTATGTAACTATATTGATTTACATAGTCCAAACGATCATGAAAAATTATTCAAAAGGGACTTCTTTACTAAACAAGCCCTTAAGTCATTTTTATCAGGGTTACGTGAACCCTTAGGCCCTATTATCAGAGCCATGAGACCCACTACCATTGCACAAGCTATGCAATTTATCTCTGAAGAGAACAATATAAAATACTACCAACACTCAAACATAGTAGTACCAAAACCTCAAAATAGGTTCCCTCAAATCCAAAACAACCCTAATTATAATTTTCCAAGATTTCAGCCGATCCAGGCAGGGCCATTGATGCCTACTCCCCAAAATCAAGTAACACCATTTTTCAATCAACCTCCACAAGTGTCGAATCAATTTCCAACAGGACCAGTTCATATTAGACCACACCCGAATCCACCAAAACAAAAATTCTTTACAAACACCCAAGTTTTTGGAAAACCACAAAATGTGTAGAAACCAAAAAAGTTTAATGCACCCTTACAAAGACCGACACCAATGAGCGTATGTGCTAGTACGTCTAACACAAGAAACATACAACCGCGACCTCAATTCAATAATAACCGCGATCACTGCGCTAACCGTGGTAATAACAGACCCGATATTATCATAGAGGAAGTTTTTAACACAGAATTTGAAGAAAATTCCCAAAATACAGTAAATGAAATACCAGACACGACTCAAAATGAAAATAACTATGATTTTGATTATTATCTAGAAGATGATCAAAATTTTCACGATGTCTCGACTCAAGACGAAACAACTTAATCGAATTTCACTTATCAACGGACAAGAAAGAATTGCCTTATATCAAAATTGCCAACCCACCATTAAAACTTCTAATTGACACAGGATCAACTAAATCCTTTATCTCCCCAGAAATTGCTTCAAAATATTATCCTAATAAAATATCACATGATTCTTTCGTTGTTTCAACAGTTTTTCAATCGTCAACTCACGATTATTCTGCTGAAATTCCCATTTTACGCGAATTCAATACAAAAAATAACTTGAAATTCTATCTGTTCAAATTTCATAATATATTTGATGGTCTTATCGGACTAGACAATCTTAAATTATTAAATGCTCAATTAGATTTTGCAAACGCTAAACTATTTACCCCTAATTGTGCAATTCCAATTTATTACCAACAGTCAAATCAAAAATTACTTTTCAAATTAACTCTTCACCCACACAGTCGGTTAATCACGAAAATTCCAGTCGACAAACAAAATGAAGATATTATCATCCCACACCAGACAATTCACAATTGCGAAATTCCTGAAACACTTTCAAAATCCGAAAATGGAATGGCTTTAGTTGAAATTCTCAACAAAACTGAAAAATTCGAACTATTACATTTACCGAAAATAATTATGAAATCTATAATATTGACTTTGACTTAAATCCAAAAAATGTTCAAAAACCTAACGTTGACAAACTAATACGAACTTCTCACATGAATGAAGAAGAAAAACGTGAAATACTCAAAATATGTAGAAAATACTCTGACATATTTTACACAGAAAACCAACCTTTAACTTTCACCAACCAAATTAAACACTCAATTAAAACTAAAGATGAAATCCCGATTTATACTAAATCCTATCGGTATCCTTTTATTCATAAACAGGAAGTGCAAAAACAAGTAAAATCAATGCTAGACCAAGGAATAATAAGACATAGTAATTCACCATGGTCCTCACCAATTTGGATTGTTCCGAAAAAAGCAGATGCATCAGGGAAAAAGAAATGGCGCATAGTGGTTGATTTCAGAAAATTGAATGAAAAAACCATCGATGACCGATACCCCCTACCGAATATCACTGATGTTTTAGATAAACTAGGACGTTGTAATTATTTCACAACACTAGATTTGGCAAGTGGATTTCACCAGATTGAGATGGATCCACAGGACATCCCAAAAACTGCGTTTAACGTTGAAAACGGACATTACGAGTATATCAGAATGCCCTTTGGACTGAAAAATGCTCCGGCAACATTTCAGAGAGTGATGGATAACGTACTAAGAGGAATCCAAAATGAATTTTGTTTATGTTATCTTGATGATATAATAATCATGTCAGCCTCATTACAAGAACATTTAGTTTATTTAACAAAAATTTTTCAGAGACTTCGCGAGACAAAATTTAAAATCCAGTTAGACAAATCAGAATTCTTAAAAAAAAGACGTGGCATATTTAGGTCACGTTGTCCTCCGGACGGTGTAAAGCCAAATCCCGAAAAAATTAACGCAATAAAAAAGTACCCTATCCCAAAAACCACTAAAGAAATAAAAGCATTCTTAGGTTTGCTAGGTTATTATAGGAAGTTTATAAAAGACTTTGCAAAATTGACAAAACCATTAACTTCATGTCTAAAGAAAAATGCAAAAATTATTCATAATTCCGAATTCGTAAATTGTTTTGAAAATTGTAAACAAGTATTAACGAATGAACCAATATTACAGTATCCCGATTTTTCGAAACCCTTTAATTTAACGACAGATGCAAGTAATGTTAGCATCACAGGAATATTATCACAAGGTCCAGTAGGAAGTGATAAACCTATAGCCTATATTTCCAGAACCCTAAATGAATCAGAACAAAATTATAGTACAATCGAAAAAGAATTATTGGCAATAGTATGGTCAGTTACCAAGCTGAGATGTTACCTTTACGGAAGAAAGTTCACAGTTTTTTGTGATCACATGCCTTTAAAATGGCTTATGTCATTAAAAAACCCAAATTCCAGACTCATACGTTGGCGTCTAAAATTAGAAGAATTCGATTATGAGATACAATACAAAAAAGGTAAAAACAACACAAATGCCGACGCGCTCTCACGCGTAGAAATTCATGCTAAAGAAACAACACCCCTAGAAAAATATATTGAAAACTTTAACAAGCAATTAGAAAAATCCAGAGCGAAAAGACAAGCAGAAGATTTGGACAACGAATCATTAATGGGCAATGTAACCGAATTTCAAGAAAATTTAGAAGAAGAAGAAGAAGAAGAAGAAGAAGAAGGAAATCCTGAAGAATCAGATTCCAATTCGAGCGTTCAATTAATAATTTCCGACTCTGAAGAAACCTTATCAGCGGAAGAAGAAGTAGATGAAGATAATGGAACAGTTCATACGAGTATTGAAAACCCCATTCAAGAAATGCCAATAACAGAAAGATGCCTCAATTCTTTTGATCATCAAATAAAAATTAATTTTGTACTACACTCTCCTGCAAAACCAAAATTGCAACAATGTTTCCCAAACAAAAAAAGACTTTACGCTCAACTATCAACTTAAAACTTAGAAAATGACGTAATACAATTATTTAAAAATTATATTGACCCCAAATTTACTTATGCTATATATTTTGCTAACCAAACCTATATACCCCAAATAACTGAAATTTTGAGGAAAACATTCAAAAGTAATGCTTATAAATTAATTAAATCAAACATAATACTTCAAGACATAGATGATGAAATTCACCAACAAGAACTAATAAAAAGAAATCACGAAAGTACAGCAAATCACCGAGGAAGTTTGGAAACTGAAACAAGAATCAAGAGAGCTTATTATTGGCCCCAATTAAAACAAGATATAACAAGATATATTAATGTTTGCGAAATTTGCCAAACTAATAAATATGATAGAAATCCACCTAATCAAAAATTAATGATAACTCCAACACCCTCAAAACCCTTTGAGATAATACATGCCGATACATTCCAAGTACAATCTCAAAAATTCTTGACTATAATCGACACCTTTTCAAAATACGCACAAGCTTATCCTTTAACTAATCCCTCAGGACTAGAAATTGTAAAATCTTTTGTAATATTTATGTCACACCATGGTTTACCCCATATCATAATTACAGATCAAGGAACTGAATTTAAAAATACAGTTGTTCAAGAATTTTTTAAAACCCATAAAGTGAAAATGCACTTTACCACAGTGAACAACCCCCAATCAAATGGAGCTATAGAAAGGCTACATTCAACCCTCATCGAACAACTAAATATTATCAAAGCCCAAAATAACAACAAACTTGACATTTTAAATCATATGCCTCAAGCAATTCTAGCTTATAATAATACAATTCATTCCGTAACGAAACAAAAACCAATTGACATAATAAATGGACATCTTGATACTAAAGACCCTTTTGACTTAGATCTTAATCATCAATTAATGTCTAACTACATTCAAAAACACAGAGACTTAACAAAAGAAATCTATAGACAACTAAACGAGAAATTAATATCAAGTAAAGAAAAAACAATTACTTATCATAACAAAAACAGACAAGAACCCTTAACTTATCCACGTGACACAGATGTTTATAAAAAACTGACTACCACCAGTAGAAGCAAAGTAAATCCCAAATTTTCAAAAGAAAAAGTTCTAGAAAATGAACAAATAAAAGTCCGAACTAAAAGTAAAATCCTCCATAAACAAAATTTGATGAGACCAAAAAGTAACACTGATACTCTTTTACAGGACACTCCAGACCCTCCTGACCCTCCTGATCCTAGTTCCACAAGAACTGATCACTCAGAAAATAACGATTAATGATTTAAAAAATAACCCTGGCATAATACCACACAAACTAGGTCATGCCAAAGTTAATGCTCAAACGCACACGTTTATACACTATTTAAACCTTGAACCCTTAAAAAACGAAATTGAATATTTTATTGAAATTGATAAAAATCTAACACAAGTAATTTCAGAAGGTTTAAGCCACCCTTACTTTTGGGAACTTGATAATTTCTTAAAAGCCTTCTCTTACCAATTAATAGCGGTAAAACAAAAATTTAATTCAATCTTTCCTTCAACCAGAATAAAAAGAGGATTGATAAATGCTTTAGGCGGAATAATAAAATCAATCACAGGTAATTTGGATGCTGAAGATGCAGCCCACTACGATCAAGCAATCCTTGATTTGGAAAACAATCAATAAGAAATTGTTCAAACATTAAATAGGCAAGTATCCTTGACAACTGAAATAATAAATAATTTTAATAAAACTATTACCCTCATAAAAAATAATCAACAAGTAATTTTGGAAGGTCTTAATAAAATACGATCGGAGTTCAATAAATTTATATTTGAATTAAATGATTATTTGGAAACAAGAAATGTTATACATCAATTAAATCTATCTTTAAATGTAATTTTGCAAATCTTATCAGATATTGAAAATGCAATTGCTTTTGCCAGACTTGGAACCTTTCACAGCAGTATTTTGAAAATTAACGAGTTCGAATCAATGATACAATCAATAATTAAATATTATGGTATTGATAGTTTAATTTTTGACTCAATAGAAGAAAATTTATATAAATATTATGACTTGCTAAAAATAGAAGCATATTATTTGGGAACAAGAATAAATTTTGTTATTCATTTTCCAATTGTTTTCCCCGAAACTTACACCTACTACCACCTATACTCGGTTCCAACCCAAAACTCTACGATAATCATTCCCAGAAACACCTTTCTGATCATGAATGAAGATTACTTCCAATACACATCCTTGCCTTGTGTAAAACTACACCCAGGATACTACTGTCCAGAAGGAAATTTAATAAATGGAAGACAGGAAGAAGATTGTATCTTCCAGTTGCTGAAACTCGAGAGCACCCCAAAAACCTGCAACCCTTTACCAGTGAAAATATCTAAGAACATAATCCAACAAATGGACGATGCCAATTATATAGCAATCATCCCTAATCAGACGAAATTAGAAACTGATTGTGGAGAATCAGACATCACCACGCTACAGGGAAATTATTTGATACAACTCCCGTTCAAATGCAAATTTAAAACCTCAGATCAAACTTTTATCAGTGAGAAACAAATCTCTGTTGATACGCCCATGATGCTAACAAAAATCCAGATTCTACCACATCAAACTCTACAACAAGAAAATGAAATCAAGATTGAAGAACCACAACTTGATAAAATCCATGAACTTCAAGCAAAACAGAAATTAATAAAAGAAGTTCAACTTCAACCCGTTGGACAAACGAGCCCTCATTATTGGTCAATTCCAACATAGTTTATCATATTAACTGTAGGAACTGTAGACGCCTACAGGTACTTCAAGAGAAGACAACAGAGACGAACCCCAACGTCCACAGAAGAGCAGCCAGCAGCAGCTCCAGCATTTTTCAACCCTTGAAAAATGTCTTCGAGGGGAGGATTTATGGTCACCTCACTGACCTACATAATATAAATAAAATTGCTTATGCTATAACATGATATTGTGATAATGCAGTATTCGCTTATTTTCAGCCACGTAATTTAATATTGTTTAATCATCTTTGTGCATATTGTTTTGTTATTCTAAAGTTATTCTGATATGAACATTCAACTAGATAAGACGTATTTTTGTATTCTTAATTATATTCAAATATTTTAACTTTGAAAGTAGAAAGACTTTGTTCTTAATAGAAAATAAAAGTTTTTTAAAAACTAAATATTTGTACCAACAAATATAAGTCTCTACTTGTTTTTTTGCGCTCATAATATGGTAAACATCGTGTACACTACGTTTCATTAAAATTGCTACAAGACAAAGAATTTTATTTTTGATTTCGCTAATCGTTTCTCGCTCATTTTTATGGAAAATTTAATATTTTGTCATTAGCATATAGTGGATATAGTTTTGTTTTTACTTAATTAGGGTTTGTTTGTATTCGTATAATCGGATTTTTCAACTCTCTCTCATTCTCTCGGTATAAATATAGGTCAAGTTTGTTGCAGTTGAAGAATATTTTATTTTATTCTCTTATTGGTTATTGCTCTCTCTCTCTCGTTGGTGGAAATAAAGTATTCAAAACAGACTGCATCGAATTTGTAAAATAACTCAATTTCTCTGCTTCTCATTTTTTGTTATTGTTTTCGGTTTTTTACAACACACAGTGTAAAAAATATCGCTTTCGTTCCTCATTTAAGTAAATAAGATGGCGGCGGCTGAACAAAAAAGAATTGATCAAGCCAAAGCACTCCGGGATTTATCGGTTGAAAGAATTTCGGAACTCTTTTGTTTAGCGGAAAAGGCTAAAACTGATGTATTTTTACGCTCTAATTTCAAAATTCGTTATGAAAATTTGTTCGATCTCTACTCGGAGTTTAATGCTGAACATACTAAAATCTTCAGTAATTATGCTCTCTTAGAAAATCCCGGCGTTTCGGAAGAAAAAGATTTTAGAAAAGATATCGATCAGAAATATTACTCAATTAGATGCACTTACGAGGAGTTATTTAAGGCGGAAGTGTCGGCTCGTTCTATACAAGAAACTAAAACTTCTAAAGTGAAGCTTCCGAAGTTAAATATTCCTTTGTTTACAGGGGACATAAAAGATTGGTCACGATTTATTAGTTTGTATAATTCGCTCATTCATTCAAATGATGACTTATCACCGGTGGATAAGTTTCAATATCTGCTCTCGTTAATTTCAGATTCGGCTTTAGTGGAAATTAAGCATTTTGAAATTTCTCCTTTAATTACAAAGCGGCATATGACAAATTAGTGAAAAAATATCAGAATAAACGAATTTTAGCTACACTTCATTGGAAAACTATTGTTGATGCGCATAATGTTAACTCAGATAATAATTTGAAGATTTTGTTAGACACCTTTGAGGACAATCTCATTGTATTAAAGAATCTAAACTTTCCCGTTGATTCATGGGACTTTGTTCTTTTTAATTTGTTAAGTAAAAAGATTTCTCATAGTTTACTTAAAAGTTTTGAACTCACTATAGAATCATCAGTATTACCTACCTATCAAGCTCTCTATGAGTTTCTCCGGAAAAATTGTAAAGCTAACGATTCGGTCGCTATGTTGCAAAGAGGTTTTAAACCTCCTCTGAAGCACTCCCAAGTAAAACCTATCAAACGGTTCTCTAAAACTGCATTACTCAATAACGCAGAACTCTATACGGATTCTCGAATTGTACACAAATGTAGTTATTGTAACAAGGAACATAAAATTTATAAATGTCCTACGTTTAACACTTTGTCACCCAAAGATAGATTTGAAATAGTGAAGCAGCGCAATTGGTGTTTTAATTATCTCGGTGCCACACATGTAAGCAGACAGTGCTCTTCCACTTCTTGCTGCAGGGTTTGTCACAAACAACACCACACTTTGCTTCACTTTGGTACCTCTCCTCGCACTATTGCAAAAACGGTTACCTCAGATTCACACATTAGTACTCCAGCTATTCCACAGCAAGATCAGCCCTCTACGTCTCAAACACTCGCTAGTACTATACCTACGGTTGATAGTACTACTCGAAAGGTTGTTCTCCTCTCTACTGCTTGTGTGGAAACTTTGGATGCTTTTGGAAATTACCAAAAGATCAGGGTCTTATTAGATTCCGGTAGCCAAACAAATTTCATTTCCGAGCCATGTGCCCGTCAACTAGGTTTGAAACGTTACAAACTTCCTATCAGTGTTGATGCGCTTGGACAGTTGGGTTTGAAAACTTCAACTGCACTCTCATCCACCATAAGACCTGTATTTCAAGCAACTCCTACCTTCGATATTGAAGCTCTTGTAATACCTAAGAGTTGTGGAGATATGCCTCAAGTACCTGTATCTCTTGAAAGCCCTAATTCATTCTCTAACCTCATTTTGGCGGATACACATTTTGGTGTCCCTGGTCCGATAGATATGTTGTTCGGAGCAGATCTCTTCTCAATGATTCTCAAGGATGGAAAAATACAAAGTCGAATAGACAGTCCTGTTGCCTTAAATACTGTTTTTGGCTGGGTTATTATAGGTAAAGTCAATGCCTCTGTTCCAAAATTGAACCCCTTTTTTTGTACATTAGAAAACACACTCGCCAAGTTCTGGCAGTTAGAGGAAGTTCCCCACTATATTACCTCTTCTCCGGAGGATCTAAAATGTGAACAAATTTTCGCTGACACTCATACTCGAACCCCTTGTGGTAGATACATTGTCTCTCTTCCTTTTCGTGATCTCGAACCTCTTTTTCCTGATACTCGATTTCTAGCACTTAGCAGATTCCTTGCCTTGGAAAGACGTCTTTTAGCTCATCCCTCTCTCTATGATAGTTATAAAATCTTCATGATAGATTACCTCGACAAAGGACACATGGAAAAGCTTTTAAAAGAGACTCCTCCTCGGAGTTATTACTATATTCCTCACCATGCTGTTATTAATCATAATAGTAAAACTACGAAACTCAGAGTAGTATTCGATGCCTCTGCAACAACCTCTAATACTCTCTCCTTAAATGATACTCTCTTAGTTGGACCTAAACTTCAAAAGGATATTAGTTCTATTTTCTTACGTTTTCGTTTACGCTCTATTGTTTTCACCGCTAACATTCAACAAATGTATCGACAAATTCTTGTAAATGATAATACACCAGAACTGCTCGTAAATATTCCTGGGGATTGTAGATTATTAGATCCCATGTCATTTTATTCAGATGATGACACTAGTCTGAAAGTTTTAGGTCTGCAGTGACAACCAAACTTGGATACGTTCTTCTATCAAATTACACCTATAGATCTCTCTTGTACTAAACGGAATATGCTCTCCGAATTAGCCAGAACGTTTGATCCCATTGGATTATTATCACCTCTTTCATTTCTTGCTAAACACCTCATTCAAAAATTGTGGTTTTTAAAATGTGATTGGGATGACTCACCTCCTCCAGATATCCGTGAAAAGTGGAAACGATATAAACAGGAATGCCCTTCTCTCTCGAATCTCATGATACCTCAAAAAATAGTCTCGACCTCATTCGTTTCCTGTGAACTACATGGTTTTTCTAACAGCTCTGAGTTGGGATATGCTGCTGTAATTTATCTTAAATTTCTCTATATTGATCGCCCTGCTTAAGTGTCTTTACTATACGCAAAATCTAAAGTTGCACCGCTTAAAACCCTTAACATTCCTCGATTGGAATTATGTGGTGCTGTCCTCTTATCAAGTTTGATCGAATTTGTTGTCCATATGTGCCCTCAATAGACAACCCGGCGGATTGTGCTTGTCGCGGGTTGTTTCCTCAATCCCTGGTAGAAAAGAAACTTTGGTGGAAAGGCCCTACATGGTTATTGTTATCAAAGGAATATTGGCCTCAAAGGGATATTCTGCCTCAGACAGAATGTACGGTAGAAGAAAAACCACATATTTTCTTAAATCTCTGTTCTCTAAACTCTATTGACACATTACTCAATCGTTTCTCCTCTTTAAATAATTATATCAAAATACAACTCTAGCAAATAAATAACACATTCAATGTTGTAAGGTACCTACCCAGGAAGTAACAAATGTAAACATTAAAAGGTGCTCATTCTGTACAAATTAATTACCTACCAATCTAGTATATTTTTGAAGTCTGTGCCAAGCAAATCTAAAATGCTTCATTGCGTACTTATCTACTAATTCATCAAACTTGATTGTTGCTTGGCACCGACTTCAAAAATATACTATATTGGTAGGTAATTAATTTGTACAGAATGAGCACCTTTTAATGTTTACATTTGTTACTTCCTGGGTAGGTACCTTACAACATTGAATGTGTTATTTATTTGCTAGAGTTGTATTTTGATATAATTATTTTTAGCTTTTTAGTTATAGGTAGAAGTCGGTTATATATTTTTTTTTAAATGTTAACTCAACATGTATAACCTACAGAACCAGGTAACAGGAAAGCCAAGTCGACACACAATGATAATTTATCATTTAAATTGACAGGTAAATCTTTACGAACAAAATGTACCAGTACGCGTTGACTTAATAAGCCCAAAATCCCAAAATATATTTATGCCTTATGGACTACGCCATGTAACTTTTCTTCAACTTTTTTGACAACCCTGTATAACTATAGATAATTCCTCTCCAACCTATGTACCAACCATCCTGTACATACGACTGCCCACGGACAAGCATAAATTTGTTAGCTGTCTTCTGTAAAGTATAGGACAGAGTAGAATCCATCCTATATTTACGGAGTCAAATCCGTCCTATATTTCAACCATAGTATATAATTCTTTGTGGGCTACCCCATAAATTATTTAATTTTAACATTTTATGTTATCGCCCTGTGTAATATTAATTCCTCTCCACACTTTATGCAATTTCTTATAGGCTATAAAAAAAATAATTTTTTAATCACACTTTATAAATATAATTCAACTCCAGCATATATTTCAACCATCCTGTATATGATTTGCTTATGTCCACATCATGTAACAGTTTTTTAATCACCCTATATAATTTTAATTTCACATTTTTTTCAACATTTTTATACCACCAAACGTCCAGTCCACCCTATATTCCAACCATCCTGTATATACCTACGGCTGCCTACGGACCACTATCATTCTAGTCCGTCCTATATTTCAATTTTCATATAAATGCAACTCCTTCTGCCACTTTACTTTGTGATTTTGTTTGCTATAACTAAACACCCTGTCTATAGGCCACCAAGTACCAATTTAAAGTTTGACATGTGTTATCACTGAATTTTCTATTAGGCCGGGAGAATGAGACAACAAAAAGTACCGTCTTCGCAAAATGGAAAAATTTGCATTTAAATAGGTATTTACCTGGTATACAAACAAAACGAGCTTGGTACTCATTGATTTAAGGAGCCGAAAATACTATGCTTTACTACCTATATGGTTGAAATGTACATAGAAAATTTTCAAATTCGCAATTAAAACTTTTAGTGCCTAAAATTACCGCACTATTACGTTGGAATTAAAATATTTATGAGGAAATGTCTGTTATGTCATTTCGATGAAATTTTTGATAAGAATTTTGGAATTTTCGGCGATTATCTGCAAAACTGCAAGTTGCACGTCGCAGAAAAGTATATGAGATCACCTAAGGATCTTCCTTAATAGATTAAACGTTAAAAAACTATACACATCCATAAGGAGTTATCGAAAAATCGACTAAAATATTAGGGATATTGGTCGATTTCCATGCACGCATGTGTTCATTCACAAATTTTATCACTTTACCAATAGAATTCTTTTCTAAAATTTGAAGTTTCACCAATTCGGATATATACTCTATTAAACAAGACCATATTCAAAACGGTGCACCACAGGAGAAGAAATCAGGTAACATACATATAAAAAAAAAGCGAAAAAATACACGACGAATTGATAACCTCCTCCTTTTTGGAAGTCGGTTAACAAACTCAAAAGAATTTTGGCATATTGTATATTGTATTGTATATATACAATTGCAAAAACCCTAACTCTAAGTTGTTTATTCATTTCAGTTCACTCGAGTTATTTCAAGCACTTCTCATGTTAGTTAAAAGAGTACAACATCTCGAATTTTCAGATATATTTGACATAATAGAAAATAAACGACGCTTACCTAAAACTCTTAGAAAACTCAACCTGTTCATTGATAGTGATGGTTTCCTCAGGGTGGGCGGTCGTTTACAAGCCTCTGAACTTCCCTATGACAAATGGTTTCCTCTTTTGTTGCCTCAAAATCATCGTCTATCTCAATTGATTGTTGAAAATTACCACATAGAAAACCTACATCCTGGTTTTCAAACTCTGTATTTTTTAATCTCTCAACATTTTTGGATTTTATCAGCTCGTAGAGTATTTAGGCGTACTCTCTCTAATTGCTTACGATGTTTTAAGATTAAGCCCAAAGCTCTTGAACCCTTTATGGGTAATTTACCCGCCTCACGGATCTTAGAAGTCAAACCCTTCTCAGTTGATTAAGCTGGACCTTTTCTTGTGACTCCGTGGAAACGACGAGGTGTTCAGCCTCAAAAGGCTTATATTTGTCTCTTTGTTTATTTTATTACGAAAGCTCTTCATCTCGAACTGGCTTCTAGTCTCTCAGCTGAAACATTTCTTTGTTTTCTCAAACGTCTCATAGCGAGACGAGGAAGATGTTCTCATGTATTCTCTGACCAAGGTACCAATTTTGTTGGTGCATATAAAATCCTCAATGATTATATGGCCAACACCGTAGCTACCGAGAATATTACTTGGGCGTTTAATCCCCCTTCGGCTCCACATTTTGGAGGCCTATGGGAATCCGCTGTGAAGTCAGTAAAATCACATCTTTTAAGAATTGTAGGATCGCAAATTCTAACATATGAGGAATTCAATACAGTACTTACCCAGATCGAAGCCGTTCTAAACTCACGACCTCTATACCCCATGAGTTCGGATCCTAATGATTTATCAATCCTTACTCCCGGACATTTTCTCACTTTAGCTCCGTTAACTAGTATTCCTGAGCCTATTGTTACTCACATTCCCTGTAATAGATTGATTAGATGGCAATTGCTCCAGAAAATACATCAGGTTTTTTGGAAACGTTGGCATAACGAATATTTACACACGCTGCAGCAACGTCAAAAGTGGAATGACATGTCGCGGTCTTTGCATGTTGGCGATTTAGTACGTATTAAGAGTGATAATATACCGCCACTCAAATGGCAGTTAGGGAGAGTTGAAGAACTCCATCCGGGCTCTGACGGGATCTCGAGAGTGGCTACAGTTCGTACAGCCACTGGGTCTTTACAAAGACCTTTCGTAAAATTATGTCCACTACCCGCGCTCTCCGGGTTAGCTGGCTGAAATACCTTGTATTTCGGTGGGCGGTTTATGTTGAGGATTCATTAACATTTATTTGTAGAGTAGTGTATTTATTTTGGAACAAGAGTTTTGGATTAGCAGTGTAATTCCGAATCTTTTCTTTTGTATTTTTTTTGTTTTTGTTGGTGATTTTTACGCGCACACTCATTGCCAGAGTCACTTGATCAACTGTCTGGGACGGATAGACACTCTCGCTCGTAAAAGGACTAATCTCTCTAGTTCTTCATTTGTTGTAGTTTTGAGTGAAATACGACCGGTCGTGAAACAGACACAGTAAAATCCACTAAAGAGCAGTGCGGGGTCAACTCCTCAAAATACAGTCCGCTTCAACTACAGTAACAGTCAGCAGAGCAAGCGAAGACAAAACGTAAGTACTCTGGCATGATCGTTCTTTAAATTGTTACCAACATATCATAGTTAAACCCCCATTCCATTTCACTCAGTGAAACATGAACAACACACGAACTGTACCAATTGTTATGTCAACGACAGGACTAGTCCCAAAACATCTATTAAACAATCTAAAATACCTCGGTCTGGACGAACATCTTTACAAACAAATGCAAAAAGCCGTCTTGTTAGGGACAGCCCGGCGGTCAGGAAATTCATGGGAAACTGCCTGCACGACTCCAACCAAGGGCCTGAAAACCTGGCAAGGGCTCCCACAGAGCTAAACCCTTTTGATATTGTTACGAAATTTACCCAAAGCCGACCCTGTGTCATTTCAGCACGACAACAAACGCTTCAATATAAAAAATAGGATTCTCGAAAAGACTCGACAGCGGAAGGAGCGATGATGATTTCTACTGGAGAATTCTACGCTGGTGATATAAAAGAAGCCCGCCACGATCGCCGAGGAGTGATACCGCGTCGACTAGCGTATATGAGAATGTATTGTGAATCAGCTGTTTTAATGTAAATAAAGTTCTAGAAAAGTGAAAGTAAATATTAGTTGTTATAATTTTAAATTGAACCCACGAAGTATATTGCAATTTGGTGTTAGAAGTGAAGGATTAAGTACAGTGAAAAGCGTAATTTGATTTATGGAAACTCGAAGTATGGAAAAAACCGACGAAATTACCAGAAAAATTATCAAACAGGTTACGGAGGGACTAGACGAAAAAATAGCACAGATTCTAGAAAAACGTGACAAGAAGGAGAAACAACATCAAGAAGAAATTCAACAAAGGTTAGTGAAATCTTTTGATGATAAACTTAAAGGAAATCTTGTCACTAATATCGATGGAAAACAACAAAATCTTGTTTCCACGATGAAGAGTGAACAACATAATTTAATTGAAGGATTATTCTCAAAATTTGTAGAACAACTGAATTAAAACGACAAAATGAATTCAAATTATTAGAAGAAAAACGACAACATGAATTTAAGATATTTGAAGAAAAACAAGGCAAAACGGAAGAAAAAAGACAATTGCAATTTGAACAATTAATGCAAGTAGTATCGCAAGTTAATGAAACAGTTAATGAAAGAATGCAAATAGTTGAATCAGATATAAAAGAAATAAACGACGACATAAAGATCCTAAAAAATAATGTGGAGACTCTTGAAATCAAAGTAGATGACATCGATTCCGTCCAGAACCAGGTGAAATTTGAAATAAGTGCTATCCAAAACCAGGTAAAAGCTGAAATCAGTTCAATTAAAGACGCAGTACACAGTGAAGTACAAGATAAAGTGGAAACAGCAATTAAAAAATTGCAACAAGATTTGCAGAGAGGAAAATACCAGCACACCGTGAGTACCAAAGGTTCCGTTAGTAAACCACCCACATTTGATGGCAGTTCATCTTGGCCCATGTATAAACGGCAATTTGAGGCTGTGGCTACAGCTAATGGATGGGATAATCAAGAAAAATCTACCTCTCTGGTAATTTCGTTAAGAGGTCCGGCCCTACAACTCCTCCAAAGCATTCCAGTCGAAGAACAAGGCAATTTCGACAAGATCATCGCCATTCTGGACAAGAGATACGACAATCAATCCTTGAGCCAGGTATACCAAGTCCAACTCAGTGGGAAAACGCAAAAATCCGGTGAAAGCCTTCAAGAATTCGAAGCAGAGATTAGACGGTTAGTTCACTTGTCCTACCCAGACCTGCCAGAGGAAACAAAAGACCAGTTGGCCACACAAAGTTTCATAAACGGCATCAGAGATGTGGAAGTACAAAGAAATTTAAGACTGCAGAGCAGTTTCCTTCAACCAGGAAGAGTCAGAGTCACCATTTCAAGCGCTGCTGGCTGGTCTGAACAAAATATTAGACCGGTCACAAAGAACTGGCACCAGGGGGGCATGTTACCGCTGCGGACGGACAGGACACTTCCAACGTGATTGTCGAGTGAGGCCACCTGAACGATCACCGACCAGGGGTAACCAACAAAACAGCCACATGTCCAGGGACCGTCAGTCAGTCAGCATAGGGGGGCGAATGCTGACTGTCCCTCCACCAGCCCCCAAAACGTTATCCATCCGGGGATTTTGCCGAGATAGCGGCAGCCTAGTCATCAGAGGCACCATCAATGGGCGAGCAGTTACCATCACAATCGATACCGGCGCCGCTGTGTCCATTGCCAAGTCCAGGGTCTTGAGAGCATCAGAAATTCAGCCAGTTACCAACAACATCCAGCTCAGAACTGTCACCGGCGAGTCCATGTCAATACAGGGTGAGGCAGATGTCGTGCTACAGATAGGGGACAACATGATCCGGCATAGGGTCCTGGTAGCGAATATTGAGGACGATTTTATACTGGGAATGGACCTAATTAGCCAGCATGGATTTATGTTCGACCCGAGATATGATGTTCTTCGGTTCCTAAATGAGGAATTTGTATTGACACGGCCCGTTAACAGTTCAGTCACCTTCATAAAAATTGTGGCGAAGTCTTCAGCTAGAATTCCCGGTCGAACGGAACAGATTATTCATGGGCAGTTAGACAGCAATCCTGGGTGCTGCGTTGGAATGGTGGAGCCCGTACACTCAGCTCAAGACTACTTAGTTGGACGGGCTATAGTTAAAACCGGACGAGATATACCAATCAGAGTCCTGAATATGTCCAACAACGACATCAGAATTACCAATGGTCAAGAGCTAGCTTGTTTCGAGCCAGTAGAGACCATCATCAATTGCGAAGAAGAGTACCAGACGTCGGTGAAGGAGCCAGGGCCCGATAAAGAGTTCCTACAACAGTTTGCTGACCATTTGACACACTTGACACCAGAGAACCAGAAGAAAGCCAAGCAATTTATCACAAAAACTGGCAAATTTTAACAGTAAAAATGGAACCACGGTCGCACCAACATCTTCCAGCATCGAATAGATACCGGAAAGGCTCAACCCATCAGAATACCACCTAGACGACTACCATTGGGGCAACAACAGGCAGTCGAGGAAAACATCGAGTCCATGTTACAAAATGGAGTTATTGAGCCATCCATCAGTCCATGGTCTGCTCCCGTCGTGCTAGTTAAAAAGAAAGATGGAACCACCCAATTTTGCGTGGATTACAGAAAGCTGAATGATGTCACGAAGAAAGACAGCTATCCACTACCCCGAATCGATGACACTTTGACCACACTAGCAGGCTCCCGTTGGTTTCCACACTAGACCTAAAAAGTGGATATTGGCAGGTTGGTCTGCACGCAAACGACAGAGAGAAGACAGCGTTCTCCACCAGTAAAGGGCTGTTTCAGTTCACGGTCATGCCCTTTGGGTTATGTAATGCACCCGCTACATTTGAGATGCTAATGGAGTATGTACTGAGCGGGTTAACATGGAGGACGTGCTTAGTATACCTCGACGACATTCTAGTCATGGGTCAGACATTCGACGACCATCTGAAGAACCTGGGCGAAGTATTCTCCAGAATTAATAACGCCAACCTGAGACTCAATCCGAAGAAGTGTTCCTTGTTTCAAAAAGAAGTATAGTTTTTGGGCCACGTAGTGTCCGAGTCAGGAATCCGCACCAACGAAGACAAGATAGAAGCCATCCGTGATTGGCCAGTTCCAAGAGACAAACATGAACTCCGAAGCTTCTTGGGCCTCTGTTCATACTACCGGCGTTTTGTTGAGGGATTTGCCACCATCGCCGCCCCTCTACATCGGCAGACCACTGATAAAGAGACCTTCCATTGGAATCAGGATTGCGAAACATCATTCAGGCGACTGAAGGCAGCACTATGTTCCAGCCCAATCCTAGCCTTTCCTACACAGTCCGGCAAGTTCATCTTAGACACCGACGCCAGCAACACAGGTTTGGGGGCCGTTCTATCCCAGGTGCAAGATGGTGAAGAGAGGGTGATCGAGTACTACAGCCGTGGATTCTCGAAGCCAGAAAGAAATTATTGCGTCACCAGAAAAGAACTTCTTGCAATAATAAGGGCTGTAGACCATTTCCACAAATACCTGTATGGTCGCCATTTCTTAATCCGAACAGATCATGCCGCACTCAAATGGCTGCTGGACATGAAGACACCGGAAGGACAACTGGCCAGATGGATGGAGAAATTACAGCAATACGACTTCAAGGTGAAACACCGTGCTGGCCGGTTGCACAATAATGCCTATGCCCTATCCAGAAGACCCTGTAGAGCGGAATGCAAGCATTGTCTGAAGACGGAACAGCGAGAGGGTATCTCCATCACGCAGATCCGAGTGCAGGCCAATGAAGACTGGACAACGGAACAGTGCATCCAGGACCAAATGGCTGATCCAGACATCGAACCAATCTTGTCACTCAAAATGAGAGGGACACCCAGGCCACGATGGGACGAGGTAGCTAGATACTCCGGCGTGCTGAAATCGTTATGGGCTCAGTGGGACTCTCTAAGAGTAGACAATGGAATGCTCAAGCGAGTTTGGGAAAGCGCTGATGGACGAGAAACCAAGTCCCAATTGGTAGTTCCGAAGAAAAAGGTACCAGCCATCCTGACCGAAGTACATGATGGAATTACCGGAGGCCACCTGGGCATGAATAAAACCCTAGACAAAGTTCGCCAGCGGTACTACTGGGTGAATTACTTCGAAGACGTCAGAGCTTGGTGCCGCAAATGTGCCACATGTGCAGCCAGTAAGGGCCCGAAGACCCGGACCAAGGCAGAATGCAGCAGTACAATGTGGGCGTCCCATTTGAGAGGGGGAACAAATACATTCTGGTCGCAATGGATTACTTCAGCAAATGGCCTGAGGCATATGCGATACCCAACCAAGAGGCAACCACGGTAGCGACGGTGCTAGTAGAACAACTATTCAGCAGGTTTGGCGTCCCGATGGAATTACATTCAGACTTGGCATTTGGCTCCCCCGAAGAACCTCCCCAAGACATCGACGATTATGCCGACCAGCCCCGACATAACATGCTGGCAATACACGAATTAGCCCGAACGCAGATGTTGGCCACCAGTGACCGGATGAAGACGCGATACGACCTCAAGGCCAATTCAGTCGGGTTCCAGGAGAGGGGACAAAGTCTGGTTGTACAACCCCCCAACGGAGCAAGGGTAAATCCCCAAAGCTTACACCCGCCTGGGATGGCCCATACGAGGTGGTCAAGAGGCTTAATGACGTCGTCTACCGGATCCGTCGAAACCCCAAGGCTAAATTGAAGGTGGTTCATTTAGATCGACTCGCTCCCTACCATGGAGGGGATGTTTCTGATCGGGACGATCAGAATTAAAGGGGGGGGGTAGTGTTACGAAATTTACCCAAAGCCGACCCTGTGTCATTTCAGCACGACAACAAACGCTTCAATATAAAAAATAGGATTCTCGAAAAGACTCGACAGCGGAAGGAGCGATGATGATTTCTACTGGAGAATTCTACGCTGGTGATATAAAAGAAGCCCGCCACGATCGCCGAGGAGTGATACCGCGTAGACTAGCGTATATGAGAATGTATTGTTAATCAGCTGTTTTAATGTAAATAAAGTTCTAGAAAAGTGAAAGTAAATATTAGTAGAAAGTTCTAGAAAAAGGGAAAACATCAAACTCAAAATTCGAGCGATGTCTCTTCTAGGATTTGTGAAACTACGGGAAATCCAGGACACTGTCACAGACTTTGTGTCGGTTTGGAAATTTGAACAAAATTCGTTCTCTCCTTTGTAGAATCACTTCTTGAACTACTAAAATATCAAATTAGATAAATTACCAGCTCTTAGGCTTCTTCGCCTAACTGATGAGACCCAGAAAGGTCGAAAGCTAAAATGGGATCAATTACAACATCCAAAGCGATGTTTCGCCGGATAGTAGACCCGATGTAACCCAGTTTGCCCGCCGCAAAGATTTCAGCGCTTGAGAAATTTGACAAAGTCAAGGACTTCCGTCCGACCGTCGGAAGAATTTTTCCAAATCCTTGACTTTGTCAAATTTCTCAAGCGCTGAAATCTTTGCGGCGGGCAAACTGGGTTACATCGGGTCTACTATCCGGCGAAACATCGCTTTGGATGTTGTAATTGATCCCATTTTAGCTTTCGACCTTTCTGGGTCTCATCAGTTAGGCGAAGAAGCCTAAGAGCTGGTAATTTATCTAATTTGATATTTTAGTAGTTCAAGAAGTGATTCTACAAAGGAGAGAACGAATTTTGTTCAAATTTCCAAACCGACACAAAGTCTGTGACAGTGTCCTGGATTTCCCGTAGTTTCACAAATCCTAGAAGAGACATCGCTCGAATTTTGAGTTTGATGTTTTCTCTTTTTCTAGAACTTTCTGTGAATTTCAACTTCATAGAAGAAAATCTACTATAAACTTGTCTCAGGGTTCATTCCCTGACTGAAGATGACGAACAGAAGTCGAAACAAGCTAAACTTTACAGTGTTTTTGTAACACAAAGAATACCTTTGCTTTGCAGTGAAAACAGCAAACTTGAAATGACGGTCGGACGGAAGAATTTTTCCAAATCCTTGACTTTGTCAAATTTCTCAAGCGCTGAAATCTTTGCGGCGGGCAAACTGGGTTACATCGGGTCTACTATCCGGCGAAACATCGCTTTGGATGTTGTAATTGATCCCATTTTAGCTTTCGACCTTTCTGGGTCTCATCAGTTAGGCGAAGAAGCCTAAGAGCTGGTAATTTATCTAATTTGTAAATATTAGTTGTTATAATTTTAAATTGAATCCACGAAGTATATTGCAATATCTAGGATATCTGGGGTTTAGTGAATTTTCCCCTAAAGGCACTCATAGCGTGCCTTAGAGGGAGTGTGATGCCATACATTGTATGGTCAAGTCGGGATAATAAAAAGGGTCTAAAGGATAGTGAAGCGTCTCCTATAGCCTCTCCTATCAATTCCTACTCGCACCTCCACGTCGGCAGACCCTGGAAACCGATACCGTCAACAAAAGATCAATGGAGTAAATACGTTATCTGGGCTAACGCGAGAGGGAGAACTAACCGCCAACCGGGCTAACCACCCGTTGGTGAGAAAAGGCAGGTTCCAAAGAACAGGAAGAAAGCCTCGGACGAGCGTCGTAATGATCGGGAACGGCGCGGGAATCCACAGCCTGATCAAACAGGTGACAATAAAGCGAATCATATGGACAATGAGCAAAACCCCATTAGAGAATGAGATGGACAAATGAAGTAAATAAATACCTCATGCTCTGCTACCTACAGGTAACAAATCTGGGTACAGACATCACTGGATACAGACAGTCACTACACAAACTGTTCACTAAGAAATACCCAGAATTAAATTTCATTACAGAACAACGACTGTCAGACCAAATACGTGTCTTAATACGAAATAATAAAATACCACCACAGGAATTAGAACTGATAAAATAAGAGGCGCGCAGAACCTAATAGGAGAAAAGAAGGAAGCTGTAAGGCCAACAGTAGAAATAGAAAATGACATAGACGGCCAAGAACAACAAAATGAGAGATTAGGTGAAGACACAAACGAAAACCATGAACACTCACAAACGCGGACACAAATAGAACCACAAACAAAAACAATCGAACAACAGATTGAGCACAATCAGCTAAAGCTAAAGCTAAAGCTGCAAATGCTAGAGCAGTTTAACACAACCTACTTAAAGTTTCAAGACACAGAGCCCCAAAATAGACCATTTGTACCAAGGATTCAAGAGACTCGACAGATAGAATCCAGAATAGAAATTATTGACAAAATAATCCAAAACAAAATTACAACCCAAACAACACTAGAAGAGCTACAACTACGTATATATACAGGAGCACTAATAACAACAAATAAGAAAGAATAAAAAATAGCTCGAACAGACAAAAGAAATGCAATACCAGCTTGGCAGCATAGACTACAAAAAAGAATTGAAACTTTACGAAGAGAAATTGGACAACTTAGTCAATATCAACACGGCAGATTATCAGAAAGGAAAATGAAGGAGATCAAAAAGTCATTATTCGCAGAAATTAAAGAAGAACTATACAACAAAAAGCAGAAGTTGCAAGCCTTAGCAAAAAGACTCAGACGATACAAAAAAGTGAGAGAAGAAGAAAGCAAAATCAAATGTTCCACGTAAACCAAAAAAATTTTTATCAAACAATTGAAAATACCAAGCACACGGTAAGTGATCCACCTACATTAGAAGATATTGAATCTTTCTGGAAAAAAATTTGGTCAGAAACAACAATACACACACAACATTGATGCACCATGGATCCAAACTGAAGTTAACAAAATGTCAAATACCGAACAAATGCCGGAACTAACAATAACTGCAGAGGAAATCAAGGCAACAATAGCAACTACAAATAATTGGAAGGCACCAGGCCCGGACAAAATTACAAACTTCTGGTTAAAAAAGTTTACATCCATACATTCAACACTAGCACGCCTATTCAACAATTACATCTCCAGCCCAAATACTACACCAGCTACCCTCACCCATTGAATAACCTTTTTAAACCCGAAGGACGATGACACAACTAACCCGGCTAAATATCGCCCAATAACATGTCTATCCACAATTTACAAACTACTTACATCAATAATAACTAAAATAATAGCGGCACATACAGAAAAATACAATATAGTTGGTGAAGAACAGAAAGGTTGTCGCAAAGGAACTAGAGGATGCAAAGAACAACTAATAATAGATGCAGAAATAACCTACCAAGCTAAAATAAAACAAAGAACTCTCCACTACGCCTATATAGACTATCAAAACGCTTTTGATCGTCTACCGCATTCATGGTTAACACACATACTACAAATATATAAGGTTCACCCCAAAATAGTAAATTTCTTAGACACTATAATGAAAAACTGGAAAACTACACTTTCATTTCGAACAAATAAACATAACGTTACATCAAACCCCATAAACATCAAGCGCGGTATATTTCAAGGGGATTCATTAAGTGCAATATGGTTCTGACTTGATATCAACCCTATATGAAACATTCTCAATTCCACTAGATGTGGTTACAATATTAAGAGCCAAGATGCTTCCAAAATTACACACCTTTTATACATGGACGATTTGAAACTGTATGCATCACCTAATCACGATTTAAAATGTTTACTGAGACTAACAGAATCTTTCAGTAACGACATAGGAATGATATTTGGCACAGATAAATGCAAAATCAACAGCAATCAAGGAAAGCAATCAAAAAACGAAGATCACGTACTAGAAAAACACAATGACAAAATAGAAGGAATGGATGCCACAGACTACTACATGTATCTAAGATATAAACAGCAACTAGGAATAGACCACACAATAGTAAAAAATTAATTAAAAGAAAAGTACACGAAACGACTAAAGAATATTCTGAGCACTGAACTAACAGCACGTAACAAGATAAAAGCCATAAATACATTCCTGTCCTAACATATTCATTTGGTACCATAAAATGGAGTGAGACAGACCTAAATGCGCTAAATAAACTTACAAGAATGGAATGCTACAAATTCAAAATTCATCACATACATGCAGACGTCGAAAGGTTTACATTGAAAATGGAAGATGGCGAAAGGGATGTAGCTGATATTAAAAACATGAACCTCAGTCAAGTAGACAATCTCAGAAAATACTTCATTGAGCGAGCAGAGGAAAGTATGATACATAAGGCCATTATACACATGGACACCACAGCTACCTCTCTCAAATTAAATAACAAAAATTATAACCCTCTTAAACACATAGAACAGACAGCAGAAAAAATAGAGAAGTGGAAGAAAAAAATTAAGCATGGAAAACATTCTAATTATTTATCCCAACCCAATATAGATAAAAAAGCATCCAACTCATGGCTGAGAACAGGAAACATATATGGTGGAACAGAGGGATTTATGATAGCAATTCAGGACCAAACAATCAACACCAGATACTATAACAAACACATCATCAAGGACCCCAAGACACCAACTGACAAGTGCAGATTGTGTAAACAATACATAGACCATATAACAGGAGGATGTAACATTTTAGCAAACACAGAATATAACATGATACTGTGGCAAAATACATTAACCAAGAATTAGCCATGAAATATAAGCAAATTGAACTACGTACACCATACTATAAATATGAACCACAAAACATTCTAGAAAACAAAGATGTTAAACTCTACTGGAATAGAAATATCATTACAGATAAAACAACCCCATATAACAAACCGGATATCACTTTCATGCATAAGAAGGCCACCAAGACAACATATCTAATAGAAATATCCATCCCAAATACGTCTAATCTACAAAAGAAAACAGGAGAGAAAATCGAAAAATACATACAACTGGCAGAAGAAATAAAGCATATGTGGCATCAAGATAGAGTCAATATAATTCCCATAATCTTGTCAACCACAGGAGTAATACCTAGAATCCTGCACCAATCATTAAAAGTTCTCGAACTTCCAGCTAACATTTACTTAAATCTGCAAAAATCAGTTATCCTCGACACGTGTTCACTCACACGAAAATTCCTCAACTGCACAGATCTTTCAGAATAAGGTCTATGCTTGGTACTTATCCGCTTAGAACTTTAATAACACCCATTATTAATGGAGAAAATGAAAAAATGATAATAATAATAATAATAACGACTGGATAAAGAAACTGTACGCAACCCACGAAACACTAACAGCCCTTATAAATGACACCCACACAAGATGCCTAGTTTCCTTACGCATGGTGCTACATACCTATTACCAAAGGATAACCTATGTCCACAGGACCCAGCAAAGTACCGACCAATCACTTGCCTTCCAACCTTATACAAACTTATAACATCGTGCATTAATCATCGCATTTTCAAACATTGTGAGCTGAACGACATAATTACTCAACAACCAAAAGGGATGCGCGAAAAATTCGATGGGCTGCAAAGAACAACTGATAATTGATTCCGTTGTCTGCAATCAAGCCCACGCCAAACGTCGAAATCTCTACATGGCATATGTGGACTAAAAAAAGGCCTTTGATTAAGTTCCACATGATTGGCTCATTAAGGTACTGAAACTCTATAAAGTGAATAATTGTATTATTAACTTTTTAGAATATGCCATATCCACCTGGCAAACCAAAATCTCACTGAATGAAGCCAACTGTTCGATACAAACTGACCCCATTCCAATCAATAGGGGTATATTCCAGGGAGACTCTCTTAGCCCGCTGTGGTTCTGCCTTGCCATGAACCCTCTCTCAAACAAACTGAACTCGACTAATTTTGGGTTCAGTCTTAAACACAACAACGTACAAGCATTAAAGATAAACCATTTGTTATACATGGACGACTTAAAGTTTATGGAAGCTACGAAACAACAGCTGCACGATATGCTTAAAATAGTAGAAGGATTTTCTAGTGACATCCATATGAAATTTGGATTAGACAAATGCCGAATTATTAATATAGTTAAAGGCAAAATACAGCAAGGGCACTTCGAAATGGGAGATGGCACCTCAATTGAATCTATGGGGGAAGGTCATACTTATAAATACCTTGGAATAAAGCAGGCTCAACGTATTGATCACATGACTATGAAAAAGGACCTAACAGCAGAGTTTTATAGAAGGGTAAGACGACTGTTGAAAACTAAATTAAACAGTAAAAATCTGTTTCACGCTATTAACACCTATGCGTGTTCAGTGCTCAGTTACTCTTTCGGTATAGTTAATTGGTGTAAGACTGACATTGAACAATTACAACGAAAAGTTCGAGTTTTACTAACAAAAGCTCAAAATCACCACCCAAAGAGCTCTGTCGAACGTACAACTTTGCCACGGTATGAAGGAGGAAGAGGATTGACAGATCTAAGCAAACTATTAGAGCAACAAATTTCTATTTTGCGTAGTCATTTCCAGAAACTCGCAGAATTTTCTGATCTACACAGAGTCATATGTCAGGTTGATGACTCAACACCTCTGCGACTGACAGAACAACAAGTTCAAGTATACCACCAGACAACTGATCAGAAACTGCTGAAATGGAAAGAGAAGCCCCTTCATGGAAGACATATAAATGACGTCAACCAAGATTATGTCGACAGTGCAGCGTCGAACTACTGGTTGATCTCTCGTTATATGTTTCCTGAAACGGAAGGCTTTATATTGGCAATCCAAGATCAAGTAATTCCAACTAAGAACTACCTAAAGTACATCGTTAAAGATCCCTCTATTAACAACGACAGATCCAGGTACGGTTGCCAAACATCTGAATCTATCCAGCATATCACAGGAGGTTGTCAAGCGTTCGCTGCAACTGAATACAAAGAACGACACGATGCTGTGGCAAAAATACTTCACCAGGAACTAGCACTGAAACTTGACTTATCACAGTCGGTAAGATTACCATACTATAAATACAAACCAGAATCTGTTTTAGAAAATAACAACTACAAGCTGTACTGGGACCGCACGATACTAACCGATCGGACAGTTGCTCACAATAGACCAGATATAGTTTTAGTAGATAAAGTCTCTTGGAAAACAACTTTAATTGACATAGCATTCCTAACAACAATAATATAAATATCAAGCAAGCTGAGAAAATAACCAAATATAGAGATTTGGAATTTCAAATAAAGACTCAGTGGGACATGAACAACACACGAACTGTACCAATTGTTATGTCAACGACAGGACTAGTCCCAAAACATCTATTAAACAATTTAAAATACCTCGGTCTGGACGAACATCTTTAGAAACAAATGCAAAAAGCCGTCCTGTTAGGAACACCCCGGACAGTCCGTAAATTCATGGGAAACTGCTGCCACGACTTCAACCACGGGCCTGAAAACCTGGCCAGGGCTCACAGAGCTAAACCCTTTTGATATCTAGGATATCTGGGGTTTAGTGAATTTTCCCCTAAAGGCACTCATAGCGTGCCTTAGAGGGAGTGTGATACCATACATTGTATGGTCAAGTCGGATAATAATAACAAGAACAGCCAACCAACGCTGACCTGCTTGAGAAGATCCAAGCAGAAATGGAAGGAGCTCTTATAGAGTATAGTGGAACAGATCCACTGACAAGACCAGCTCTTCCCAAACTAAGATCTTCTAAGAAACTGGGTATCGTCTTGCAGGCTATGAACAAATTTATCTTGCCAAACTATGTTTTAGGTGCTAATACGTTAGAGTCGCTACACACAATCATCTACTGTGCTGCAACTTCCATCTGCAGAACAATTGGGGTCGCAGTAAGACCAAAGCAAGACCCTCTCCAATTTAAACAAACACCTCGAATACCACCTTGGCAAAGAAGACTTGAAGGGAAAATCAATTCTCTTCGGAAAGACGTTGGAAGACTGACCGAATACCAACGAAGAGTCAGGAACAACAGAATAGAAAGGCTTGTCAAGACTATCATGGACAATAACCGCATACACTCCCACTGGGATGGAGAAAACATCACATCTCAGCAGTGTCTGGACAGTCTACGACAAAAGCTCTCCCTCTACACAAGTCGATTGAGAAAGTACAAAACCAGTAACCAACGGAAACAAGTCAACACACTTTTCCGACGATCAGAAAAAGGGTTTTATAGAAAACTTAACATCACCAATAATAATGAAGCTCCTAGTTACCCCAGTAAAACAGACATCGAGGAATTCTGGAAAACACAGCTTTCCACAACAATCTCCTATAACTCTAGAGTCAGCTGGCTTAATGAGGAGGAGGTTGCATTTCAGAACTGCGATGCCATGCAACACCAACCATTTACAACGGAAGACACAACCAACATAATGAAACACCTAACTGGAAAGCACCAGGACCAGATGGTGTACAAAATTACTGGATTAAGAAACTGTACGCAACCCACGAAACACTAACAGCCCTTATAAATGACGTAATTACCCATCCACACAAGATGCCTAGTTTCCTTACGCATGGTGCTACATACCCCTTACCAAAGGACAACCTATGTGCACAGGACCCGGCAAAGTACCGACCAATCACTTGCCTTCCAACCTTATGAAAACTCATAACATCGTGCATTAATCATCGCATTTTCAAACATTGTGAGCTGAACAACATAATTACTCAACAACAAAAGGGATGCGCGAAAAATTCGATGGGCTGCAAAGAACAACTGATAATTGATTCCGTTGTCTGCAAACAAGCCCACGCCAAACGTCGAAATCTCTACATGGCATATGTGGACTACAAAAAGGCGTTTGATTCAGTTCCACATGATTGGCTCATTAAGGTACTGAATCTCTATAAAGTGAATAATTGTATTATTAACTTTTTAGAATATGCCATATCCACCTGGCAAACCAAAATCTCACTGAATGAAGCCAACTGTTCGATACAAACTGACCCCATTCCAGTCAATAGGGGTATATTCCAGGGAGACTCTCTTAGCCCGCTGTGGTTCTGCCTTGCCATGAACCCTCTCTCAAACAAACTGAACTCGACTAATTTTGGGTTCAGTCTTAAACACAACAACGTACAAGCATTAAAGATAAACCATTTGTTATACATGGACGACTTAAAGTTTATGGAAGCTACGAAACAACAGCTGCACGATATGCTTAAAATAGTAGAAGGATTTTCTAGTGACATCCATATGAAATTTGGATTAGACAAATGCCGAATTATTAATATAGTTAAAGGCAAAATACAGCAGGGGCACTTCGAAACGGGAGATGGCACCTCAATTGAATCTGTGGGGGAAGGTCATAATTATAAATACCTTGGAATAAAGCAGGCTCAATGTATTGATCACTTGACTATGAAAAAGGACCTAACAGCAGAGTTTTATAGAAGGGTAAGACGACTGTTGAAAACCAAACTAAACAGTAAATATATGTTTCAGGCTATTAACACCTATGCGTATTCAGTGCTCAGTTACTCTTTCGGTATAGTTAATTGGTGCAAGACTGACATTGAACAATTACAACGAAAAGTTCGAGTTTTACTAACAAAAGCTCAAAATCACCATCCAAAGAGCTCGGTCGAACGTACAACTTTGCCACGGTATGAAGGAGGAAGAGGATTGACAGAGCTAAGCAAACTATTAGATCAACAAATTTCTATTTTGCGTAGTCATTTCCAGAAACTCGCAGAATTTTCTGATCTGCACAGAGTCATGTGCCAGGTTGATGACTCAACACCACTGCGACTGACACAACAACATGTCCGATTACACCACCAGACCACAGATCAGAAACTGCTGAAATGGAAAGAGAAGCCCCTTCATGGAAGACATATAAATGACGTCAACCAAGATTATGTCGACAGTGCAGCGTCGAACTACTGGTTGATCTCTGGTCATATGTTTCCTGAAACGGAAGGCTTTATATTGGCAATCCAAGATCAAGTAATTCCAACTAAGAACTACCTAACATCGTTAAAGACCCTTCTATCAACAAAGACAGGTTGCCAAACATCTGAATCTATCCAGCATATCACAGGAGGATGTCAAGCGTTCGCTGCAACTGAATACAAAGAACGACAAGATGCTGTGGCAAAAATACTACAAGCTGTACTGGGACCGCACGATACTGACCGATCGGACTGTTGCTCACAATAGACCAGATATAGTTTTGGTAGATAAAGTCTCTCGGAAAACAACTTTAATTGACATAGCAATTCCTAACAACAATAATATAAATATCAAACAAGCTGAGAAAATAACCAAATATAGAGATTTGGAATTTCAAATAAAGACTCAGTGGGACATGAACAACACACGAACTGTACCAATTGTTACATCAATAACAGGAGTAGTCCCAAAACTTCTACTAAATAATTTAAAATACCTCAACAAATGCAAAAAGCCGTCCTGTTAGGAACAGCCCGGACGGTCAGGAAATTCATGGGAAACTGCCGCCACGACTACAACCACGGGCCTCAAAACCTGGTAAGAGCTCCCACAGAGCTAAACCCTTTTGATATCTAGGATATCTGGGGTTTAGTGAATTTTCCCCTAAAGGCACTCATAGCGTGCCTTAGAGGGAGTGTGATACCATACATTGTTTGGTCAAGTCGGGATAATTTTTTTGGCGCAACGACCGGACGAGACTCAAGAACTTCATCAAGAACAGCCAGCCAACGCTGACCTGCTTGAGAAAATCCAAGCAGAAATGGAAAGAGCTCTTATAGAGTATAGTGGAACAGATCCATTGAATAGACCAACTATTCCCAAACTAAGATCTTCTAAGAAACTGGGTATCATCTTGCAGGCCATGAACAAATTTATCTTGCTAAACTATGTTTTAGGTGCTAATACGTTAGAGTCGCTACACACAATCATCTACTGTGCCGCAATTTCCATCTGCAGAACAATTGGGGTAGCAATAAGATCAAAGCAAGGCCCTCCTCAATTTAGACAAACACCTCGAATACTATCCTTGGCAAAGAAGGCGAGAACGGAAAATTAATTCTCTTCGGAAAGACATTGGAAGACTGACCGAGTACCAAAGGACAACCTATGTGCACAGGACCCAGCAAAGTACCGACCAATCACTTGCCTTCCAATCTTATACAAACTCATAACATTGTGCATGATTAATGCATTTTCAAACATTGTGAGCTGAACAGCATAATTACTCAACAACAAAAGGGATGCGCGAAAAATTCGATGGGCTGCAAAGAACAACTCATAATTGATTCCGTTGTCAGCAATCAAGCCCACGCCAAACGACGAAATCTCTACATGGCATATGTGGACTACAAAAAGGCCTTTGATTAAGTTCCACATGATTGGCTCATTAAGGTACTGAAACTCTATAAAGTGAATAATTGTATTATTAACTTTTTAGAATATGCCATATCCACCTGGCAAACCAAAATCTCACTGAATGAAGCCAACTGTTCGATACAAACTGACCCCATTCCAATCAGAAGGGGTATATTCCAGAGAGACTCTCTTAGCCCGCTGTGGTTCTGCCTTGCCATGAACCCTCTCTCAAACAAACTGAACTGAACTAATTTTGGGTTCAGTCTCAAACACAACAACGTACAAGCATTAAAGATAAACCATTTGTTATACATGGACGACATAAAGTTGATGACAGCTACGAAACAACGGCTGCATGATATGCTTAAAATAGAATAGTTCTCTAGTGACATCCATATGAAATTTGGCCTAAACAAATGCCGAATTATTAATATAGTTAAAGGCAAAATATAGCAGGGGCACTTCGAAATGGGAGATGGCATCTCAATTGAATCTATGGGGGAAGGTCATACTTATAAATACCTTGGAATAAAGCAGGCTCAACGTATTGATCACATGACTATGAAAAAGGACCTAACAGTAGATTTTTATAAAAGGGTAAGACGATTGTTGAAAACCAAACTAAACAGTAAAAATCTGTTTCAGGCTATTAACACCTATGCGTGTTCAGTGCTCAGTTAGTCTTTCTGTATAGTTAATTGGTGCAAGACTGACATGGAACAATTACAACGAAAAGTTCAAGTTTTACTACCAAAAGCTCAAAATCACCATCCAAAGAGCTCTGTCGAACGTACAACTTTGCCACGGTATGAAGGAGGAAGAGGATTGACAGATCTAAATAAACTATTAGATCAACAAATTTCTACTTTGCGTAGTCATTTCCCGAAACTCGCAGAATTTTCTGATCTACACAGAGTCATGTGCCAGGTTGATGACTCAACACCACTGCGACTGACACAACAACATGTCCAATTACACCACCAGACCACAGATCAGAAACTGCTGAAATGGAAAGAAAAGCCCCTTCATGGAAGACATATAAATGACGTGAACCAAGATTATGTCGACAGTTCAGCGTCGAACTACCGGTTGATCTCTGGTCATATGTTTCTTTAACCGGAAGGCTTTATATTGGCAATCCAAGATCAAGTAATTCCAACTAAGAACTATCTAAAGTACATCGTCAAAGACCCTTCTATCAACAAAGACAGATGCAGATATGGTTGCCAAACATCTGAATCTATCCAGCATATCACAGGAGGTTGCCAAGCGTTCGCTGCAACTGAATACAAAGAACGACACCATGCTGTGGCAAAAATACTTCACCAGGACCAGCACTGAAACTTGAATTGTCACAGTCAGTAAGATTACCATACTATAAACCAGCATCTGTTTTAGAAAATAACAAGTACAAGGTGTACTGGGACCGCACGATACTGACCGATCGGACTGTTGCTCACAATAGACCAGATATAGTTTTGGTAGATAAAGTCTCTAGGAAAACAACTTTAATTGACATAGGAATTCTTAACAACAATATAAATATCAAGCAGGCTGAGAAAATAACCAAATATAGAGATTTGGAATTTCAAATAAAGACTCAGTGGAACATGAACAACACACGAACTGTACCAATTGTTATGTCAACGACAGGACTAGTCCCAAAACATCTATTATACAATTTAAAATACCGCGGTCTAGACGAACATCTTTACAAACAAATGCAAAAAGCCGTCCTGTTAGGGACAGACCGGACGGTCAGAAATTTCATGGGGAACTGCAGCCACGACGCCAATCACGGGCCTGATAACCTGGCAAGGGCTCCCACAGAGCTAAACCCTTTTGATATGTAGTATATCTGGGGTTTAGTGAACTTTCCCCTAAAGGCACACATAGTGGGAGTATGATGCCATACATTGTATGGTCAAGTCGGGGATAATAATAAATCGTCTTTATTCAACAAATTACAATTATAATTTGCGATGGGGAGGCGAAGATTAGCTACTAGCTATTCTTTAACTCCTAACCTTCCAGTTTACAACCTACTTATACTAAAACTAAAACTAGTTACAACCGTCAAACAGCAAATTGTTGTTCCAAAAATAATTTCTTATATTCACTCCTATAAGCAAAAAGAGACCTGTCAAAATGGGGCTTAAACTTATTAAAAAAATGAACTGCCTGATAAGTAAAAGAACGCTCAAACAAGGCGGTGGAGTGATGGGGCATAGTAAGATTATTAAACCTAATATAGCGGTTATGAATTGAGTTTCTGTATATCAGTTTCTCAAATAAATACACATGTATGTGCGATTTAAATAATAGGTATAAAAACACCACAAAATGAAGCTTAAACGTTTGGGTAATTTTCAGCCACTTAAGTGGTAACGGTTCAGTTACATGCTCGTATTTCCTCAAATTATTAACTGAGAATATCTATCTAAGCACGGGTAATAAACAATTAAGCAGTAATTAATTACTGAAATAACTAGGGACTTCCTCAAGTTCAAACTTAAAATATGCTTATGAATATAAAGCATGCGCAGCCGCAAGTAACATTTTTGCAGTAGGTTGCTAACATGTTCCCTAAATCTAAGCGATGTGTCAACAATTAGTTTTATCGGGATTTATATGCAAATTATGGTCTTTTGAAAACTGAATAACCTTCAGTAAGTCTGAATTAATATTTTGTGTGGCCAATTGCACATCTCGAGGATCGAAATAGACAACCTGTGTATCATCAGCGTACATGTGAATATCAGAACTAGTTGTCACACTCAGAAGATCAGCTCTATAAATTAAAAACAAAAGTGGCCCAAGTATGGAGCCTTGTGGCACACCTGATGTTATAAATTGTGAGTCCGAATAATCATTTAAAATGCGCACACGTTGCGAACGCTCCTACAAGTAAGATTTAAAAAATGACACAACAATATCATCGCAACGAAAGTAACGCAATTTAGCAACAAGTAGATCGTGATCGATTACATCTAAAGCCTTAGAGTAGTCCAGTGCAACCAATATAACTGCTATTTTTTTATCTAATGTTCGAATTATGTTATCGGTGACATTCAGAAGAATACTTGCAGTACTGTGCCCTTTCCTAAATCCAGACTGATGTGCAGGTAAGATATTTGATTCACATATGTAATTGATTAATTGGGCATGTACCACTCTTTCCAGCACCTTTGAAATAATTGGCAGAAGACTTATAGGTCGTAAATCCTGTACAGTTTTTGGATTGTGCACTTTCGGAATAGGAGTCACTATTGATTCACGCCAAGATCTAGGGAAGTAGCCTACCTCCAAGCAACTATTGACTATGTTTGTAATGTGGTCCAAAATTTTCAGCAGACAAAGGCGTAACATATGTAAAGTAATGCCATCCCTACCAGCAGCATTGGACCTTATATTGTTAATTATGTTTTGTACAGTGGTTCTGTCCACAAGAAAAAAATTAAAGATGTTGTTCGAAAACTTACGGTTTATGATAATAATTTACTTTATTAACACATGCATTTGACTTCCCAAAAATGCTTATAGAGTAATCATTAATCGTATTAGACTGACAGAGGTTAGGAGGCAGTTCTGAGTTATTAGTTGTTTTAATGTTGAAATCATTTAGGCCCTTCCAAAGTTTCTTTCCAGTTTTATCAGCCTCTGATCGTTTTAGGTAGGCGGCCTTTTCTCGTCTTATGGACGCAAGGGCAAAGTTACGTCTATCCTTGTAAATATTCCAGTTTTCTGTAGTTTTATTTTGTTTGTATTTAGTAAGGGCTTTATCTCTTTCTTTAAGAATTAATTTTAAGTTATCCGTTAACCACGGAGCCCGTCTCTTGCTAACTCTAATTTCCTTAAAAGGCGCATGGATATTTAAAAGAACACTTATATGTTTTTCCAGGAAAAGTTTTTTTTCATTTATGTCATTTATATAAAACAGGTCGTCCCAAGGAATAATTTGCAAGTCATTTTGAAAAAGTCCGAATTGAAAATACTTGTTTGTAATCGCGAATTTTGATAATTTTTTGCTTGGAGCATTTAAACTGCATATCTAGAGTAGCAAATGACATAAAATTATGATCACTAATACTTGACGCCATAGTGCCACTAACCGTGCAGATTTCCTTAGAACTAACAAATATAGGATCCAGGCATGTTGATGATGTATCAGTCATTCGCGTAGGCTCATTTATAAGTTGGGCATATCCATAGGCGCGGAATAAGTTAATTATTATGGAATAATCATATAATGACAATAAATGAGGAATACGATTGTCAAAAAATTCTAAAATTTCTGAAACTCTAGTATTTGGGGGCCGATAAATCATTAGGGCAGCAAGACTATAACAACTTATTTTTAGTTTCAAGAGAATAATTTCAAAGCATACTTCCTATGGATATCGACAACACTAGAAGAAATTGTGGATCTTACATAAACGCCCACACCACCACCAACCCTGTCGAGTCTGTCCTTTCTATACAGAGTATAGCCAGGCAATGAAACAGCATTAGATGGTCTAGCTCCACTCAACCAGGTCTGCGACACACCCACAATATCAAACTTATCCGCTACTTGATAACAAAATTCATCAAAACTAGGCAATAATGAACATACATTTAAATTGGCGATATTTAACAATGTGTATCTTTAGTCATGCAGAAAAAAGCAAAGATAACAAGAATATTAATTGTTAATTTTAGACTTAAGTTTCAATACGTAATTTTGATACACGGTACAATTTTTATCAGTAGCCATGTGATCAGTGGGTATTTAATTTTATAATTTATACATTTCGTTGCATCAGACCTACAGTCTCTAAAACAATGACCATCTGCGCATTTGGGACAAGTCGTACGGTATTCCTTTCAGTCTTTTTCGATATGACCATAAGCACAACACTTTTGACATTTAATAATTCGCAAGTAATAGGTAACTTTGCACTTCTTCCAACCAACAAAAATGAAGCTTTTTGCAACAAAAGCTTACTCATTGCCTGTGATACTTCAACCACGATATTAGTCTCATGCAGATAATGCAGTTTGGTAACGTATTTCAACTGTGAAAAATCAGCTTCAGGTATATCATTTAACTTCAAGATATTGCTTAGAATTTGCTCGGGGGTATCCAAATCATCCAAACGAACGTCCCATACTTTCAACCTGAGATTATATTTAGAAGCAACATCTATTTTATATTTATTTCCCATCTTATTGATAAGATTTGATTTTAACGCTTTAAGTGATTTCTCATCCTGGCAATGAACGGCAATACCCTGTCGAATTTTCGTGGTGCATACATTTAAGCTAGCAAGATTAATGGTTTTTGCTATATCATTCAAAATATCTTCATGCTTTTGACCCTCATCATTAGTTTTTATCAAAAGTACAGAAGACTCAGTCTTTTTAAATTATCACTATATTTAGTTTTAGTTTTTAAATTATCAGTTTTTAAATTATCACTATATTTAGTTTTAGGAAATTCTACAAGATTTATAGACGAAGATTGTTTATTTAACTGACATTCCTGCTTGTATTTTTCAATTACAGACTTCTGAAGATCAAGAGTATATTCAGTTGTGGAAAGCAACTTTTTTATCAAACTATTTTCGCGTTCCAATCAATTTATTTCCTTCTTTAATAGTTCAGTTTCGATATTTTTATCTACATTTTTAGTCCCCTCCTCTATAATGTGATTGCATGGATCACAAAACCAATGTATATTTGGAGTATCAGTAATAACTTTTATCCAAGTATCTTTAATTGAAGAACAAATGCTATGCCATCTTAGAGTGCACGTAACAAATCTCGTGTTGACAATGAAATTATCATTACATTTACCACACACATTAACATCCGGTTCCATGGTAACTTGAAAACATTTCCTTTAATTTTTATTCACCAGAAGTATACTTTTGTAGTGTATTATCGATAAAAACAATTTGAAGATACGATAACATTTAAACAGATTTCTAAATATTATTATTATTTGATTTGATAATTTGCGTACATACAGTTTTATCGATAATTGGGTGGCCCCATCAATTTCATAATTTTTCAGAAACTTATTCTTCACGAAATCTTTGAACTTTTGTACACTACTGATTTCAATGTAACTTGTGAATTAACAACTAAATTACACATTAGGATTAATACTTGAGTCTAACAGAACAGTGACAATTTATATCCATTACTAAGAATGACAAAGCTTAAAGATAAATAGAAACATGGAGATAACGGGAGACGGGCGGTATATATTTCCTAAGAAGCGTTCGCTTCAGTTGTTCTCAGTTGTTCTCAAATCCCTGCCGCTCTTCTTTTTAGGGTTCCGTATATACAATATACGGATACCCTTATAATATCACTCCGGATTTCTGCCTCTGTCACATCACAGCAATTTTCTCCTAAACTACTGGACGGAAGAGGTTGAAATTTGGTATCAATGTATAGTTTGGTGACCCGATCAGGAGTACATATCGTAAATGAAGAAATTTTGATATTAGGGGTACTTCTGGGGGAAAAGCTAAAAAAATCGACCGTTACCCACCCCCCCCCCCCGATCTCCGAAACTACTGAGCCTAAAATTTTGAAAAAATAGGAAATATATAACGTTGCCCGAACTTTGCAGGAAAAATAAGGAGAAACCAGTAATATTAATTTTGGGGGGCAAATTATAGAATTAAATGAAAATTAAAAAATAAAAAAAATGTCAAACGCATCATGTAATATATCAAATGAAAGGTCTCATTCTGAGGAACACAAATATATTTTTTTCATATTTAAAAAAATATATATTTAAAAAGATATTAACAAAAATATACCAAAATTTACCCATCCCCCCCCTTATCTCCGAAACTATAAAACGTAAAGTTTTGAAAAAAATTAGAGGTATAGGTTCTGACCTGAAGTTTACTGGAAAAATAAGGGGAAACCCCTAATATTTATTTTGGGGGGCAAATTATAGAATTAAATGGAAAATATAAAATTAAAATAGTTTCTAACACATCATGTTATATATCAAATGAAAGGGCTCATTATGACGAAAACAAATATATTTTTTTCAAATTTTTAAAATAAATTAATTAAAAGATATTAACAAAAATATTAAAAAATGTATCCATCCCCTCCCCCTTATCTCCAAAACCATAAGCTGGAAAATTTTGAAAAAACAATGGAGGTATAGCCCTTCACTTGAACTTTACTGGAAAAAATAAGAAAAAAACCCTAATATTCATTTTGGGGGGCAAATTATAGAATTAAATGGAAAATATAAAATTAAAATTCTTTCGAACCCATCATGTTATATATCAAATGAAAGGGCTCATAATGAAGAAAATAAATACATTTTTTTTATATTTTTTAAATAAATTAATTAAAAGATATTAACAAAAATATAAAAAAATTTACCCATCCCCCCCCTTATCTCCGAAACCATAAGCTGAAAAATTTTGAAAAAAATGGAAGTATAGCCCCTCTCCTGAACCTTACTGGAAAAATAAGGAGAAACCCCTAATATTCATTTTGGGGGACAAATTATAGAATTAAATGGAAAACAAAAAATTATAATTGTTTCTAACGGGTCATGTAATGCATCAAATCACAGGGCTCATTATGACGAATACAAATGTATTTTTCTAATTTTTTTAAAATGAATATTTTAAAATATATTTAAAAAATATTTAAAAAAAATACCCATTCTCCCCGTTATTCCCCAAACTATAAGACCTCATTTTTTTTGTTTATAGGAAAATATGAAAAAAAACTATTATTTGGGGCCAAATAATAGAATTAAACGGAAAATAAATTATTAGAACACCCCCATTGTAATTTTAGGGAGAAATTATACAATTAAATGGAACATAAAGATTCAAATTTCAAACGCATCATGTAATATATCGAATAAAAGGCTCATTATGTGAATTACAAATATATCATATTTTTAAATCATTTGTTTAAAAGATATTAACAAAAATATTAAACATCGACATAATTCCCACTTTAGAAACTACACTATTTAAATTTTGAAAAATATATTTTATTTGTATTTTTTAATAATTTGAATAACAGATTTAATAATTTATAATTTAAAACTTGACCTATTTGCCCTTTCAATCTACAAAGCGTCAAAACTCAGACAGTAGATTATAAAAGACTTCTCTGAAAGTTTATTAATAAAATAAAACTCAAATTAGAAAATTAAATACATATGTATTCCGATAAAAATCAAGCGAATCCTGAAGCAGATAAAATAAAAAGTCTATGTGTGGAAAATGTAAATGTATATTTTTTATAAATTTAAAACGCTTCCTATAAAATATATAAGGGTAAATATAAGAAACTGTACTCATTCCCTGCTTGTCTGAAACTGGAATATTAGAATCTTGAAGGTGGTACGGAACCCTAAGTATGCGAGTCCAACTCGCACTTGACCAAATTATTTTAATTCTTATCTTATCAGTATTATTAAGTAACTATCAAAAATTGATGTTAAAATAACAATGCACTTTATTCGTACTAAGAATGCAGATTTGTACCGTTCAAAATCAACCAATTGTGGTATAAATAGTTAATACTTAGCCAAAAAACATATTTCCATAATTTCCATGTTTTGAGGTTTAGATAATACACAATACAGTTTGAAATCCAGGTGTATGGAGGGTAAAAGTAGGTGTTATAAACAAATGTATGGATTTACCCGTCATTTTGACAAAATTATTTTGTTATTGTACTGTTGCGTGTAAATTATTCACGGTACTGTTGTTAGTACCTAATGACAATAGTATTGTCCTGATTATAAATAATTAGAATCAATACTTCAAACTTTGTATTTATCTGGTTATCAAAAATTATTATCTGACTTATACCTAATAGTTTAAATTATCTAATATAAAATGAATTATTATTGGTATTTTTTATGAAACCATATTTCTCAAATAATGTAGAACATGTTGAAATAGTTATCTCATGATTATAGTTTGGTGACTCGATCAGGAGTACATATCGTAAATGAAGAAATTTTGATTTTATGGGTCATTCTGGGGAGGAAATTATAAAAAAATTGACCATTCGCCCCCTGATCTCAGCAACTATTGAGCCAACAATATTGAAAAAAATAGGGAATCTAGAACGTTGCCCAACGTTTACAGGAAAAATAGGAAGAAACCCCTAATTTTAATTTTGGGGGATATATTAATAGATATAAATGAAAATTAAAAAAAATTCCAAACGCATCATGTATACATCAAACGAAAGGACTAATCCTGACGAACACAAATAGATTTTTTCATAATTTAAATAAATTAGTTTAAAAGATATTTAACAAAAATTGTCCTATTCCACCTCATCTCAAAAACTATTAGACGATAATATAATTTTGGGAGAAAATTACAGCATTTAATGGAAAATATAATTTTTTTTTCTAACGCATCGTGTAATATATCAACAAATCAAAATGCTAATTATCACGAATACAAATATATTTTTTCATATTTTAAAAATAAATTGTTTCAAAGATATTATCAAAAATATAAAAAATTACCCATACACCATTATCTCCGAAACTATATGACCTAAAATTTTTAAAAAATTAGAAATCTAGGGCCTTACCTGAACGGAAAAAATAAGGAAAACCCCTAATATTAATTTTGGGGGCAAATTCCAGAATTAAATGGAAAATTGTTTTTAACGAATCATATAATATATCATATAATTAATAGGAATACAAATATATTTTTTCACATTCTTAAAATAAATAGTTTAAAATATATTAACAAAAATATTAGAAAGATACCCATTCCCCCGCCCCTTTATTTCCGAAACTATAAAACCTTAAAAATAAGCGTATATGGCCTCACTTCAACTTTACGGGAAAATAAGAAGACACCCCCGATATTAATTTTGGGGAGCAAATTACAGAATTAACCAGAAAACAAATATTTAACTTTTTCAAATGGCATCGTGCAATATGTCAAATCAAAGGGCTCATTAATACGAATACAAATATTTTTTCATAGTTTTAAAATAAATTGTTTAAAGGATATTAACAAAAATATAAAAAATACCCATTCCCCTTTATTTCCAAAACCACACGTCCTAAAATTTAGATAAATGAATAGGGGTTTAGGGCATCGGTTGAACATCATAAGAAAATTAAGTCTAAAACCCCAATATTAAATTTGGAGGGCAAATTATAAATTAAATAGAAAATAATAAATTAGTTTTTCTTTCAAACGCATCATGTAACACATCAAATGAAAGGGGTCATTATGAGAAATACAAATATATCATGTCATGTTTTTAAAATCATTTGTTGAAAAGATAATAACAAAAATATAAAAAATCAACTTATTCCCCCCTTTATCTCAGCCACACGAGTTTCCTGTTGAGTACTACCGTGTGGGGTTCGACCCACTAAAGCACCTCCATAGCCCTCTGAAAGCACCCGAGATCGGCAGGACGAACATCCGTAGATCACAGGAACCCCGGCTGGAACACGGTAGTGCCTGTGTATTCTTCGGGTTCAGCGGCTTTTTGTAGCCTCCCAAAATGTTCACTATCTCCCTTACCTCCACAATCTCTCTTTGCTCGCGCTCCTTCTCCTTGACCACCGCTGCCAAGAAGTCCCCAACAACGTTCCAATTCATCTTGCTTCCTATGATCATACTCCCGACATTGCTAAATCTCATGGCGCACCCCAACTCACTCTCCACAATCTCTCTGTATCCCAGCCACCTCTTGATTCAAAGAACGTATGGTCAGGAGTATTCACCTGACCCCATCTATAAACCTGGGCAAATAATGTCGGAAACAACCATGCCCCGACATCAGTTGGGTTATATAGTAATTGGACTGCCTGTGAGGACAGTTCAACCACACCCGGATGTCAGGGACTAGTCGCTTAGTCCACTGCCCCACCGCCGTCTTCGACTCCCACTCACTCTACCAGACATTCCGGGATCTCTGTCGCTTTTGCTTGCTCACCACCTTTCTATCCTCACCCATTTCCACCCTCTCGAATACTCTTCTCCTATCATCCAACTCCAGCTCTATAGGAAGATGTCCCGTGATGACCCACAGCCCCACGTACAATACCGTTCGGTAGGCGCATGCCAGCCGCAGTAACATCTGCATGTAGAGCCTCCCATACTTGCTCCGATACGTACCTACTTTCATCACCCTAGACCACACTGGTGCGCCCTACAACATCACCGACCTAGCAACACTACACTCTCCTGCTCTGCCGATGTCCCCCAATGTTCGGCATCAACGTAGTAACGAGTTCGTGCCATATCAATTTATCGTCGAGGACCACCTAAGTATGTGACATGTTTGCTAGGTCTATTCTCCACCCCTCACCAGGAAAAAGATATGCCCCTTCTTCTGCAAAGCGGCCCCCTAAGCACCACACACTCAGAAGACTTGCTGGGGGCAACAATGAGGCGGTTAGCCTCAAACTACCCCCTTAACCTCCCCCATGCAACATTTCCTTTATCGATAAGCTTATTCACGTTCCTGGCCCTCAATACCACCGAGTGCCACCTTGAGGACTGAGTCATAGAGACATTTCATAGTGTACGTCCGAGGACCGACCCCTGTGGAACCCCCTGCGCCCCCTACCGCAATCACCCTCTTGGCTAACTACTCTTTAATTACATTGATCAGCTCCTCGCTGAAACCCACCTCATACATCCTCTCTATGATCCTCTCGCATCTGGCTGTGTTAAACGCGTTCTCGACGTCAACCCAGAGTCACCGGCAAGCTTCAGCACCTTGCTGACCGCCTGAACCATTGACCTACCCTTCCAAAACCCGTACTGAGTGTCTGCCAGACTCCCAGCCGTATCCAGTTCCTTCTCCATTCTCGCCCTGATGAGATGCTCGTAGAGCTTGCCCTGGACATCCAACAAAGTGATGGACCTGTATTTCTGTAGGCCATCCTCCACCATATGACCCTTAGGGATCAGTACCAAAGACCTCCATATTTTCGGGAATCGCTGTCCCTCCCACAGCTCGTTAAACAGCCTAAAAAAGCCGAACGGGTCATATGCAGCCAACATCCTGGTCGTCTCCGCTAGCACCTCATCTCGCCACAGGCGCTTTCCAAAACCTAACCCTCTCACATGCAACCTTCAATTCTTCCTCTGTGAAGGGACATAAACTTCCCCCTCCAGACTATCGAACTCCTCCCTCTCTGGCGTGAAGCTGGGAAACAAATCCACAGCTATCCTCTCATTTTCCTCTTAGTGCAGGTCATATGCGCTTGTTCCCGCTTTCAATCTAGAGGTCTCAATTCTGTAACCACTACCCCGCACATCCTCAGTCACACTGTCTATCACTCCTTTCCAACACTACTTTCTTTCCAGTCTAATGACACGTACTAGTGGCCTCCATGTATATCTCCCTTTTTCTTCTTTCCTCTCCCTTTCTGTTACCTGCCTCCCTGAGACTCATCCAGTCCCTCCTGAGTCTTACGCACACCGTCCTTACACGCCCGACACTCTCATCCCTCCAATAAGCAGGCAGCCCACTCATTCGCGCCCCTCTATCGCCCCCCAAGCCCTAGAACCTGCTTATTTGGCTATAAGTTCACTGGCCACCAAGCTACCCCCCTGTGTTCCCGCACCACCCTACCGACGTTATCTCTCGATACCTATAAATGTTAATATTGGGGAAAGGTAGCAAGCCACGAGCTGTTAGCACCCGAAATTCATTACTATCATTGCTTCTCTCATCTTTATCCCTTTCACTCCGCAGCTCCTATTCACAATAAGAACTGCCACATCAATCTTCCTGCCACACAGTCACTTATATGCGTGCCTCACATTCGGCTCGATAACGATGAGTACATCCACACCAATCCTCATGGCCATTTCGAACGCTAGATCGTGAGATGCCCTCACCCGTCCCATATTTATCTGCAAAAATTTCATTCACTCAAGCTCACTTTGCCTCGCTCCCTCTCTTCATTCGCCAACAACTTTCTATATTCTTTACATCCAGCCCTGTCCCACCGATGGCCCTCCCCAGCATTGTGACCTTTCACCCCAAAGTTGTGACAACTGTCTCTTCTATCAACAACCTTGCATTTTCCCGCAGTGCGCTCGAATCCCCAGCACGGATAACATTTCTGTAACCAGACCATGGGGCTAACGACTCACTCCATCCACCCTACCTCTCTTCAACACAATATCCGCACTCCCATCATCCAGTCGCACAGTAGCCGTCTGCCTCCCATCAAATCCTCACCGAATCCCTGATCGATAGCCCGTAGCGCTCTATCCACCTCCTCGGCTGTTACCCTCCTTCTAAACTCACCCTTTCCTAGGCTGCCCTTCACTTCCTCCGCCAACTTTTCGGATTGCTCCTTTTCTATGACGAGCTCCCCTTTCTTAGTTTCACGAATGTCCCAACACGTCCTCCTTGTCCCTTTTCCAAGTTTTCGGTGCCCGTTGTTTCTTACCCGTCGCCGTCTTAACCTTCCCTCCCCGATACGCAATGTTTAGTGACACATACTGTAATCATAATCTCCGTGTTACAAGAAATGATTTGAAGTAGCTTAGTAACCACCTCCCTCGACAACCCTTCCCCCAGAGCGATAGCCAATGCTCCAATCTTTTTCTTGGCCAGATGGGTCTTAAGCCTTTTGAGCATGTCCAAATGCCCTTTAGTAACCCCCTTAGTCGAAAGCATGAATATTGTCCTTGATTGAGACAGCAGGTCAACCGAAGAGAAGAGCATATTCACGATAAAGGCATACTCGTACCCTTAACCCATTAACGCTGACAGACGTCCCGAATGTTAGCAATGGTTTAAGCCTCGTCTATGGCCTTAGGTATAAGACCGCCCTCCGTCGCGTCTCTCATCTCCCTCGCTAGAGAACTCCTCCTTGATTTCCCGTTTTGTATTAATATTTTCGCAGATTAATCGCAATAGATCCCGCGATACCACATCAATATCTTTGATTCAAGGCCGTAGCCAGCGGGGGGAGGTCTGGGGGGTTCAACCCCCCCCGAAATTTTGGAAATTTTGGTTTCAAGATTCAGTTTTAACCAAATAATCATCTTTTTCATGATTTTTTTATATTTATACATTTTTATATATCCTGGATATATATGAATACAAATAGAGATTTTGCAGTACCAATCAGTCCACCACCAATAAAAAATTTATCAACCCCCCCCCCCGAAAATATTGTCCAACCCACCCCGAAAAAATTTTGATTGTATCTTAGCACGCATTTTTAAAGCCTTATCGGACCGCGTCTCGCTCCTCTGGAGAAATGGATCATCTAAGTCCATCTTCGATTCTTCCGGTCGTTTCCCTTTACTCGATCTTTATTGTATGATCTGTGCTAAGGAGGTCCTCGTCCCATTTATCATTAACAACCGCCCGATTTCTCGCGCCACGTTTAATTTTCTGAAATCTCTTGGCCACGACGTATAGATATAAGGAGTCCGAACGTAATGTTAAATAAATGGTAGCATTTTAGGGGACAGAATGTTTTGCCGGTAGAGCGCGCCACTTTTGAGGAAGTACTCCTTTAAATCCTTACGCGGGTAATCTTGTTGATACTGACAGCTCTGAAAATATTATTTCGATAATCTGCAAAGCTAAAAATGTGTGATATTAGTAAATAAATAAATACAATTAACCAGCAGCAAACAATTTTATTAAAAAATTAATTAATGTTATCAACAGGTCTTTAAGAATTAAAATTATAGTTCATCTTTTGTCTCCTCGTGTTAAACTATTAAACAAACCGTAAGTGAAGTAAAGAATTTAAACATAGTTTGTGCAAATTAAGTAGTAAATATAAATTCAAAAATGGTTAAATACCTATTTACCTATTAGTTGTAAATAAAAGTCGTTTAACATTTAAATACCAAACAACTTAGATTTGACAAATACACTAGTGTATACAATACAATATTTATTAACAACACTGATGTTTAATATTATTTTTAGGTTACTCACTTTCGGAACTTTGAATATACCCACTTTAGCCACATTTCCACTTGCCTTTCGGTCACTGCGGCAACCATGAACAGCACAACACCTTCCCATTTTTTTATTTATTAAAACTATTTTTAAACAATTACATTAATATTTTATACTTAGTTTTATAATTTTAATAATTTCGACATTCGCGAGCCAGCACGTATTTACATGTGATAAATAATAATAACATCGGTACGTCCTGAACATTTGCGCAGCTAGAGGCAGAAAAGAGAACTATGATCTGGGTTTAATATTGTATACCACGAATACTGCGGAAAAGCCTATACCGTTCGGACCGTTTGATCTGTGGTTCGGACTCCTGATATGTATACTTCGTGCTAGGGGTGTCCATCAAGAAAAAACATCGATGTTTTTATTCGATGTAAAACATCGGAACACTGCATCGATGTTTTTCGATACATCGCTAAAAAACATCGATGTTTTTTCAACATCGAATACTTTCTGCAAAAGTGTGATATTGACAATAAAACTGATGTTCATTTGTATTCATACCATTAAAAACGAGGTCTGATTTAGACCTTGAAACGTTTAGACTTTTGAACTATACAGACTTTCAAGTTTATGTGGCAGTTAATCCCAAAGAACTCAGAAAAAATAAAAACCAAAGATGCCACAATTATCATTCAGAAAACAGCTGCAATAATATATTTATTTTTTTAAATATTGGTTGGATGTTCAATTATATTAGACCCATATATTATATAGCTTCATAAGTGAACTAAAAAATACAAAACTATTACTATTTTAGAAAAAACAATTACAAAAACATTACAATTAAAGTTTAGTTTACTGGTTAATCTCCATTAAATTATGTAAATTTTCATATGACTTTCGTCATCTGTGGAATCGCAGAGCCGTCGAATGGTAACAAGAATCAGGGCTCAATAGGGTACTAAAAACATATGCATTCTTGTCATTTTTGTCTTTTACCTATTTACAATGAATGCATTTTGGCTCCCCTTTAAGGATGAATTAATAATTCGTTGATAAACACAAAATTTTAAGTTGTTGAGTACGCAAGAAGGCTTGTGTTAGGCCATTGATTATTAACACATTTGACACGAGCATAATTGTTTCTCGGACTCAAAAATGTTATTTTACAAAGTTTTCCCTTTCAAACTGAATTTCAAACCTAAAAATTTAAGGTTCTTTCTTTAAAGTTTTATTTTCCGAATTTAATTCCTCGGTAAAGAATTTTGCAATAGTACTTAGTACTTACAGAAAATAAAGTACAATTGAATAAGAAAACAAACATGAAAAAATATAATATAAATAGTTGTTCAATTTTTGGGAGATAATAACAAAATATTTTTCAAAAACAGGATTAGGTAGGCACTTGATAAACAATTTCCTTCCCGTCCCATATGTTGAACCCATTTCGCACTTCTAGGATTATCCGTGGGATATAGAGACATTTTTCAATCCGATTGTTTTTTTTTCACAAACTTCGCATATAATAAGAGTGTTTTTTTTTTCAATTACTCTGTAGAAAAATATACCGTGATTCTTAACATGTTACATTCATTTAAAAAACACTCATTTATTCAGAAAAAATGTAGTTTTAGTACAATCTTATGTAAGAACTCTAACATACGTTTACTGCTTCATTCACTGCATGTTTTCTAGGATAAAATATTCCTACTTTTACATGTTTTTTCAAACTATTCTATTGAAGAAAATACTCGGGACACATTCATTTCACAATTTTTCACGTTTTACCACAAATAATTTGTCGATTTGAGACTGAGGCCTAATGCATTGTAAACATGGAGAAGCAGTGGCAGCTGGACCCAAAATGGCTGATAAGAATAATCATACTTTTAAGTGCCTTAAGTCCAATAGCTGTTCACCATAAAGAATAGTTCTTATTTTCGTTACGCTGTTCACTGCTCACAGATGTCATCCAGTGTTCATTACAATTATTTAAAAAATAAAAATCTTGAATAAATAAACTGATATTATATTTTTCATTATTAGTCACACAGTTTTTTTCATTGATTCGATGTTTTTTGTAAAAAACATCGATGCATCGAATGAAAAAGATCTTTGTCAAAACATCGAATCAATCCGATGTATCGTATGGTAAACTAGGGGTGTCCATCGAGAAAAAACATCGATGTTTTCATTCGATGTAAAACATCGGAACCCTGCATCGATGTTTTTCGATACATCGCTAAAAAACATCGATGTTTTTTCAACATCGAATACTTTGTGTAATAGTTTGATATTCGCCATTTCCAATTACTTAAATGCGTTAAGTTCCGCTTTTGTGAGGTGAACATAGAGTCAGGGTATCAGAAGTCTAGTGCTAATAGCTGGAATAATGTATTTAGTTTTTTAAGTATTGGTTAGAAGTTTAATTACATGAGCGCCATATATTATATAGCTTCATACTTGAAATAAAAAATACAAATAGAATTATTTTACTAAAACAACAATTACAAAAAACATTACCTACTATTAAAGTTTAATTTACTGGTTAATTTTCATTAAATTATGTCAATTTTCATACGACTTTCGTCATCTTTGGAATAGTAAAGCCATCGAATGGTAACAAGAATCGGGGCTCAATAGGGTACTAAAAACATAGGTATTCTTCTTAGCCATTTTTGGTTCGTCTATCAGTTTTGCCTTGTACCTATTTACAATGAATGCATTTTGGCTGCCCTTTAAGTATGAATTAATAATTTGAAACCTGAAAAATATTAAGTAAGCTTCTAAAGAGGGTTGGATTTGAGTTGTTTAGAACGCAGGAAGGCGTGTGTTAAGCCACTGATTATTAACACATTTGACACGAGCAGAACTGTTTCTCGGCCCTAAAATGTTATTTTACAAAGTTTTCTCTTTAAAACTAAATTTAAAACCTAAAAATTTAAGGTTTTTTCTTTAAAGTATTATTTTCCTAATTTAATTAGGTATAGAATTTTGGAATATTTTGGAATATTACTTACAGAAAATAATGTACAATTTAATAAGCAAAACAAACGAGACAAAACATATAGTTGTTGAATTTTTGGGAGATGATAACAAAGTATTTCTCACAAACGGGATTAGGTAGGCACTTCGATAGCCAATTTCCCTCCCGTTCCATATGTTGAACCCATTTCATACTTTTAAGGTTATCAGTGGGATATATATATATTTTTCAATCCGTTTGATTTTTTACACATAATAATAGTCTTTTTTTTCAATTCCTCTGTAGAAAAACATACCGTGATTTTGAACATGTAAAATTCATTATCAAAAAACTAATTTATTCAAAAAAATGTAGTTTTAATACAATTTTTTATGAGAACCTTAACATACGTTTTCTGCTTCATTCCCTGCCTATTTTCATTGATTTGAAACTGAGGCCCAATAAATTGTGAACATAGAGAAGCAGTGGTAGCTGGACCCAAAATGGCTGAAGAGAATAATCATACTTTTAGTACCTTAAGTCCAATAGCTGCTCACAGATGTCACTCAGTGTTAATTAAAATTATTTAAAAATTATTAATTTGATCTTGATTAAATGAACTAATATTATAATATATTTTTAATGTTCTAATTCATTATTAGTCAGGCAGTTAGTTTTTTTCATTGATTCGATGTTTTTCATAAAAAACATCGATGCATCGAATGGAAAAGATCTTTGTCAAAACATCGAATCAATCCGATGTATCGTATGGTAAACATCGAATGGATTCGATGCATCGATGTTTTGTGAATATCCCTACTTCGTGCTCTTGGCTTTCAAATGAAATAATTTTTCTGGCAACTGGCAACACTTTTCAATTTTCAAGTGACATTTTTAAAAGTAAGGTTAGTTAGATATTTTTAAATTTCTTAGTTCTATTTTTTATAAAACACCCAATATGATAAGGGCAGTTTTAGTAGACCTTAGTGGAACCTTACATATTGAAAACCAAGCAATACCAGGTTGTACAGAAGCTCTAAAGAAGTAGGTAGTAGTTGTTTAGAGTTTACAGGGATTCTTTAACAAACCTTGTTTCAGGTTATTACAATCAAAACTGATTGTAAAATTTGTTACAAATACAACAAAAGAGAGTAAAAGGATTTTGCATGAAAGGCTAACCAATTTAGGATTTGAACTTGACAAAAATGATATAATATCCTCATTGGGTGCTGCTCAAAAAGTTATAGAATCTCGAAACTTAAAACCAATGTTAGTACTCTCTCCAGAGGCTATGGAAGATTTTGAACACCTAAAATGTCCAGAGAATGAGGTTCCAAATGCAGTAGTTGTTGGACTTGCACCAACAGAATTTAATTATGAAAGATTAAATGAGGCATTCAGGTATATTTTCCTATTTTCAAAAATGTGCTATATAAAATACTTATAGATATCTGCAAGGAGGTGCTCAACTTATAGGAATTCATGCTGGCAAATATTACAAAAGGAATGATGGATTGGCATTAGGCCCAGGTTGTTTTGTAAAGGGTTTAGAGTATGCTGCCCAATGTACTGCAGAATTAGTTGGTAAACCCAATAAAACATTTTTTATCTCAGCACTTGGTTTAATTTCACCAGAAGAAGCAGTAATGATAGGAGATGTAAGTATGCTGCTCAAATGCAAAACAGTTTTGAGATATTAAATAATTTGTGATGTACAATGAATGTAGAAAAGAATTACTTTATTTAATATCACTAATTTATTTATTTGTTAAATAAATACAGGACATGACTAGTTTGTTTTAAAAATACACCTATTAGAAGTCTAGCAATGAAATTAAATTCACTGTTAGAGTTAAAACAAATTTTCAACTATTTTGCTATAAGTAATTCTATACAACTTTCAAAATTACTGACAAACAAATTATTCCTGGGAGTGACATTTTAGTTTTACTCAAAGTATCAAATATGTTCCCAAGTATCCCAACCAAAGAATGTTTATCCTTCATCTCCAAAATCCTTAGTTTTCACAATCTACCCCATAGTATAAATGGACTTTGAGTTGTGATGAGCCAAAATTATTATACAGTTAATGTTAAATTTTATGAGCAAAAAGCAGGTTTAGCCCTGGGTTCACCCCTTAGCCCACTACTGACTGATATTTTGATGTCTCATTTACAAGAAATCATAATGTTCATTGAACTTAGCAAAAAACATGTTTTCTTTAGGTATACCTATACCTAATGTGGACGACATTTTAGCTTACTTCCCAGGCACTAAGAGACAACTTAACAACTTCTCATTTCTTAACACTGTACATCCTAAAATCAAGTGTACTCTAGAAAGTAAAATGAAATCAGCTATCAATTACCTAGACTTCACACTTACCAATAAACCTAATAAAATAAATTTTAATGTATTCAGAAAACCAACATTCGCAAAAGTAATTGATTTATATGTATTACACATTTCATAAGTGTTAGTATGTCATGATTAGGACTAATATGTTAATATAAACATTGACTGTATCTTCTCTATTCTATCAATGTGTATGTACCTTAAATTGTGGAGACCTGATTTGCAAATAATATCCTAGGGCAGAGGTGACAAACCTATAGCATCAATGGCTCATTGAAAATTTTTTCTGGTTTGTATTGATTCTCAAATTGTGCTCTAAAAATGCCAAATTTCAAGATTTTAAATGTCATCTTGTCATGGAATATCAAATTTGAAATAATGATTCAAGATTTCATACAATTTGTAGAATCATTGAAATTAATTTTATATTCCTACCATTGGAGTAGGTAAACTCAATGTATGACAGCAAAACTTCAGATTTAAAAATGTAATTCATTGATGTTCAATTAGTTTGCTAGGAAACACAAACTTGTCATTTTGAGATTAGACCCAAAAAGAATGCAGAATAGAACATAAACTTTGAATGTCATTTCTGAAACATTCAACTGTTTAAAGGACACTAACAACTGCTGTGATGTCTATTTTTAGCTCAACTTATGGTTCTGAATCGTTATTTTTTCAAAAGTAGTAGAAATAAACTATAGTTAAATCTAACAGGATGTGCATTGCTTAAAGTTACGATTGATGAAGCCAAAATACAACATTAAGCAACCAAATTAGAACAAAAAAATCATTAATAAAAGAGTTATGATTAATAAATTTATAAACGGCTCCTGATAAATTTCTTTAATAAAATTTTTACTGCTTATTTCGTACTTAGAATTTCCCGACACGTTAAAGTGTGGACTAAATAACAATCGCAATATTTAGTATGCCCATACACCTTTCTAGAAATGAGGAAATGAGTAAAATTCGTTAAGTGTACTGATGAGAGCTAGGTCTACCTGATCTACTAACAATTCCCAATACTTCAGAGGCATAAATAGAGAATTTGTCTAAAGTGAAGGTTAACTTGTCAATAAGGACTCATAGGTCTTTTATAGATCTTTTAGTTTCTCACTGTGTAATAGATATACAGGGTGTAAATGAAGAAGTCCTAAAGATTTCAAGATGTGCTTTCATCGAGTCATTTTATGACGAAAAGTTCCTGTGAACATATGTCCACAAACGCTTCGTTACCGATGTACAAGGTGTTGAGAAATCTTCAGATTTTTTTCAGTTTTTTCTCTTCTGACTACTAAACTTTTCGCCATATTTACTTCAATTTTGGAGCAGTAATGCCTATATAAAGTCTTCATAATAAGATCACAGAAACGGTCATGAACATTTATCTACAGGGGTACTTTCTCTGGGGTCACGTATTCTTTCTGTCCTTAAAACTTTTTTCAGTACGCCCCTGGCAATTAACAAAAATTGTAAATGAATCTCATGAATTTGCAATCTTTTATTTCTTGCGTTTTTTTCGTATCTGTTTTTTGTGTAAAAATTTCATGTGTATCGTAAAAACTAACAATCCTAAGATGCAATATGCTATTTTTATTTCAAAATCATTAAAAAAACAAGTTTACCTAAAACTCTACAAGAAACAATAATGCTGTTCCTTAAGACTTCTATGTCTTGAACAGAAGTTCCACCATAAACCAACGTTTTAAATGTCCCCAAGTTGAAAAGTCTATCGGATTTAAGTCAGGTGAACGAGCTGGCCAAAAGTGAGGTCCACCTCGATCTATCCAGCAAGCTGGATATGTTTCGTTCAAATATTGACGTGCTCTCATACTAAAATGGGCAGGAGCGCCATCGTGCATAAAGTACATTCCCGCTCTGACACCTAAAGGAATCGAATCAAGTAGAACTGGCAGCTCTTCGCTTAGAAACTGAGTGTATGTATCTCCAGTTAATCTAGGTGAAAGAACATGTGGGCCAATTAGGTGATCTCCAATAGTTCCAATCCACACGTTTAAAGAAAATCGTTCCTGGTGGTGAACTTCAACGATAGCATGAGGATTTTCTTCCGCTCATATGTGGTTCAGGTGGTTTTTAACAATGGCTTACCTTGAAAAACTTGTTTCGTCCGTGAATAAAGAGTGCCCAAGAAATTCTGGGTGTTGACTAATCATATCTAGCATCCAAAACGAATATGCGAGACAAGTTTATCAATAGGAACTGTTCACCATAAAATGACTCGAGGAAGCACATCTTGAAATCTTTCGTATGTATATTCATTTACACCCTGTATAGCTAGACAAAAAAGCTTATACACATTTAATATGATCTGAAGCATTCAAGTCGCTTTCTCCTTACCATACTCTATTAAGAAAGAAGTCACTTTATCACTTAGCAATTGTGGAATTAGTTGTTTGACCATAATGGTAACAATAATAGCAAATTAGTATTTGTTCCTGAATGCATTTAAAATTATTTCAGGGGATTCTAGGATAAAAATTAAATAACAAAATCTTTATTTCAATTTTTGTACATTGTAGTGGATCCACATTAGGGGAGATATCTTCCCAGTAGTTATTAGATGGAAGAAAAATGTTTTACCAAGATCTTTTATTTAAAAAAATACTATAATTTGTGTCCGCTTTTATCCAAAAACAGAAAATATATTAGTAACAAAAAATATAAAAAGGACAACAAAATTCTCAGATTATACCCTTATAATTAGATATTCTCAATTTTTTTTTTCTTGGATCCACTGCTCCAATTTCACAATGTAGTAGCCAATTAACATTTACCTATAATTTGTTTTATATATTTTTTAGGATGTAACTGATGATATTCAAGGTGCCATGAATGCAGGTCTAAAAGGTTATTTGGTACAGACGGGCAAATATAGGCCTGGAGATGAAAACAAGATTGACCCGCCACCTACTGGAGTATTTCCGAGTTTTGTAGAAGCAGTGGATAAGGTTTTAGAGCAGACAATTTAAAATGATGTGATAAAAAGTTTATTTATTAGAAATATTTCAACAATAATAAAATTATTTCACAAAATACTGTGTATATTTCTCAAATAAATTATAAATGTGATCTACATAAAAAATATAATATTAAATATAAAATCTTCACTCAGTTTTTCTATATTCAGCACGTTGTTTCCTAAAACAAAAACAAATATGTATTTTATTGTGGATTAAGCAATTCGAAGATTTAATACAAAGTATCAGTATTTCAAAGATAAAACCTAATAGTTTGGTTTTCTATAACTTCCTACTCAAAATGTTTCAATTTATTATTAATTTTTCTTAAATCTTAAATCATTCTAATGCTTTAGCGATCAATCAACGAATTCTAACAATAGATTTCAAGATTGAAAGAGAACATTTAAATATTACTACAACATATGCACCATAGGAAGGAAAATCAACAGAAAGGAATTTTATAAAAAACTCGAACATGTAGATAACAAAATAAACAAAAATCACTACATAATAATAGGGTTGGGACAGAACTCCAACATTTTAGGCGACCAATGATCAAGAACTACACTTGGTTTCATATAATCAAAGATTACCAACATATTTTTTTCTGCAAAAAGATACTAATAAATATACTTTGGCAGTAAGATGCTAATGAAGGGTAATAGATGATATAATCACTAATATGAATACCTATAGCTAATTTTGTACTGGACGCTCAGTATTCAGAGGAAGTAATATTAGTTTGGATAAGTATCTGCGAAAAAGTAAAATAGCAATACCTAGATGCATGTGAAATATTATAAAACGAATGCAGAAGAAACATACAAAACTCACCTATTCCAATAGATAGAATAATACTTTCATATCAGTAGAACGTAGCACAAAACACCCAAGACACTTTCGAACAAGAATAGACAAAGTTAAAATTTTTTCCATTAGTCGGCCAATGACCCCCCTGGAGAAAAGGTTAAAAAAATCATGGAAAAGATTAAATAAACATTTGGAATGAAGAGCCTGAAACAATTGAAGAAAATAGAGAGCAGAGATGGTTTATTGTTTGGTTCAAAATTGCCATTAATATATTTTGAATGTCGCAGGCAGGGCCTCGACCAATGATACAAGTTGTAAGGTCTATATATTTTTTACAACTAATCCCCTGGTTACATTAAGCTAGTTATGTATATGCATTACGATAGTAAGGTTCGAACAGATCGACTAATGGTTACGATTGAATGTCAACTATCAAAGTGCCCCATCAGGGACCTGTTTCTTAATCAACTTGTAACTTGTAGAATTTCGTTTCGTAATTCAAACAAATCGTACAAGTTACAACGTGTAAAATCCAAAATATTAGTATTCGAAATATGCACACTGTGTAGTTGGTGGCATAGACATTGCTGTATAAAATTTTAACTGGGTATTTCGATTCAATGGTTTAAATTTATCTAATTATGCCGAACATTCTAGTGTAAGCCATTATTTTTTTCAATATCGTTTTCATGTTTGTTACTTGGCAATTGAGATTGAGATTACACTAATCTGTTCTATAGTTGTTTTTTGAGTTTTAGCTCTTATTGGTTGATTTACCGTGAAAACCATAAGTTTTCTGTAGGACGTATGTATGTAAATTATATTCAGAATATGTATAGCTCTTTGGAGGTCGTCTTCAGAGGAAGTAATGTAAAGTAAAAATATTGTTTCCAGTGATCTTCTAGGGTGTAATTGAATTCCTTGAAGTGTGATATTATTTTTCAGATATCAAAATGATTACCCTAAGAAGTCTTTTATGCAATAAAAAATGAGTTCTATAAGTACTCTATTAGGAAGTCTGAAAACTGACGTCTTTATGAAGTCACAAAAATTACGTCTATACGCTGGGAATTCTGACAGTCCATTCGTGTTCAGCAGGTAAAAAAAATTTCCCACAACATATATTTGCAAACATTTTTTTTGTCTGACTGGTTATTGAAATAGTACTAGTATTTTTTTTTAATTTTAACCAACTATATTTCGTGAAAAATTTAATTTCGAATTTTTTTCCTCCCTAAATTTTTCCCTTACTTTCAGTTTTATAATAAAACGAAAATTGGCGATAATATAGAAATTACAAAATACCTTTATTTGAAAACAGATACCGTCTGGTCTAATTAATAATGTCCAGGTATATTCTGGTGTCAGGCACTGCTTCTATAATCAAAGCAAAGCCACTTATTCTTAATATACTTTTGTAGTTTTGTTCTACTTTGAAGCCATTATTACGAACTGACTTGTTCATCTCTTGTTATAGAAACTTCCTGGAAAATTATGTTACGGACCAAAGGCAGAATTTGGTCCGGGTCTTCGGGCAGTACAATGTGGGCGTCCCATTTGAGAGAATTGCCATCGATGTCACCGGTCCATTTCCTGAGTCGCAATGGATTACATATGCGATACCCAATTAGGAGGTAACCACGGTAGCGACGGTGCTGGTAGAACAGCTATTCAGCAGGTTTGGCGTCCCGTTCGAACTACATTCAGACCAAGGGCGTAATTTCGAATCCAGAAGGTCTGTACGATTTTGAGCTCAGGAAAACGATAACAAGACCTTTGCACCCACAATCAGACGGAATGGTGGAAAGATTCAACAGGACCTTGGAACAACACCTATCCAAGGTCGTCAGCAATAACCAGCGTGATTGGGAAGAGCATATTCCCCTATTCCTGTTGGCCTATCGCTCAGCTGTATATAACAGTACAGGTCTGACTCCAGGCAGGATACTATTCGCAAAAGAACTGAAATTACCGAAGAACCGTCCCAAGACATCAACGATTATGCCTACCAACTCCGACATAACATGCTGGCAATACACGAACTAGCCCGAACGCAGATGTTGGCCACCAGTGACCGGATGAACATACGATATGACCTCAAGTACAATTCAGCCGGGTTCCAAGAGAGGGACAAAGTCTGGCTGTACAATCCCCAACGGAGTAAGGGTAAAAATCTCCAAAGCTTACACCCCCCTAGGATGGTCCACACGAGGTGGTCAAGAAGATTAATTGTCTACCGTATCCGTCGAAACCCCAAAGCTAAGTTGAAAGTGGTTCATTTAGATCGACTCGCCCCCTACCATAGAAAGGATATTTCCGATCAGGACGATCAGAATTAAAGGGGGGGCAGTGTTATAAAATTTATCCACGTCTGTGACTAAAGCAACGTAAAACATTGAAGTCGACTGAAGTATAAAAAGTATATTCCCACAAGGTCGACCGTGCTGGAAATTTCGTAATGACTCCACGACATAGGAGATGACCGTCGAAATTTGCTAGAAGAGTTCGATGCAGACTATAAAAGGAACGGCCGGACATCGCAGAAGTTAATACAACTTATATCGTAGTGGTGATGTTTTGATGTAGATTATATTCAGAATCAGCTATTGTAAATATTTGATTTTTACGTGTAAATAAAAGTTCACGAAAGGTGAAGTGAATATCAGTTTTTAAAATTAAACTGATTTATGACAACAACTCGCAGCATGGAAAAACGGACGAAACTACAAAAAGTATTCAAACAATTTACGGATGGACTAGATGAAAAAATAACTAAGATTTTGGAAAAAAAACGTGACAAGAAGGAGAAACAACATCAAGAAGAACCCAGCAAAGGTTAGTGAAATCTTTTTATGAAAATAGTAAAATAGAATTAGAAAACCTTGTTGCTGCGATGAAAAGTGAACAGCAGAATTTAGTTGAAGGATTATTCTCGAAATTTGTTGACATAAAAGAGATAAATGATGACATAAAGGCCATAAAAAAGACCGTGGATACTCTTGAAACCAAAGTAGATGACCTCGATTCCATCCAAATCCAGAAAAAATTTGAAATCAGTTCAATTCAAAACACAATTCAAGACCAAATCAGTTCCATTAAAAAAAACAGTACAAAGTGAAGTACAAGATAAAATCAGTGCCATCCAAATCAAGACAGAAACAGAAATTAAAAAAATACAACAGGACTTACAGAGAGGAAAATACCCTTCTATAAACGGCAATTTGAAGCCGTGGCTACAGCTAATGGATGGGATAACCAAGAAAAATCTACGTCCCTTGTAATTTCCTTAAGACGTCCGGCCTTAGAACTCCTCCAAAGCCTTGCCGTCGATGAAAAAGGTAATTTCGACAAGATTATCTTCCATCTTAGACAAAAGATAGGACAATCAATCTTTGAGGCAAGTATACCAGGAGCAACTAAGTGGAAAAATGCAAAAAACTGGGGAGAGCTTTCAAGAATTCGAAGCAGAGATTAGACCTTTAGTGCACCTGTCCTACCCAGACCTGCCAGAGGAAAGAAAAGATCAATTGGCCACCCAGAGTACAAAGAAATCTAAGGCTTAATGGCATTAAGAAAAGTAATGAAGCTCTACTTCGAGCTTTGGGGGTAGAGGCTGTGATGAACATGTCCAAGCCGAGGGTACGAGCAGTTTCCTTCAACCAGGAAGAGCCAGTGTCACCATTTCAAACGCTGCGGGCTGGTATGAACAAATTATTAGAACGGTCACAAAGAAGTGGCACCAGAGGAGCAGGTTACCATTATGGACAAACATGACACTTCCAACGTGACTGTAGAGTGAGGCTACCTGAGCGATCACCAACCAGAAGTAGCCAGGAAAACAACCTCACCAACCAGGGAAACTCCGATCAGTCAGCATAAGGGGGCTGACTACCCCTTCACCAGCCCCCAGGGCCCAGGACAGTATCCATCCGGGGATTTTGAAGAGACAGCAGCAGCCAAGTCATCAGGGGTACCATCAACGGCCGAGCAATCACCATCACTTTTGACACCGACGCCGCTGTGTCCATTGCCAAGTCCAGGGTTTTGAGGTCATCGGAAATCCGGCCAACTCAGAACAGTCACCGGCGAGTCAATGTCAATACAGGTGAGGCACATGTGCTACTACAGATAGGGGACAACAGAATCCGGCATAGGATCCTCGTAGCGGATATTGAGAACGATTTCATACTGGGTATGGACCTAATCAGCCAGCATGGGTTCATGTTCGACCCGAGATACGATTTGCTTGGGTTCCTAAATGAGAAAATTGTATTGACACGGTCCGTCAACAGCTCAGGGACCACATGACTACTTAGTTGGTCGGGCTATAGTTAAAACCGGACGTAATATACCAATTATTAATTAATATATTATTATTATCAGAATTGACGTTCAACAACCATCTCAAGAACCTGGCGAAGTAGTCGCCAGAATTAAGAACGCCAACCTGAGACTCAACCCGAAGAAGTGTTCCATGTTCCAAAAAGAAGTAGAGCTTTTGGGTCACGTCGTTTCCGAGTCAGGAATCCGCACCAACGAAGACAAGATAGCAGCTATCCGTGATTGGCCGGCCCCGAGAGACCAGCATGAACTCCGTAGCTTTTTGGGGCTCTGTTTCTACTACAGACGATTTGTTGAGGGATTTCCCACCATTGCCGCACCTTTACATCGACAAACCACGGAAAAAGAGACCTTCCATTGGAATCAGGACTGTGAAACATCGATCCGACGACTGAAGGCGGCACTCTGTTCCAGCCCAATTCTAGCGTTTCCTACATAGTCCGGCAAGTTCATCTTAGACACCGACGCCAGCAACACAGGTTTGGGGCCGTCCTATCGCAGGTGCAAGATGGTGAAGAGAGGGTTATCGAGTACTACAGCCATGGATTCTCGAAACCGGAGAGAAATTATTCTGTCATCAGAAAAGAAATCCTTGCAATAATAAGGGCTGTCTACCATTTCCACAAATACCTATATGGCCGTATTTCCTAATTCGAACAGATCATGCCGCCCTCAAGTGGCAGTGAGCACCGTGCCGGCCGTTTGCACAATAACGCCGATGCTCTGTCAAGAAGACCCTGTAGAGTAGAATGCGGACTGAAGGTCTGAACACGGAACAGCGAGGGGGTATCTCCATCAGACAGATCCGAGTGCAGGCCAATGAAGACTGGACAACGGAACAGTGCATCCAGGACCAAATGGCTGATGCAGACATCTTACCTTAAACCACTTAAAAAGAGAGTGGCACCCAAGCCACGATGGGTCAAGGTAGCTAGAAACTCGGGCGTCCTGAAATCGTTATGGGCCCAATGGGACTCTCTAAGAGTGGAGAATGGAATGCTCAAGCAAAGTTGGAAAAGCAATGACGGCCGAGAAACCAAGTCCCAACTGGTAGTCCCAAAGAAGAAGGTACTAGCAATCCTGTCCGAAGTACATGATAGGGTTGCCGGGGGTCATCTGAGCACGAATAAAACCTTAGATAAAGTTCGCCAGCGGTACTACTGGGTAAATTACTTCGAAGACGTCAGAGCTTGGTGCCGGAAATGTGACAACTGTGCAGCCAGTAAGGGCCCGAAGACCCGGACCAAAGGCAGCTGCATTCTGCCTTTGGTTCGGGTCTTCGGGCAGTACAATGTGGGCGTCCCATTTGAGAGAATTGCCATCGATGTCACCGGTCCATTTCCTGAGTCGCAATGGATTACTTCAGCAAATGGCCTGACGCATATGCGATACCCAATTAGGAGGTAACCACGGTAGCGACGGTGCTGGTAGAACAGCTATTCAGCAGGTTTGGCGTCCTGTTCGAACTACATTCAGACCAAGGGCGTAATTTCGAATCCAGAAGGTCTGTACGATTTTGAGCTCAGGAAAACGATAACAAGACCTTTGCACCCACAATCAGACGGAATGGTGGAAAGATTCAACAGGACCTTGGAACAACACCTATCCAAGGTCGTCTGTAACCAGCGTGATTGGGATGAGCATATTCCCCTATTCCTGTTGGCCTATCGCTCAGCTGTATATAACAGTACAGGTCTGACTCCAGGCAGGATACTATTCGCAAAAGAACTGAAATTACCCAGCGATCTGGCATTTGGATCCCCCGAAGAACCGTCCCAAGACATCAACGATTATGCCTACCAGCTCCGACATAACATGCTGGCAATACACGAACTAGCCCGAACGCAGATGTTGGCCACCAGTGACCGGATGAACATACGATATGACCTCAAGTACAATTCAGTCGGGTTCCAAGAGAGGGACAAAGTCTGGCTGTACAACCCCCAACGGAGTAAGGGTAAAAATCTCCAAAGCTTATACCCCCCTAGGATGGTCCACACGAGGTGGTCAAGAAGATTAATTGTCTACCGTATCCGTCGAAACCCCAGAGCTAAGTTGAAAGTGGTTCATTTAGATTGACTCGCCCCCTACCATGGAAAGGATATTTCCGATCAGGACGATCAGAATTAAAGGGGGGGGGCAGTGTTATAAAATTTATCCACGTCTGTGACTAAAGCAACGTCGACTGAAGTATAAAAAGTATATTCCCACAAGGTCGACCGTGCTGGAAATTTCGTAATGACTCCACGACATAGGAGATGACCGTCGAAATTTGCTAGAAGAGTTCGATGCAGACTATAAAAGGAACGGCCGGACATCGCAGAAGTTAATACAACTTATATCGTAGTGGTGATGTTTTGATGTAGATTATATTCAGAATCAGCTATTGTAAATATTTGATTTTTACGTGTAAATAAAAGTTCACGAAAGGTGAAGTGAATATCAGTTTTTAAAATTAATTAAATTTGAACCCAAGGAGTTTATTGCAATATTATACTTCCTATTGATGAATATTCACTTTTACTTGGTGAGACCATACAGTTAAGGGTAGATTTAAAACTACATGACAGGAAATTCAGTAATTAAGAAGACAATAAGAACGAATAAGCAATAGATAAAAAAAGCGGGCATAATACTTACTTTGTTAGTACAGGTAAACCAGATACTTTTGCTGGACTGTTTTTATTTTTTATTGGCACATCTATTTTAATACTGTTCATTGGTATATTCTCTTTCGTTTCATTTTTATTAATACATTCATTATTGCTATTTTGATTTTTATCAACAACTGCAGTCTTTGAAGTACTTTCTTTGGTATCAAATGATCTACCTTTTCCGGTAGTTTTGGTCTGTGATGCACGATTACTACCAAACTTATTAGTAACAATATTGATGCTTCCAGTTTTGTTCCTATTTGGTGATTTTTCAGTTCTTTTAGTTCCGAAAGACACAGGTATTCGACTAACTTCTCCGGGGTGAATATTTAAACTCCTTCTCTTCAATGCAACAGGAATGGGTAAATTCGATTGTTGGGTTGGTAATACACACGAATATCTTTTATTTCTTTTTTTAACGGTTTCCGTGGATAGTTTAGTCAAACTTTTCGATTTATTTATTTTTTGTAAATTTACTTTGACGTCGTCTGTTATATTAGTGGTGGACGTTTCGAGTTCCTTTAAGTCTTCATCTGACATATTTTCAATGTCAACATTTTCTACTGATACAGTTGGCACTGCTTCGTCAGCAGGTGCAGTATTACAATTTAAATTACTGCTGATATTCAAACTTGAAATTTTTTCCTCTAAATTAGTAGTTTCGCATTGTCCAGTATCAAGATCTGGTTTTTCTGGAAGAACAACACCAGCATCTGTATAAAAGTGTTGTCCTAGGAAGCTCATTTCGCTAAAAATATAAAGCATTGTTCTTAATCAAGAAGCACAAGAAAATTGTTCAGTTATTGAAAATTTTTGATAATAATAATAATATATCAACTCTTAGAATAAAATTTTGAAAATATATTTAGTGGCTGCTGTTAAGTGAAAATTTTTGCTACATTTTTGTAGGACTTTCAAAACCCAATAAACAAGCACATTTAAACTACAGCTGCTTAAGCATTTGCATATTGGAGACATTTAACAAAAAAGCACATTTTACTAGTTTATTATGCATAGACTGAGAAGCAGTATTATAAAGATTAAAAAAAATAGAAAGAGCTAAAAGGAACCAATCTTTATAATGAAACCTGTATATTTTTTAAACAACCAATTAGACGAGGGTATATAATTTCTCGATTGAAGTTCTACTTCACCTACCAAATGATTTTATTAATATCATTTCATAATGTTTCTCAAAGATGACAAATAACACAAATGATATTTGCATGAAAAATATCCAATGATTTATAGCAGCACAATTTAAAAATTATACAAAAAATAAATAGTGATTGCTGGTGCAAATAATTGTTTCAGTAATTCATATCTAAGTTTCCTCTTTTAACAGTAAATTCTAGAAAAGAGAAATAGTCTAGTTCAACAGTTTAAAGTATTGTTAATCTTTGCTACTGCTAGTAAAAGATGGGTGAGAGCTCATTAGATTGGTAATGACGACTAGAGAAATGTACAGTTTCAAACAAACACATAAACAATTGCAAAAGTTATTAACAAGTTATAATGATTTAAAAAGAGAAGTTATTTGTTTTACAAATATGCAACTCAAAAAATATTAGTATTTGATAATTTGGACTTGTTAGAAATTAAAAAAAAACAATATTTTTATCAAAATGTAAACACCTTTAAAAAGTTTTGTTCTTATAATTAATCATTTAATATTCTTTACCGGCTGAAGCTTTTCTTTAGTATAATTTATTTGTTTATTGAATAAATAATTTGCTATAAATAATGGCCCAATGTATAGCTTCAAATATTCAAAAGTTCTCGTAACATTGCCCCCTCCTTAAGACCATTTCGACACCGGGAAGTTTGGTGGAAGTAACAGTCAACGGTCTTCGAATCTAGGCTGCGAATATTGAGACAGCATACCAGGATGTCGATGCCACTGAATCGAAAGATTGTTTCCATCATACTTCTCACCACTCTCTCCAATTCAGTCCATCCAACCCGCAGGCTATCTTTGGGACCGCCAATTTCATCAGATTCTTCTCCATCATCATATTCCTCAATTCTACCAGAGTCTTCCAAATATGTCTCTGGTACCCACTGTTTGTTCATCTTCGAGATGAAGGACCTTCCCTACCACTGGATCTTGCTCCCATAGCTTCTGGAACTGGCCGTACTTTTTGACAAACACCTTGGCTATTCCTCTGGCCATCCGGAGTTCTCGAGCCACACAATGAGCCAGGGCATATTCTATGGGCACCTCAAACAGGTCTCGGGATTCCTCTGTGGTCACGTCGTGCTGCACTTTCTGCCCATTAGAGTACAGTGCCATAAACTGTTCGGAGGTCATCTCGTCATTGGGTGGTAGAATGCTGCGGATTTGGTCTTGGTCAACTTCGCCGTCATGACTTCCGGAAAACGGGGCTAACCTATAGTAATGTACCACCTTTGGTTTTCCTCGTGGCAGCTTCCTTATTCTGTAGACAATATCGTTGATTTTCTTCACAATTTGGTACGGCCCCTCCCAAGATCTCTGTAGCTTGGGCGAATATCCACGACATTGCGGATTATACTTGTTTGATTGTATAACCCGCAATCATCAACTTGGAATTCTCCGCCCTCGTCTTTGAAGTCGTAACTCTCGTCCCATAATAACGCTTGCCGGGGTATGACCCGTGGACTCGTGCACAGATGAACGATATGCCATTAGAAACAAGTGCAGATACTGATCCCAGTCTCTTTGGTGGTCAGAGACTACCTTTGACAAAGGGCGATTAATGGTTCTATTCATCCGTTCTACCATTCCATCGGACTGCGGGTGGAATACTGTCGTCCATGTTTTATTGATCCTCAGAAGTTTGCAGATATGTTGGAAAAGGGTAGATTCAAAATTTCTATCTTGGTCTGAGTGCAACTCCAAGGGAACACAAAATGACTGATCCATTCCTTGACAAGGACATCTGCAACGGTCAAGGCTTCTTGATTCGGCAAGGCATACGCTTCTGCCCATTTACTGAAATAGTCCATCACCACCACAATGTACTAGTTTTCAGAGTCGGATTCAGAAAATGGACCGGCAACATCAATGGCTATTCTTTCGAATGGACTGCCCACGTTATATTGCTTCATGGGAGTTTTGGTCGCTTCTGAGGCCCATTACTTGCTGCAAAAACAATACATTTCCGGCACCAGTCCTTGACATCTACTCGGCAGTTTACCCAATAGAAGAGTTCTCTCAACTTCCCCAGGGTTTTCGTTACTCCCAGATGTCCTCCAGTTGTACCATCATGTAGTTCTCGTAAAACCTCTGGTCTCCTATTTCTGGAACTACAATCTATTTTCTGTTGTTTCTCTCCTCTGGAGTTTCCAGGACGCGCTTCAGAAGTCCATTTTCCAGGATGAGGGAATTCCACTGAGCCCAATACGAGTTTATGGTTGGAGAGTATCGGGAAATCTCCTGCCACGTAGGTTTGCGGTCTTCTTCCTTCCACCTGATAACTTCTTTTAACTCCGGATCCATTTCTGGCCTTTCTGGATCTCCTCAGATTGCCAATGTATCGATAGCGGTGTTCTACAGAGGACAGCCCCTTTTTCTTCTGCTCGCTGACAATATTTGCTACAGGGCCCCTTTACATCACATTCTTATGGCTTGTTCCAAGTTCAGTCTCCAAATTCTTGCAACCGCTCGGCCACATGTCCTTCGGGGTTTGAAACTAACGAGCCACTTCAGTGCTGCATGATCAGTCCTCAGAGGAATCTTTTACCATAGAGGTACTTGTAGAAATGACCTCCCCCTTTACCACAGCCAAGAGTTCCCTGCGGATAACGCAGTCAAGGCTCTTCTTACTAAAATAGCCGATGACTTTCTCCTTACCGTCTTGGATCTGCGAAACACCGCACCAATTCCGACATTGCTTGCGTTGGTATACAAAAAGAAGTTTCCATCTGGCAAAGGATAAGTTAAAACGGGGGCACTCGTCAATGCTCTTTTCAGTGCCTCGAATGATCGCTGGCACTCCTCGTCCCACTGGTATTGTACCTTCCCCTCTGTGAATCTTAGTAATTTCTTAACTGGTGAATATCTTTAGGTATCGCGATTCCTGAACAACTTTAATTTTCTGTTTATCAACAGCTACTCCTTCTGCGGAAACCACATGTCCAAGATATTGCACTTCTTCTTGGAACAGCTGACACTTCTTCGGGCTTAACTTTAGTCTGGAATTTCGAAGTCGCCGAAACACCTCCTCCAGGTTCTTCGCGTGGTCTTCAAATGATCTTCCAACCACGATAATGTCGTCAAGATACACCAGGCATGTTTTCCATAAAAGCCCTTTTCACACTGTTTCCATCAATCTTTCAAAAGTTGCTGGAGCATTACACAACCCAAACAACATTACCGTGAATTGGTAAAGTCCTGAGCCGATGGTAAAAGCAGTCTTTTCCCGGTCTTCCTTAGCTAGTTCCACCTGCCAATAACCGCTCTTCAAATCCAGGGTGGAAAACATCTTCGATCCAGCAAATGTATCGAGGGTATCGTCTATTCTTGGTAGGGGATAGTTATCTTTCTTCGTTGCGTGATTTAGTTGCCGATAGTCCACGCAAGTGGATCCGTCTTTCTTTTTTACCAAGACAACTGGAGAAGCCCAAGGGCTATTGGATGGTTCAATAACACCTTCTTCCTCCATTTCGTGGACTATCCTATCGGCTTCTTCTCTTTTGGCTAAGGGTAGTCTTCTCGCCGACTGTCGAATAGGCTGAGCGTCCCCGGTATTAATTTTATGTTTCACTAGATCGGTTCGTCCTCTCTTGCCGTTCCCTACATCGAAAATATCCTGGTACTTTCTAACGATGTCCCGCAATATTGCTTTCTGGTTTGGTTTCAAATTCTTCGATGAATCGGTTATGAGTCTTTCCAGTTCCTCAGATAGTTTAGCTGGTGGTATTTCTGCATGCTGTGTGCTTCTGACTACAGAGGAAACTGTTGAACAATGGCCCAAAGTTGTTACTTTCTTTATCGCAACCGAGTAATGATTCAGGTTCATTACCCTTACTGGCACAATCTCCATGGCACGAAACAGAGTCTTCCCCAGTGCGATTCCTCTGCCTACGTTTCCGTCGTTAAGTTCAATCTGCCAAGATTGCTCGAAGCATTATGTTGTCTTTCCCATGAAGCACCACTTCTTCGTCATTCACTCGTAAAATTCCATCTTTAAAGTTTAGCAGGATTCCCTTGGACCTCATGACATCCAATCCAATAATGACTTGGTCTTCGATGTCCGCCACCATGGACTTTCGCTGCTTCTCCTGTCGCTGTTCGCTGTTGCCATTTTGTTGTTTTATCATCGTCTCTAAAACGATATTGGGCCTGATAACTGTTTTTGTCGCACCTGTATCCAGCAGCATTGCGCATTGCTTCTTATTAATAAAGCCATCTACAAAGACACTGTTAACGTGGTTTCGTAGCGAAGCGACATATGCGTAGATAGTTGGGGCTTGTTGGTTACAGGTCGACGATGGCCCCTTCACATCGACCCTCTTTAGTTTTCCGACGAGGAAGTCGGGCCTCCGTTGCTCTCCTTGCAACGACTCCTAATGTGTCCTACCTTACCACACTTCCAACATCTCAGTTGTCTTTTCTCGGTAAGGACTTTCTCTATTATCTTTCTTACAGAGGCTTCATCGTTTCCGCCATCTTCGGATTCTCCATCAACGATTCGGACTCTGGCTTGACCTCTGCAGGTATTTTTCGCAGCCTCGAATTCTAAAGCTCGTGCCAGTGCATCTACTAATTGAGTCGGTCGAGCTAGGGTCAATGCTTGTCTGGCTTCGTGGTCCCGAAGTCCATCCAAAAATGCTTGCACTGCTAACCTTTCTATTACATTTTCCGGTGTGGATAGGCAAGGCGAACCAGACGGGCAATGTCAGCTTCAAACTCTTGTAAGAATTCATTTGATCTCTGGTGGCGATTTTTCAATTGGGAGTGGTAGACGTGCTCCAAATGTGTCTCTGACCATACCTCAGTTCTAAATGTTTGACCAGTTGTTCGTAGTCTTCTTGCTCCGAGGTATTCAATGTTTGTAAGATATCTGTAGCATCCCCTCTGAAGGCTAGGGTTAATGGACTGTCTTCTTCTCTGCCGACCATCCGTTTAGCTTAGCTGCAGCCTCGAATTGGCGACGATAATTAGTCCATGATGATTTTCCATCAAATTAGGGAGGTTTCATTTTGTGTCTTGTCCCCTCGAGGCCAATTTTTGAATCCTCTGTACTGTTTCTGCTTTCGTTTTTGATTGTGTTTCTTTGCACTACCTGTAATCTCACCCTCCATTATATGCTTCAGCTTCTATCCGCGTTTCACACAGCTCTTCGACCATTGGCTATAGCTCTTTTATCCGCGTTTCATTTCTGTGACTCTTGACCATTGTTTGTTTTAGCTCTTCATCCGAGCCTTATTCTCGAAATTTTTTCTTCCAGCATTTCTGAATTTTTTTTTACCATGTTTCAAATTTTCTTCTAACTTAATTCTAATTTATTTCCACTACGCTTCTGATCTGAGAAATATCTTGTGATGTTTGTAGTTTATCAATTAGCATAATTTATTTTCTATGATTCACAGAAACTCTCATTATACATTCATTTATTACAGCATATTAGTAAAATTGATCCACGTCAATCTATTTATTTTCCACTTCTAAAGTTCCACAAATAACCTACACCTGTCACCACTGTAATGTTTTTATTTTCGGGTTTCTGTTCAGTTCACACAGAAACTGACACAATCACAGAAACTATTTACATTTTATCTTAACTGTACAATACTCGAAAACAGAATGAATCCTATCGCCAGCTGTCCATATTTATATATTTCTCTCTGAATTGTCTGGTAAGTCCACGAACCATCGGGAAACTCTTTCATGTTCTGGAAGCTTTAAGGGAATTCCCAGTAACGGCAGCGGACGGCCTGTTGAGAGACGAAACATTTCGGATTCCCAGAAGTATCGGAAAATGCCCCTTCCACGAATTGGTTGATGGCCGAATGCACCAGCTGTCGGATGAAATTCTCGCAACAGTACAGAATGATTTAATTTATAAGAAATTGGTGCACAAACGGCACACTTTTGCTGGGAGCATTACGCGTCCTCTCCCTTTCCTTGTCTAAGTAATAAACATATTTTATTTGACAAGGATTACTTTATCATGACATGTCAAAAATAGTTACTAAAAAATACTATAAAAAATATTGTTGGCTGTTTTGAATATACTTGGTTTTGTAATTTTATCTCTATGTCAAGAGCTAAACACATCCAGAGAAACTTTTTAAAATAAATTGTTTATTTAATTAATAAATAAATTCAAAATTATGTTTTTTTGTATGGAATCGCAAATGTTTTCTCAGCTACATTTTTTCTTATATTTTGTTTAAATAATGGAAAAAGTAAAATAATATATTCGAAATTGTACTAAAAACTTTGCTTTAAAAAAAACTTTAAATTTGAAGCTAAATAACTATTAATAAAATAAATAATAAACCGTTAGAAAATGGCTTAATTAATTCTATTAAAAATAAGAATTAATATCATATTATTTACGATATAATATTACGAATTTATGCGCTGCCTTACCTACCTTAAATAAATTTACATATTTTAATTCGTTTAGAATTGTAAAAAGACCTTATATTATCTCAGTTTTTATAATTTTATTATCAAATATTAGTTGCTTTAAGTTAACCAAGGCTCCAAAATGGGAACTGAAATTTAAAGAATAAATACGTATTTTGCACCCAGAAACTACAGCATACTTTTCCGAAGAATTTTGGTGTGTTGAACACGAAACTGAAGCCCAATTTACCAAATTCGCTGTGGTTTCCGAGATTTCTTAACTTAAAAGTGCAAAAATAGCGATTTTTTGCTATTTATGAGCTTCTGTAGCATCGTAACAATGTTTATCACCCAATAACTATGGTTGTAACCATCTCAAAGACATAGGTTTCAAATCGCGTTGAGTTTGCTGAGCATTTTTTCCCCTAGAGGTTAGGATGCGTAGGATAAAGGCTGTGGGGTTTAGAGTTATTGTATTCAGGGTTGCTAAGTTAGGGCTATCAGGTTGAGATTATTGGGTTTGTTTTCTGACAGATAGTTGGGGCATCTCTGGTTTTGTATATTACAGATTTTTTGGGAATAACACCACAAATGAAACGTTTGGCCTATTTGAAATACACAGACCTTCAAGCAATATGGGGTATTATTCCCAAAAAATGTTGAGTTTGGATTCTCTGTTATAAGACAATAAGAGAATGGGGTTTGCAGGATTCTTCAAATTAAGAAATTTATCTCACCGAAAAAAAATGTTTGCGCAAACACAACGCGATTTTATAAGTTCAGAGCTACACTTTAGGGCCGGCGCGTACGCTGGGTTTCCTGATCAGCAATTCAGAGTCGGAAAGCTGAATGCCCCATTTACATACAAAATGTTCAACAAGGAGCGCATGTCCTTACTATTTCCGGAAAAGAACCCGGCTTTCGTTTCGGAATTTATTCCGTTCGTCACCCCGAACGCAGCGCTCACATGGCTTAGGCCGGGCGCATACGCTCGGTTTCCTGATTACGTTTCCTGATCAGGAATTCAGAACCAGAATTCCGCGTACCTAGCGCAAGCCATTCGTTGTTTTGTATTAGGAATTTACACTGTCAGTTCGAATAAAGACACTTCTGTGAAAGCACAAATGGACGACGATGAATTTCCGTTCGTGTGCGGCGAACGATACGAAATGCATGTGGGCGCTGCGTTCTGGGTGACGCCATTAGGTTTTTTCCGTTCTGACTACCCGAACGTACGGAATAAATTCCGAAGCGAACGTCGGGTTCTTTTCCGTTCGGAAATAGTAAGGACGTGTGCGCCTTGTTGAACATTTTGTATGTAAATGGGGTATTCAGTTTCCGAATCTGAATTCCTGATTAGGTTTCCTGTTCAGGAATTCAAATTCGAAAGTCCGCGTGCCTAGCGCAAACCATTCGTTGTTTTGTATTAGGAATTTACACGGTCAGTTCGAATAGAGACGCTTCTGTGAAAGCATAAATGGTCGACGACGATAAGGCCGGGCGCATACGCTCGGTTTCCTGATTAGGTTTCCTGATCAGGAATTCAGATTCGGAAAGCTGAATGCCCCATTTACATACAAAATGTTCAACAAGGCGCACACGTCCTTACTATTTCCGAACGGAAAAGAACCCGATGTTCGTTTCAGAATTTATTCCGTGCGTTCGGGTAGTCAGAACGAAAAAAACCTAATGGCGTCTCCCCGAACACCGCGCCCACATACATGTCTTAGGCCGGGCGCATACGCTCGGTTTCCTGATTAGGTTTCCTGTTCAGGAATTCAGATTCGAAATTCCGTGTGCCTAGCGCAAACCATTCGTTGTTTTGTATTAGGAATTTACAAGGTGAAAGCACAAATGGTCAACGACGATAAATTGATTGCGGTTCTGAACGGAAATTTCCGTGCGTGTGCGGCGAACGATAAGAAATGTATGTGAGCACTGCATTCGGGGAGACGCCATTAGGTTTTTTCCGTTCTGACTACCCGAACGCACGGAATAAATTCCGAAACGAACGTTGGGTTCTTTTCCGTTCGGAAATAGTAAGGACGTGTGCGCCTTGTTCCATATTTTGTATGTAAATGGGGCATTCAGCTTCCCGAATCTGAATTCCTGATCAGGAAACCTAATCAGGAAACCGAGCGTATGCGTCCGGCCTTAAGATGATTGGAACAGTTATTGGGTGAAAAATTTTATGATGCTACATAACCTTAAAAAATGCAAAACATCGCTATTTTTGCAGTTTTAGGTTAGGATATCCAGGAAGCCAGAGTCAATTGGACAATTTGGACCTTATTTCTTGTTCAGCTCATCAAAAATCTTCGGAAAAGTATACTTTGGTTTCTAGGCCTAACATTCTCTGTTTCTAATCAACCCAGTATAATTGCTGAATAATATTGAATACAGTAATCTAGCATTGCCCCATGGGGAGTCAAAATGTACATTGTGATAATAAAACGGGTTATTACTTATAACTTAACTTTTTCAGTTCATTAATCTCCTGTCTATTATTTTGTAGACATTTTTGCAATCTTGTTAACATTTTAGTTCATTTTTCTCAATCTTTCTCCATGAATCTGATGTTCAGGAAGAGGTTAAAAAATGTCAGTAATTTAGATAATATACCGAAATTGCCTTGCTTCAGTTACATATTCTAATACTTAGTTTAAATGAAAGATACTCCCAATGAACAAGAAAAATACAATGAGGTTTGGCATGAGCAAACAATGTGGCAAAGCTTGCTGTAAACAGTAATAACATGCATGGATCAACAGATTTTCTGAACACTGTATAAACAAGTAAAATTTAGACAAAGGCTGCAAATATATAGTATACTAATCATTTATCTCTTGCAAAGTTGTATTATCGCCATGTATTTTTTACTTCATAACAGTGAGCATGTAACTTGTCAAGTATAGCTTTATCTATTAGATATTTAATAATGACATCAATGTAAAATATAATATTCAGAATTATCAAATACGATTAATAATTATAACATTTAAAAAAAAGACATTAAATTTTTTAATAATTCAAAATATTTGTAAAAATTGCAGCCAATAAATAATTTACTTACTTGGAAATTGGTGAGTTTGAAAACGATCTTTGAGCAGGTGGTATAGCATATGTTTTTGCTGGTGCATTGGCAGATCTCAGAGTTAAGGCAGAAGGTGACTGAGAATCCTGCCTGGGTCTAATCATAGACGAAACTGTAAGAATAATAACAGAATTTGAATGATTTTCTCTTGATTTCTTTTCAATGCGTTTTAACATGCATCAAAATGAGACGTTTAGAAGCCATAGATCATATTTTTAGATACTATTTTCTTATGTTTATTTTACTTATTAATGGTTATACCCCTCAGCATATATGCCAATTAGAAAAAAAGAAAATTTGGTTTCGATCTTTTACACTAATTAAAGATTTTAAATAAATCTTTCATAATAATAAAAAACTACTAACTACTAACTACTGCTGGATTGGTGTATTCCTTTGAATTATTTAATGTCTTCTTAGGTATCCGCTCCAGTCTCTGTTAGAGGTGCAAAAGTACAAAATTCGTTACAGATCGTGAGGCGATATACATTACTCAACATTATCATAAAAACTGTACCTTTAGGTATTGTTATAGTTGACTTGCGAAGTTGTTTCGCAAACTGTGTATTCATTCGATAATAAGTATTGAGTTTTATAGTTGTTTAGTTGTAGTCTATTACTTGAATAATAGTGGATTTATTTCAAATAAGTTTGTACAAACCGCTGAAGGCAGAACTACATACTTGAAAACTAACTATACAATTGTTATTACCTGATGGGCTGAATCAATTTTAAAAAATCACGAAAAAACAGACGCTAAGGCATACCTGCCTTTAACTATAAACCTGAGATTGTTTTAGTAAACATCAATTACAAACTGAGACTCATAATAGACCAAAGATAGTTCTAAAAGATATAGAGTCTCCAGAATGACAACCTTCATTGATATACTACTCTCCAACAACAATAACATATATATCATACAAACGGTAGAAAACAGAGATTTGAATTTCAAAAAGATACAATGGGAACAACGTACAAACTTTACCAATTATTATGTCAACAACACATATAACACGAAAAAAATCTATCAAACAATTTAAAATAACTTGATCTTTAAAAACAGATGTAGAAAGCCATCCTTCTAGAAACTGTCCGGGTGGTAAATAATTACATGGGTAACTCGAGCCATAACAACCATGGGCCTAAACACTTGGCACGGACTCCTAAAGAGCTAAATATTGTTGATATTTTTTAGGTCTGGGATTAATAACTTGTCCTCTAACGATACTATGTAACCACAAGGTACCATGAGTACCCGTTAGGTGCCTGGGTTATAATCAGAAGGACACCAAAGTATTCACCACCAATCGCATGAGGTGACAACGGATGATATCGGTCCGTTGACCTACAGTCTACCATTCATTCCCGGCAAACGGGAGGGTGAATTATTTAATAAATTCATCTGTAAGTACAACAACATGAAACATGGGCGTTACGAAATAACGTATATATAATTTTCAAACTCTGAATCTGAACTATTTGGTCTGATCAAGGCACAAGTAAAACTTTTTGTATTTGTGTAATTATATTTTTCACATAATTAATAATAATGATTTTTTTAATCTACAAAATATGTATGTAAGTTAAGTTATTGTTGATGTTGAGTCATTGTAAAGTTCAATGCTTGTGGTTACATGGGAATTATCAAAAACGGACAGTAGGATTAATTTAGAATTCAACAACACTAAACAAGAATAAATAATAAGTCATCCGAGAAATATAACGACAATATAAAGAAAACAAACGGCTATTGGGGAAATAAAAAGCAAATAAGAAATTCAATGAAAACAAATATTCTCCATGAAAACAGAGAAGTCAAAACAAGACAAATTAAAAACATTAACATAAAAAATAAAATATGTGTTATTAAATGTAGTATTTACAAAAACTTACATATTGACTTGACTTTCTGTGAATTCGCAGTGGAAGTGTTTCTAATTATTCTTCCTTGTAAGATCCTATCTTCTTCATCTGTTTTTTGCTTCTCTGCTAATAACGCCTCTGTGTTAATACCATGAATTGTGCGCATTTCTTTTAGCGTACATTTCAAGATGGCGAGAACGTCTTTGTCCTTCTCTATCACTTCCATTTTGGAGAGCATACTTTCGAGTTTTAATTGGAGGTTTTTATCAACAGGGAGAATCAACATTCGTTTTAAATCTGGGCACAATTTTAAGAGACATAATCTGACGGTCGAAACAGGATCCTCTAAAAATAATATTAAACAAAATTATCTTATAACAGGACAATTCTTTCAGAAAAGTAAATTTTCAAATAATAATTGTCCGCATGTCCTTTGAATAAAGTAACTGGGAAGTAAGAAACGTTCTGAGAAAAAAAAATAGATTTAGAATTTTCATAAGCAAAATTTGAGACTATGACGAAATCGTTACGAACAAAAGAACTATGATGAGATATAGTAGCTATAAGTTAAAATACAGATCTCACTACCATAGATGCTTACATTCTCACTTAATAACAACACAAATAACACTTCCATTAAAGAAAGTAATTTTAAAAACTTAAAAAACCCGCCTGCGTAAACAGTGAATTTCAAATAAAAAATCAACCGGTAAAAAGTGAACTTTTAAAAAGATGGAAAAAAAATAACCTATTTCTGTCTCCAATCTCACACTAGTTGTCCCTAAACTTATTCTGCAAATAATACCATTGTAGTCGCCCTGTCGCTAATTGAAGCAGTAAAGGTCATCTACTGCACGATTCTCAACAATGGATTTTAAAAGCTTATGTGAAGGAAAGAAGTGTTTAATTTCTTTAAGAATAATGAATACCTTTGTTTGGACTCAAAATGGCTTGGCTTTATTTATTCTTACCCAATTAGGGACTTATCATAAGTTAACATTAAACATTTAACGAAAAACTGTAGAACAGTAGGTATTGCCAGTTGCATCTTAAAACCACAGTTTTTGTAAATGCTTAAATTTTTTGGTTGAAATTTTTTCAAGGTTTTTCTAATTTGTGGCAAAGATTTAGGGACATTTTAAAATAAAATGAAAGTTTATTTCCAGTTTTTAGCTAATGTTATGGGTTTTCCGGGTGTTTTCGTATAAGTCATGAACGTGAAAAATCATTCTTGAATTTGGTTTTAAAAAATAAAATTTCTGGTGCATCTCGCCTTACTTGAAAGTGTACAACTTGTGAAATAAGCAAATTTTTCCCAGAATCACTTTTCTTGCGTGCATGACTTCCTTCAAATAAGCTTTTAAAATCCAAAAAGTATTTGGTTTCCATCCCTGTCACATGAAAAGATTTTTACACTAACTAATCTAACAAGCTGCTGCCAATCCAATGGCTTAATTATTTTCAACTGAAGAATTTTTTTCGTTCCCTTTCAATTAAAGGATGGTCGCCATTGGCCTCCATGTGGTTGTGACTTTTTGCTAGAAATTTATGGTTAATGACATTAAGGTTTCCATTCTTTTCAAGAAGAAAAATATAGCACATAATCATCTTTGTGTTTCTGTTTTGTGGGCAAATAGCTGACCATATGGTTAATTCATTTACGTTCTCAGAAATTTCATAATCTTCAAACTATTTTAACACACAAGATGCCATTTTATTCCCTCGTTCAGAAACCTGTTCACCCCATATCATACAATAGACTTCTTCCAAGGTTGAATCATTTAACACTAAATTGTACGTCCAAAGCTTTAGGCTATAGAAGCTTTGTGAGTTGTGAAGTTCCGGGGTTGGTAAACACTTTTGAAAACCTATCATGACTATTTTTTCTGTTTTGTTTTCTCGTGGGCGTTTCTTGTCTTTAGCTTTCCTTTTATATCTATTCCCTGCATCTTGCAAATGATCATCATACTCTTTTTGTATTGAGGATCTAAGTTCCTTCATTTCAGCCTCTTGCAACTTTAATTAAAATATATCGCAAGTATTACAATTGTCATTATCTCGGTTTTTAAACTCATAATTGAACTCATAGTTGAGAATCTTACCATAAAGCCATTCTTTAGCAATATTGTGTGGCGGGACTCCTGACACCTCATAATGCTCTTTATAGAGTCGATACATCTTGGCGATGTTTAGATGATTTCCAAGGAACTTTTTTTCATCTTTCCCGCGAGTAATGCGACTCATAGACAGGAAACTAAACTAAGATGTCTAGACCCAAACTGCGATCATGTGACTTAACCTCGTTTCGCCCAGGACCGACTTCGGACTTAATTTGATTTAAAACAAGCTATTTTCGTTGTTTATACATACAGCTATCGCAAAATGGGGAAAAGCAAAGGAATTAACATGAAAACTTAAATAACTTAACATATTTAACTGAAATTTGACAATTTTGGACTTAACATAGCTTCTAGGGTACAGATATGTATGTTTGTTCTGTGGTGGCGCTATAGAACCCAACGTGTGAGGCTATTATGAATTACCATTTAAGATCTACAACGGTTTTAAGTTTGTTGGCAACAACAATTATCATAAGTTAAGTCCTGTAAAACATTTTTTTCTAAGAAGCAAACTATGATAAGTCACTTAAAATAAACTTATTTATGGAATAAAAAATCTTCCATAATATATTAGGTAACCAAATAAGCTACTCCTATGCCAAATATTAAAACCATAGGTTTCAATATAACCGAGTAACTTTGAATTCTCTTCAATAAATATCTTTGACATCGTTTTTCTCAAAACTATGTTTTGTGACTTAACATAGTTTGCTTCTAAGGTACAGATATATGAACCGATAAACACATAACCCTCTTTGCGTCGCTCAGTCGATTATAAAAAAATTATTATGGTAATTATATAGATTATAGATAATAGAAAACAAATATAATTATTTACCAATTAAAGACTCATATAACATTTTATTTTATACAGCCAAAATAAAAGAAATGTTGGCTATTGCATATATATACATTTGCATTTTGGTATTTAAAATGCAATTAAAATTAAAAAAATATTTAAACTGTTATACAACACGTTAGTTGACTGGAAAACCGTTATGCATCATCATTTATTGAAACGTCATATTTTGAATGGAAAAAGTTTTCTTGAATGAAGATGACAGTGACAGTCTCATGTACTGTTTTGCATCAGGTTGGAACAAACCTTATGCTGATTTGTCCCGTAGAACGCTCGAAAGCTCAGGAACATCGTTTCGGTCTCGTTCGTAGTTTCGGCAGATATTCTACCGAAAATGAATCTAAACCTACAGTTCCTTAAGCAAGGTACCATATCTGTTCGTACAAAGGAAGACTGGTTGATCTTATTGTAATCAAGGACCTCCCAAGCATCCTCCAAGATTACTTAAAAATTCTGTTAATGAGCCAAGATTATTATGTTTTAGTTGCTAATATATCTTTAGGGTGTACTTACATGAGAAAAGTGGAGATAACGACAAGCAGAAAAGAACTCGCAGGTCACGCTTTAAAAAAATTACTAGCAGCATGTAGATTTTTTAAACAATTACTACCTAAAATCTGTTATATCGTATTAACACGGAAACTACTGTACAGATGGAATTTACAGATTTTAAGGTTTACAGATTTAAATATAATGTTTGTTGTAGCAAAATTATGTAATACTTACCACCCAATAACAAAAGTGGCAAAAAAAAATTTTCTTTGAAATATTTCCTACTAAATATGTTCATAGCTTCTGCGCACATGTTTATATAAATATGCCTTGTATAACATGACTCTGATGCCAGAAGTTTGTTCGTCATCCAATTACGAATCCATTTCCTGTGATTTTCCTTGCTACTGTATCGCAAATAAAACAAAACCGTCTTTACCGCTTGCGTCTTCACAGGACGAGCACCCTGAAATTAATAAGCAATAAATTGAAAAGTAGGCAAATGTAATTTAAAGGATTTTTAATCATTATTAGAATATACAGGGCGTTATATAAGAGAGATTTGAGAAATGGTAAAAAATACAAAGATGATAAAGTAGCCTGCCTATTTTAGAGCTCGTTAGGAGGCTGTAAATCTCGTGGTCTTATCAGCATTCTTCCATTTAGACAGGTGCCGAGATACACTGCCTCTCACACGTTCACTTACTCATAGTGCTATTCATTCGCACTCAGGTTGAACATTCTTGATCACCTAACAGGAAAAATATTGCATCGAACCGACCTGCCTTTTTTGAAATCACCTGTTTTTGGTCACCAATATTATTCTGTCTAAAATTCTAAAATATTTTTTTAAATATAATTTTGCAAATATCTGGTAGAGTTTTAGACTCAACTAAGTGATTTGGAATTTTATTTTTTAACTCCTTAAATACTAAATTTTATGGCATTAAAATTTCAATGTGCTTCAGAACAACTTTTGCAAAAATATATTACAAAATAATTTGGTCAACTGCGAGTAGCACTGGGATACTAAGGATTCTGTGCCCTTTTGAGATTTGATACAATGTATATAAATCAAAATATATATATTTTCTAATATTCCCGTTGCAGAAAAGCAGGGAATAACTGGATTTTCTTCTAATATCTTTAAAATTAAGCGTTTTAAATTTATAAAAAAATATTATTTCTCACAACGAGCCTTTTTATTTAATCTGCTACATTTTGTGCTTGATTTTTATGAAAATATTTATTTAATTTTCTAATTTGATCGCCAAAATAAGATTAGGATTCTCGCTTTATTTTACCAATAAAGTTTCAGTGAAGCCCTATATAATCTTCTGTCTGAATTATAGGCTCAGTAGTTTGGAAGATAAAGGGGAGAATGGGTCAAATTTGGAAATAATAAATTATTAAATCTTTTAATCAAATTATTTTAAAATTACAAATAAAATATATTTGTATTTTCATGACGATTCGAACATTTACATACATACATTACATTACGCGTGCACTTAAAAAAAACAAAATTTAATTTTCCATTTAAGTTTATAAATTTTGAGTGGGGCCCTAGTCTCAATTTTTTCGAAACTTTAGGCTCAGTAGTTCGCAGTTTGTTTGTTTAAACTTTTTAACAAATTATTTTTAAAATATGAAAAAATTTACTTGTATATCTCATAATGAGCCTTTTCACTTGATATATTACATGATGCGTTTAAGAAAATTTTAATTTTTTATTTTTCTTTTTAATCTGTAATTTGGCCACCAAAGAATAATATCAAGGTTTTTCCTTATTTCAAAGTAAAGCCCTATTTTTAAATTATTGAAAATTTTAGGTCATGTAGTCTCAGGGGGGAATGGATATATTTTTTTATTATTTGTATTTCTCTTAATGAGCCCTTTCATTTGATATACTACATGAAGCGTTTGAATTGAGTTTATTTTTTTTATTTTCCGTATAATTCTATAACTTGCCTCCCAAAATTAACATTGTTCGTTTTTTCCATATTCCCTATTTTTTTTTCAGAATTTTAGTCTATATAATTTCGGAGATAAGGGAAGGGAATGGTCGATCTTTGTAAATTTCCTCCTCAGAAGTACCCCTAAAATCAAAATTTCTTAATTTACTATATGTACTCCTGATAGTGTCACCAAGCATTTCCCGTCCAGTAGTTCCGAAAAAAATTGCTGTGATGTGAAGGAGAGCGAAATCAGGAGTGATTTTATAATAAAAAAATATATTGAATATACAGAATCCTAAAAAGAAGTGAGACTGGGCGATGGAAGTGAAAGCTTCTCACGAAATATACGTATCGCCTCTCCTTATCTCTCTGGCTCTGTTTCTCTTTCTTTGTGACATTCTTAATAAAGGATATAAATTTCAGTGAAATTAAAATAATTGTCACTATTTTGTTATGGCTCAAGTATTAATCCTAATGTGTAATTTAGTTCTTTATTAAATACTACCAGTTACCCGCGGTTTCACCCGCGTATGGAATGTACAATTCTTTGCAAAAAGAAATAATATATGAATTATATGGGTCATCCAATATAACAATTTTTTCTAACATTTAACCCAAACTGCAAGTGCTTATAGGCCACATTATATAACAATTTTACTCAACATTTTTTGGAACCACTTTGTGTAACTGTAACCCTGCTTCACCCTGTAGTGCAACCAACCTGTATATGCTGATGTTTATTTGTTACCAAATATAACATTTTTTAATTACCTAACTATAGTTCTACTCCACCCTATACGTTATATAACTATTATTTCTGATAATTTTTGGGTTACTTCGTAAACTATCATTTTAACCGGGCTTTATATACAACTTTTCTAGCATTGTGTTAAACACAATATGTAAATATAATTTTGCTTCGCTACATATTCCATATGGGAGGGTGCAACTGCTCTTGGTATATAACAATTTTTTTAACATTTTTTAATCCACCCTGTAAAACTATAATTCTACTAAGTCCCCAATCTCAACCACTTTATATATAGAACTACTTATGCGTCACGCAATATAACATTGTTTGTAACCACTCTGTATAACTAAATTCACCAATCCCCAACATATTTCACAAAACCGCAACTGTACATGGCCACCCTATGTAACAATTTTATTCAACATTTTAAGAACTGCCTTCTATAGCTATAACTCTACTTCCATCTATATTTAAACTATCTTGTATATACTGCTGCCAATTAGTCAACCATTATAACTTATGTGTCTATGAGTTTTTGAACCATCCTGTATAACCATAATTAAAATTCTACAAAATATTTCAACTACGCTGTATATGCGTCTGCTTTGGGGCCACCAAATATAACATTTTTTAAAGACTTAAATTTGATCCACTCTATATTTCAACTATCTTATCTATGCAACTGCTTAAAGGACTGGTCTAAATATAACCATTTTTGAGATATTTTTTAACCATCATGGAAAATATAATTTGTCTCCACCTTATATGCAACTTTTTCTAATACGTTTTAATCACACTATATAACTATTTTACTTCGCCCATGTTTCAGATATTGCATATTTGCAACAGCTCACGTTCTTTCTTAAAAAAAAAACCAACAATTTCTTATAAACACTGGTTAATTATAATTTTACTCCACCCTCTATTTTAACCACATTGTATGTGCAACTACTTATCGGCGGCCACCCAATTTGACAGTTTTTGTAACACCCTGAATAAATGTAAATCCTTCAATTTTCCATAAATTTCACCAAAACTGCAAATGCTTATGGGGCACCCTGTGTAACAATTTTTAAATATTAAACTACTTAACTCTACTCTTCCCTATATTTCAAATATCATATCGGTGCAACTAATTATGGGCTACACTATTATCTCACAATTTTTAAAGCATAGTATAAAATATAATTTCTCTCCACACTTCATTAAAACCATCCTTCATTTGCAACTTTTTCTAACTTTTTTTACCCTTACTGTATAATTATTGTTGTACTGCACACTATATTTCAACTAACTTGTATATGAAATTACTTATGGGCCATCATATATAATATTTTTTCACCACCCTGTATACTTAGAATTCTAGTCCACCCTATATTGCATCTATTCGTTATATGAAACTGGTTGTAGATCATAACAATTTTATAATATTTTTTAAACCCACCTGTAGATATAGGTGTAATTATACTCTGCTACATATTTCAACCATCCTTTAATCTGCTACTTGTGAACTATTTATGGTTATAAAACTACCCTAAAAACTATAATTCCCCTCCATATTATATTTCAACCATCCTGTATAAACAACTGCTTCTAAATTTTTTTTCAACCCATTTCGTAACTATAATAATAGCTCAAGAAAATTCAAATATCCTAACTGCTTATGTAACATATTTTTTATCCACCCTGTATAAATATAATTCTATTTTACCCTTATTTCACCCACATTGCATATGCAACCACTTATGATCCTAACAATTATAACATTTTGTTATCCGCCATGAATAAATACAATTCAACTCCAGCCCTTTTTCAACCACCTGGTATATGCAACTGTTTATGGTCCACTCAATATATCTTTTTTGAACCACCCCGTATAACTTACCCCTTATTTCAACAATATTGTTTATAACTCCTTATACACCTTTTTTAAGATTATTTAAAGCCATTTAATTCTACATATCTTATATATGGAACACCCTGTAAAATTACACTTGATATATCAGTTCGAATTTTTTTAAAATCGAAACATGTTACATTGGCATATTCGAATTTTGAATAAAAGCTAAGCTGGTGCAAGTATCTAAAATTTGGTGCATGCAGTGGAACCCATTGACTAATTGTGTACCTACGTATTACGGAATATGGTAGTAGATTTTTCCTTATATCTACCGTTTCTGTCAATGTAGGGAGATAAAATGTACACCAGATTTTAAGTCAATCTATAAGCTTTGCAACAAAAAAAGATTCAGCAAAATCAGTTCAGTAGTTCTTACGTGATGAGGTAACAAACAAACAGACAACTACAATTTTGTAATATTACTACCCGTTACCCGCGGTTTCACCAGCCTACGGAATGTTCAAGCCTTCGCAAAAAGAAATAACTTATGAAATATATGGGTTGTCCTATATAAAAAAACTTGTTTGAACCAGCCTACTTAACCATAAATCCACCAATCCCGAATATATTTCACCCAACTGCAAGTACTTATCGGCCACCCTACATAACTATTTTATTCGACATTTTTTTAATCACCTTGAATAACTGTAACTGTACTTCACCTTATATTGCAACCATTCTATATATGCTGCTCTTTTATGATTTTTTGAACACCTGACTAATAACTTTTCCCTACCCTATATTTCAGCTATGCAACCTCTTATGGTGTACCCTGTTTAACAATTATTTCTGATATTTTTTTAACCACCTTTTAAAGTAAAATTTCTCTTTACTATATATATTAATCAACCTTTATATGAGCTTTTTCTAACATTGTGATACACACTCTACAACTATAATCTTGCTTCTCCCCATATTTCAGATATTCCATATAGTAGAATGCAACTGTTTATGGTCTACTCTATACAACAATTTTTTTAAACTTTTTTGATTCATCCTAATGGAAATGATGTGGATCCCTTCGTGAGCCACAAATATAAAAACACAGTTTTGCACCCTAATACCAAACTTCTCTTTAAACCCTCACCCAAACTGCAACTGCTTATTGGCCACCCTGTATAACCATTTTATTCTAAAAAATGTTTAACCGCTTTGTATAACTAACTCTACTTCCATATACATTAAAACCATCCTGTATACACTGCTGCCAATTTGTCAAACATTACAACTTATTTTTTAACCACCCTGTATAACCATAATTTTACTCTACAAAATATTTCAACCACCCTGTATGTGCATCTGCTTAGGGGCAACCAAATATAAAATTTGTAAATACTTCTAATCACACTGTATGAACTATAATTTTACTTCGATCTATATATGCAAGTGCTATATAACAAGCCACCCTATATTTCAACAACCTTTTATATGCAACTACTTATTTGGCACCAAATATAACATTTTTGTACAAACCTGTATCCTTAGAACCCTACTCCACCCTATATTTCAACCATCCGGTAAATGGAACAGCTCGCAGATCATATCATTACTTTAAAATATTTTTTAACCCACCTGTATAGCTGTAATTATACTCCGCTACATATTTCAACCATCCTATATATGTAACTACTTGTGGATATAAAACAAGTTTTTAACCATAACATAAACTATAATTCCACTCCATCTTATATTTCAAACACCCTGTATAAACAACGGCTTCTAACATTTCTTTAACCCATTTCATAATAATTCAAAGATCCTAACTGCTTACCTAAGACATTTTTTAAGTTTTTTTATTCAATGTATAGATATTCTACCCTTTTTCAACCACTTGTTATATGTAAATGTTTATGGTGCACTCAATATAATTTTTTGGACCGCACCATATAATTAATTCCACTCCCCCTTATTTCCAACCACATCGTATTTATCCAGCTGCTTATAGGACACCAAATATAACTTTTTTTTAGATTTTTTAAATCCACGTAATTCTACTCCGCTCTAAGTTTCCTATATACAGAACACCCTGTAAAATTACGCTTGATATATTTTGATTTTTGTCAAATCGAAACATTTTACATTTGCACATTCCGAATTTTGAATAAAAGCTAAGCTGATGCCAGTATCTAATATTTTGTGCATGCGGTGGAGCCAATTGAGTAATAGAATTACCCAACATGGTAGAAGATTTTTCGCTATATCTATCTTTTATGTCAAGTTAGAGAGATAAAATGTCTACCAGATTTTAAGTCAAACTATAGGCTTCACAACAAAAAAAGATTCAGCAAAACCAGTTCAGTAGTTCTTAAGAGATGCCCGAACAAACAAACAAACAAACAAACAAACAAACAAACATACAAACAAACAGACAAACTTACAATTTTATAATAGTATAGATAACAGCAAAGAAACATATTACATGCAACTTAATTTTTACTAAATATATCAAATATGTTGAATTCAAACCAATTTCACCTGTTCAATGATCTGACATTATGTACCGAAGTCACTTTAATTATAAGATTAAATTATGGGAACTTATATAAGTAGATTTTTTTTAAATATCAATGCAACTGAAGACTATTTTATAAATAGCTGTTGTAATATAGTTTAATTGTAATACATATTAAAAAAGTGTCCATCAAAATTAAACTGGGGTGGCGTTGAAGTGGCAAGAGGTTGGATTTTAAACAGCACGCCAAAAGTTTTTAGAATATCTGATAGATATTTATGGAAAAATCTATATATACAGGACTTTCATTCCAAGACTAGCAACCCAAAATAACTTTTAAAATATATTTAAAAGAAAAAGACAAACAACACATTAATTTATATTTACGGTGGACACATTTTACACGTATCGGTCACCCTGCAGTTTCAACCCCTAAGCGGTGGTGAATATCACTTCTACAAATTTAAATACAAAGAGGTATCATGAGATACCTCTTTTTAAATGTCTCTTTTATGCCAATCTTTAGACACATATCTTTGTTAAATCAGATTATTTTTTACAGAGTAATGACCTAGAAACTGCAAAAAAATTAAAAATTTTAATTGTAATTGAAAACAAGTGAGAAAAATCCTTAATGTTTTTGAGAAAGATATTTGCGACTGTAAATGTAAACAATTAATTTTTAATAGTGGTTTTTTGGTGTACTGATCATCAAATTTCGACAATGATTTATTCTTTAGAAGAAAGTATTGAAATAATATTTATTTATGGGGAAGCACAACGCTGTGCACGCAGAATTGCTGATGTTTTTCATCAGAGACATCCAGATAAAAATATTGGGCATCAGTATATATTGGATTTAGTTGATATATTTCAAGAAACTGGAAATGTTTGCAATAAAATTGTCAACAATCGGAGAGTTTTAACTGAAGCTGCAGAGGTTGAGATTTTAGGTCATTTTGCCATAGATCCTCAAACATCAATACCAAAAGTCTCCAGGTTAACAAATATTTCCGACGGCTCTGTGCATAAAAAGTTACGCCTAAATAAATTCTTTCTCTACAAAATACAGCTTTTACAACAGTTTGCTGACAATGATTATGGTTTACATCAGTTTATAGAGCAAAATTTAACTCATTTTGGGCAATAAAATTCAATAGCAATTCGCTTATACCATCACGTCAATAAAAGTTTATAGATAATTATTGCTAAGATTTTAACAGCAAACTCGTAGAAGTAAACTATTTAAATAAAAAAAAAACAGCAAAATTCCTTTCGTTTTTTGCTTATATAATGAAAAGTAATGAAGGAATCGTAATGCCGTCTACAGTAAAGTTGTATGTAGAGAATCAGAAATCCTTCTCAATGAGCGTTTATACATTATTATTGAATCATTTTCTACCGAGTAAACTCAAAAAAATTGGTAAAAAGTGGATTTTTATTCAAAAATCTATAACTTTTTGGTAACTAATACTGAAATATTAATCATCGCCTAAACGATAGTGTATGATGTTAAGTTTATATGAGCTGACAATGGATACTATTGAATAAGTAGTTTTTGAAGAATTGGAATTTTAATAATTTAGAGAAATATTTTGTACATCCCACCGTATTAAAGAGACCACTCCGAGGGGGATATATTTTGAAAGTTCATAAATTCCACTTCAATTTGTCTATCTTGGATTTTCGCTATAATGCCCAGAAATTGCTTTAAAACAATAGTAAATATTGCCTTAATTTCTACAAATTATTTATTATCCAATTCTGCAAGATCTACTTTACGTACACTATCGATCTTCAGGGTTAGCGTTATTAATCTCAACGTTATAAGCTATCATTAGGAAGCAGATTAAGGTTTCAGCTGTTATTACAACCAAGTCATGATTTTTTTTTTTAATCACTCACTTTATATTGTTTTTTTCCAGATTTTCTTTATGCAAAATGCTGCGATCAAAATTAATAAATATTCATTTTGAAGATCTTCTGATTCTCTATATTTTTTCTATTGACGGTATTATGAACTGATCATTAATTTTTACACTATATGCAAAAAACGAAAATATCCCATATTTTTGGGGATTTTTAAGGCTCAAATAATTTACTTCTACGAGTTTGCTTTTAAAATTATGTCAATTATGACATGTAAACTATTCTTTACGTGGTGGCTTAACGGTTTGTTGTTGATTTTAATGTCACTTGCAATTTTCTATTGACTGGTGTAGTTAGAATTTTGCGAATTAATGACTCAAATGGCAAATGCAGACCCTAATTTTATTAATAATATTTGTTTTTCTGATGAAGCAGGATTTTTTTAAATAGATTTGTCAATAAATATAATTGTAAATACTGGGATAATACCAATCCACAAGTTTTCCAGGAACAGCACAACCAACATCCTCAGAAAATCAACGTATGGGCCGGAATTCTCGGAAATAAAATTATTGGTCATTTATTGGTGGAAGAAAATTAAACTGGGGAATTGTATTTGGACTTATTAGAAAATGTGATAAATCCCTTTATAAGTGAATCTTTAGAAAACCAAATAGATCAAGATAAAACTTTGTTGCTTGACGAAGAAAACCTATTTTTTCAACAGGACGGAGCACCTCCACATTATGCCTTGCCTGTACGAAATTGGATTAATGAGACTTTTCCAGATAAATGGCAATCCATTTATCTGGAAACGGGCGCTATAGAATGACCAGAAAGATCACCCGAACTAACGCCCCTTGAATTTTTTACGGGGACATCTAAAAACTGTGGTGTCCAAAACTCAGCCTCGCGATATTCCTGAATTTAGAAGTAGAATAGTGGAGGAGTGTGAGCGAATTACACCAGAGACGCTTTAAAAAGTACGGGAGGAATTCGAGCTACGACTATTTCTTACCAACAATGGCGGACATTTGAACATCTAATTTAAGTACAAGGTAATTCTAACGCTAATACAATATTAATAATGTAAATAACAATTATTTTAATTTGAAAGTTTACAACGGCATTACTCTGTAACAAATAATCTGATTTAAAAAAATTATGTGTCAATAGATTCGCAAAAAAGAGACCTTCTTACACAGAGAACTGATGAGTTGTATAGGTATTCCAAGGTCAAAGAAGTGGCGATCAGAACGTCTCGGAACAAATGCATTTTTTTACATTTCACTACCATACTCATCTATTTTCGTATGTGTAAGTGTAAGCCTGCGTTTCGGAAGAAGTTTTGGTTCAAAAATGTTAAACAATATTTATTTAATTGTGGGTGCATTAAAACTAGACTCTTCTTCCAATTTGGTGGTCTGCAAGGAACTTGAAGAAGTGAATCATCTTACGAAGAAGTATAATTCATGTTTGGAAATGTAAATAAACTGATCTTAACAACAAAGAAAGTGTTTCACTTGCTAGCTAGTTAGTCTGAAAGAAAAACTGTCAAATGTGCCAAACAACTGGTAATTCTATAATATTTTGATGTCATCAAAGGTAGCGTAATGATACTGCAGGAAACAAGCAATGGCAGGTCTTGCTTTGGCGATTTTAGTGAAAAAACATTGCTGTAATTAGCACTTATTTATTTGAAAGGTTTTAAAAGTCTGAAGCTTAAGCCTTGGCAATGACTCAATATATTCGATCAATAAATATCTGCTAAATAAACTCCGCAAATGGTATGCCCACGTAAACTTAAGGAAAATCGTGAAAAGATTTGGATAAACATTCCTGTAAATGATATAGACTCTCTAATTCTATGAATGTCCCATTTAATAAACTAGTGCGTAAATAATTTGTTAAAATCGCTATGGAAATTTGTTCAAAAAGTAACTGATTACTACAAATATCATATCTCTCTATTGGGCATGTCCGACTGCTTGGAGGAACTACTGTGGGTACAACTTTCGGGGCATATCAATAATATAGTCTAGCTATATTAGTTGTAAAAATACGGAAAATGGTGATTCATTTACTAGAGATTTCGAGAATTTAAAAAAAAACAGTGAAAAAAATGACAAAAAGAAACTGAAGACACTTGTAGTATGGCTAGCGTTAGAATTCACATTGAAATTATCATGCTGCAGGGCCGGGGTTAATGAAGAGGGGAGAGCGGTTCGAAAAAGTTTATTTTTCACTTAAATCTTAAATTTTTGCAGGCAATGCAAAACAATAACTCAAATTTAAACTAGTTTTAACAAAAAAAAGACTTGTTGTTGCGAATTCAAAGGATTTAATCGACTTTTGAGTCTGCAATCTTATAAAAATGCTATTTCATGCATACAGTACTTGCATTTAAGGTCAGAATTAAAAAAAAAAGCATTGTACCTACTGTGTAGTAAGTACAGTTAACTGAATATCGCTAAAATTTAAAAGTAATGAAATAGAATAAACCATTTCTTCCAGTTTTTTTTGATTCTATAAAAATGTATAAACACTGTTTAGTTTATTCATATAATTCAGTGTGGGTAAAAAATAAAGTAAACCAAAATTAAACTGTAAAAAAAAGATATTTCAAACAAAAATAATTATATAATTGGTATCTGTTAAACTAAATAATTAAAACTAAAGAGAAGTTATTTAAAAATTTATTTCTTTATCCTAATCTATTCTTTTTAGTAGTAACGTAAAATAGCTATAAATTAATGTACTTACAGCTTCCAGTGACAGACCAATTACAACTTGAGTGAAATGCTGATGAATAAAATCACCAGGAACACAATTTGGCAAGCATTCCAGCTGTTGCAGAAACGTCATTTTTCTTCTCCAGTTGTGATGTTTAAATACCTCCACCTGACATTTCAGCAAAGCTCGAGCAACTTCAATTGTTGCTTGCGATGAATTATTAATTGACAAAATTCCTGTAGCTGTTAATAATTCAAGAGTCTCACTTATATTGGGTACTAAAGCATCTAACACCTCTTCTGATTCATCTCTTAAAAGTTTCACAAAATCTTGTACTACAAGTTTGCTGTCTTTATCTAAAAGAATATGCCTTAATGATTAAGTTGGAAAGTTTGTAGTAATTTCAATTATTAGAATCAAAATTTACTAACAGGTTATAAGTAGTTTATGCAATTTATAAAATTTATGAAAAACAGATTATTATATATTTTATATTTGTATTATATAATACTAATAAGATCATGGTTCGTTCAAGATTGTTGGTTTACTGGTAAAACAGATTTGCTAATTATCTTAGGCTAGATTTTCGCTTCGCGGCGTTCCCAGAGAGATGTTCCTCAATTCTTGGAATTTTTAAACTGAAAGGGATTATCGTTGAATTATAGAAAACATTTTTTGCAACAATCTATAAATAAATAATAAAATAATCACAAATCGAATGAAGTCTAACATATTAGAATTTAATCAAGTGGGCTTTTGTTTATTTTCCTGGAACACCAGTTAAATTCGAAAATTGTGATTTTTCATACTGTTTCAGAGCCGTCTATCATTGAGTATTGTACTATGGAACGAAAATCATGAGCTAAACATAAGATACAGAAAAACGCGTACTTCATTCGAAATCATAACTACTAACCTCTATTTGTATCATTGTTTTCAAGCGCAATTTCAGCAAATTAAATATTTTGTAAACTAAAAAATCAATGTGGTGTTTAAATTTTAAACTGAAATTTCATTTTTGTATCACAATTCAGATAAGTAACAAACAATTCAGATAAGTAAAAAACCTCAAAAATGACAATGACAACATATAGCAAAAAATCTAAAATGAAAACTGTCAAAACCAGAATAACAAATGTCAAAAATCTCAAACATGTCAAATATGTTTAATATGAAGAGCTCTTCATATTATATCCTAAAATAATGTTTTTTTTTCAGAACATGAACGATGTGTACATATTATTTAAAATTTATTGGTTCAGATCCAGATTAATACTCACCCAATAAACGTACTACCTCTTGAATACAAGATGCTACAGATTTCCTAACAAGATAACAAGGATCCCCAGCTAAATCACTAAATGTTGATGCCCATGCAGCGATGTCTTGTGGTAACTTAATGCGTACAAAAGAAGTAACAGCTGGTAAATTGTATGCGCATTGTTCTCTGCATACAAGTGCCTGAAAATGTATTATCAATTACCCGAACTCAGAAAAAAAATGGAACAACTACTTACCAAAGAGGTTTCAATTTCCAAATCTTCTTTATCAATTATTAGTCCCTTTTTGGCCAACTTCCTATAAAAATTTAAAAACCAGCGGGCATCTTCATATGTAATGTACAGTGCTAAATTGTTTAACAAGGAACCATAGCATGTTGCAACCGATGTAAATGTATGATCGCCTTCAGTAAAGCTTTGCTTGCATAATTTTTTTACTAGTTGTATAATGGTACTAGAAATAGTATCTGAAATTATATATACATATCATACATATCATATATATATATATATATATATATATATATATATATATATATATATATATATTTGTATTTAAGTTTTCGCGGGCACTAAATGTATTAGATGGTTTCCGGGAATTCATCCGCGTAGTTGATAACTGATCCCTACCGGGCTCGATGGTAAAATGACGACGTTTCGGCAGAGTCAGATCTGCCCTCTTCAGGTCGGTTCGCATAATTCTCATAGCCTTCTGCTTTCGCTTCTAGTTACTCGAATACTAAATTTTCTGAAGCAAGCGCGCTGTTATATAGTCGCGGCTCGGCGCCTATCGGTTGACACCGTGAACGGCTGCGTGTGATTGGCCCTTGGCGCTCAGTGGGCACGACTCCATCCTGCTGATTTGTTATTTCCGGTTGTGATGTTATTGGATGGGTACGGGCCGGTACGGTGTTTAATAAGATTTTCCAACAATTCGATAAGTTCTGAATTTCATTGCGTGCGTTTAGACTGTGAGGTCTCTTCGCTATTTCAATTGCCTCTCTTACAAGTCTTGATTTCGGGTGTTCTATATTTGCCAGTACTCTGGTGTTCTCAAAGTCTATTCGGTGTGACATCATGGTGGCGTATTCCGCAATGGATGTTGTTTTTTCCTGCGTTCTTACAGCGTTCTGGTGTTCATCACGTCTAGCTTGAATTCTTCTATTAGTTTGCCCCACATAGGTTTTATGACAGTCTGCACATGGAATCTCGTACAGTCCCTGTTGTTCTAAAGGGATCCTCGTCTTCGGAGTCCTCAACACCGTGCTTATTTTTCTGTCCGTATTGAAAATAGTATCGATATTGTGTCTCCGTAGAATTCTTGCAATACTGTCCGTGGTCCCCTTGACATACGGTAAATAAGCCTTGGTTATTGGTGTCTCATGCTCCTCGTCTGTTTGTCTCGGTTTTGACCTTAGGGCTCTTTGTATATTTCGGTCTGTAAATCCGTTTTGCCTCAGAGCTGTTTTTAAACTGTCCATTTCCTGTTTGATGTTATCCTGGTCAGCTAGCCTTTGTGATCTGGTTACTAAAGTCTTGACGACGGCTTGTAGTTGGGCTGGGTGGTGATGAGAATTAGCATGAAGGTATCTGTTGGTGTGAGTTGCTTTCCTATATACTGTATGGCCAAGGGTTCCATCTTGCTTCCTATTTATGAGAACATCAAGGAATGGCAGTTGATTGTTGGCCTCAACCTCCATGGTAAATTTTATTTTGTGATGGATGCCATTAAGGTGATCTAAAAAAGTATTGAGGTGTTCCCTCCCATGAGGCCAAATCACAAATGTATCATCCACATATCGCAACCACAAACTGGGTTTAAGAGTTGTTGTTCTTAGTGCCAACTCCTCAAAGTTCTCCATAAAAAGGTTCGCTATAACTGGTGAGAGTGGCGATCCCATTGGAGCTCCTTCCACTTCTGATGAACACCTATTTTGTTTACGAGAACCAACGATACAAACAAGTATTCGAGTAACTAGAAGCGAAAGCAGAAGGCTACGAGAATTATGCGAACCGACCTGAAGAGGGCAGATGTGACTGCCGAAACGTCGTCATTTTACCATCGATCCCGACAGGGATCAGTTATCAACTACGCGGATGAATTCCCGGAAACCACCTAAAACATTTAGTGCAAGCGAAAACTTACAAACAAATATATATATATATATATATATATATATATATATATATATATATAAATGTTATATAAGTTATCCCATCGACTTATATGAAACAACCTAGCAACAGTTCTCAAGCTGAGTCAGCATAACACGTGTCGTCTCCAGTTACCCGCAGACGAACATCCGTGAGAACTGCAAGCGCTGCGACACCTTAGTCAGCGTTCTTAGTTTATAAATTATACTTTTTCATTGTAACAGCATTCATTATTACTTACAGTTCTGTCTAGTTTAGTTTAACACTCATTTTGTCTTTTTATTGTTATAAAGTATTATATTGTTATTTTCAAGTTTTATATTAAAAGTTAATAATTGTGCAACTATAAATAAAATCTTTTTTAAAAAGAGAAATTTTGAAAGTGTGATATAACAAATTGGCGCAGTCAGTAGGATCCGTCTAACGTTACTAGAACACGAGTACTCTAACTGGTAGCGGCGGATTCCTATCCCTCAACGGAACAACGAACCTGAAAGAAGTCCTCACTGCAATCAAACGTAGAACACGGCGCTTTCAATGTTCCTGTTGATGTAAGTAATGGTGAATCGTCATTCGTTTTAAGTAAATATTATTTGATTTATTTTATTGAACATTGATTTTTAATATTCGATATAATCTATTTGATTTGATTAATATTGATTTATTTTATTATTTGATTTTACATATTTATCAATTTGATTTTTATTTTGATATATTTGATTCAAATGAAACATTGATTTATTTCATTAACTGAATTATTTTATTTTATTGATATATTTATTTGATTTATTTTTATTGATATTGGTATATCTGATTTACTTATTTCATTGTTTTTTTTTTGAATAACTGATTTATTTGAATTTACTATTTTAATTGATTACCATACTGTTCTATAATTCAAACAATCGTTATTCCCATTAACGTATTCTACATTTTATTAATTCTCTATACCCTTTAACATTTTATTCTATAAACTTTACACCCTTGTTCCAATTCTTTTATATCGACTAATATAAAAATGGCACAAGCTTCTCCAACACCGGTAATCAATGAAACCGAAAGATATCGGTTAACGGAAATATTTTCCGTTATACCCGAATTTGAAGGCGACCAAATTTCCTTGGGAACCTTTATAGATGCGTGTAATTGCGCATATAATATGTCCACGGCGGATCAAAAATATTTATTAGTGATCCATATAAAGAACAAACTCAAAGGGAAAGCGGCGCAGTTAGTTAATTCAAGGAATCCCGGATCATACCTTGAAATTAAACAACTCTTGACCCTACACTTTGGAGATTCTCGTGATCTCTCTTCCCTGATTCATGACCTACAACGTCTGAAACAACTTTCAAATGAGTCCCCACTGACATTTTATAATCGACTCCAAGTTTTGAGTGCGAAAATGCACTCCTGTATCCACAAAACCGCTGGGCTTAGTCCAGAACAAAAAGACGCCCAGACCACTCTAGTGGATACAATGGTGATGAATACCCTTCTTACGGGATTAGAACCCCGTTTAGGTCAGGTAATTCGTGCCAGTAACCCAAAAGACCTTCTAGAGGCACACTCCCGGATTAGGAGAGAGCTTCAACTTTCCTATTTCGAGGATCAGAAAACGAACAAATCTGTTCCTCTCAAACCTAACTTTCAAACTCGAAAGCCGACACAACCACTTAAGTGTCTTCATTGTGGTCGATTAGGCCACATAGCTGCAAATTGCCGTTTGAAAACACAAAATAGTTCTCAAACATTTAATCAGAACTATAGACCAAATCCTGTTGGACCTAACCAACCAACAAGGCCAAATTTCCCCTCAAACACACCCCCTGTTCAACAAGGACAACAGTTTCGTCCACAAAACTTTCAGAGACCCCCTTTTAGGTCTCAAATGAACCCAAATTATTCTCGTCCTTCGGTTATACAGAATAACCCGAATAACCGTCCTGAAAGGACACATCATTTCAATCAACATCAAAATGATGGTTACTCACAATATTCGGATTATTATACCGATAATTACAATACTTATGACTACGAGGATGATAGTCAAAATTATTCAGGCTTCGAAGAAACTTTTGACGATACCCCTGTCGAGCCTCTTAATTGTCACGATTATCAGGATTTTCTAGCGCTTCCGAGCCTAGACCAACCTCCCGATTCGACAACAACTTTGTGCGAAGTCGAAACCCAAATTCAAAACTTGAATCTCGACGATCTGAACCCAGATTTGAACTTCCCGGAACAACTATTTCTTTAAGCCCACTTCTTACTGTAAACTCTAAAAATCTCTACTATATTCTTGAAGCTTCTTCTAAATTTAAACTTCTTATTGATACCGGAGCTGGTATCTCTATCTTCAAAGAAAATACCGTAAAGAATTTCACCCAAAGATCTCCTGAAAGGGTAACTATTCAAGGTATTACCCACGAAAAAATTCCCATCTCACAATCAACTTTAATCCCTTTCGCTCCACGTAACCCACATAAAGTTTTCATATACGATTTGGACATTGAGTTTGACGGCATACTAGGATTAGATTTTCTTGAACACTATGAATTCATAGTTGACTTAAAATCTAAACAGCTAATAACAAATTTTAAAACCATCCCTTTACACAAAGTTCCCGATAACGATCAACCCTTGACTGATGTACCCGACACACTCAACGTTAAGCCTAATATTACTTCACAAACACCTACACAAAACAAAATAACCATTGAGGCACGCACAGAAAAGATCTTTAAACTTAAATGCGATCTTTCTAACATCGACGCCATCTTACCAACTCAAGAAATTGACAGAGTACGACTTCCAAAGGCACTCGTACACATTAACTCAAAAAGTGAATTTCTAACTTCCATTATCAACGCTAACGCGATGCCCAAAACAGTAACTTTTTCTGATTTAAAACTGGAACCACTTGACAAAACTCACCCTCTTCTGAATTTCAATACAGACGATTATCATGAACCCCAATACATAGATAGAAACTCGACTATTAGACAACAAATTAGAACTGAACATCTGAATGACGAAGAACGCGAACAAATCACTGATCTTTGTTTGGAATTTCAAGACATTTTCTATCTTGAAGGTGACGTCTTGACTTTCACTAGCGAGGTTAAACATTCGATTGATACGAATAACGCAAAGCCCGTTTTCACTAAATCATATAGATATCCTCAAGTCCATAAAGAGGAAGTGAAAACCCAAATTGGAAAAATGCTTGAACAAGGTATCATTAGGCACTCCTCATCTCCTTGGTCCTCCCCTGTATGGGTCGTCCCCAAGAAGCTCGATGCTTCTGGTAAACAAAAGTGGCGAATTGTTATCGATTACAGGAAATTAAATGAATTGACTGTAGACGATAAATATCCTCTGCCAAATATATCCGATCTTCTCGACCAACTTGGAAAGTGTCAATACTTTTCGACACTGGATCTCGCTTCCGGGTTCCACCAGTTGGAAATCCAAGAGGAAGATATTCCTAAGACTGGCCTTTCTGTCGAAAATGGTCATTACGAATTCGTTCGTATGCCATTTGGTTTAAAAAATGCACCTTCTACTTTTCAGAGGGTCATGGACAATATTCTTCTCGGTATACAGAATGAACGTTGTCTCGTCTACATGGATGATATCATCGTCTACTCTCCGACCATCCATGAACATATTTCCCGGTTGACAGAAGTTTTTAAACGACTTCGGAAGTCTAACCTAAAAATTCAACCTGATAAGTGCGAATTTCTTCGTAAAGAAGTGGCTTATCTTGGCCATCTTATCACACAAGAAGGTGTAAAACCAAACCCTTCAAAGGTTGAATGTATTCAAAACTTTCCTCAACCCCAAACTCCGAAAGACATCAAATCTTTTCTTGGTCTCGCTGGGTATTACAGACGCTTCATACCAAATTTTGCGAAGATCTCTAAACCTCTGACAAAACTACTCCAAAAAGACGTCAAGTTCATCTTTGACGCAGACTGCAAGTCTTCCTTCAATGAACTGAAGCAAGCCCTTGTATCTGACCCAATTCTGATATATCCAAACTTTGAAGAACCCTTCCTGCTCACTACTGATGCTAGTGCTTTTGCTATTGGAGCGGTTCTTTCTCAAGGCCCTGTGGGAAAAGATCTCCCTGTTGCATACGCTTCTCGCACCCTCTGTGCTGCAGAGACACGATATTCCACCATCGAACGAGAATTGTTGGCCATAGTTTGGGCTGTTAAGTACTACAGACCGTATCTTTTTGGGAGAAGGTTTACACTCCTGTGTGACCACCGTCCGCTTACTTGGCTCTTTTCCATCAAAGATCCTGGCAGTCGTCTAGCCAGATGGCGCCTTAAGCTAGAGGAATACAATTATAAGATTGAGTACAAGCCCGGCAAGGTAAACCAAAACGCAGATGCTCTTTCTCGCATCAAAATCAACCATTTCAAGCAATGTGCTGATTTCCTTTCCAAAATCAAAATTTTCGCTAACAACGAAACTGACTCCGAACAACCTGAAAACTCTGACAATGACGACGAACATGACGAAAGAATTATCGCTGAGTTTAATCGATTTGTTCAACTCTACAAAACTGAGTCAATAATCGATTACTCTAAAATTGAAATATCCAATTCTCAACTTCTAGACAAGTCCCACAAACGCATAGTTACATTCTTTTGGCAAAACAAAACTAACGACTTACACGACAAAATTATTGATGACTTTTTCGAAGAAGAACCTAATTTCAGTAATGACACTCTTAACATCATGGCCAGTAAATCTGTCAGGCATAGAAAATACTTAGTTGTACCTTTGCCCTATGACCCTGAAACTGTCGTCTCACATCTTTTCAAAATTATTTATACCAACCAAGACCAATTCAACGACTCCGAAACATACTGCATAGAAAATAACATAGAACTTCCCATTCTCGAAATTTTATCTTTCATTCTCTCCGACAAAGAAATCAAACTGAAAATCTGCCAAAACATTGTTACAACTCCTACCGAAGACGAAATTCCTATAATAATACAACAATACCACTCTGGTAAAAACAACCTCCATCGTGGCATTAACGAAACTATCAGACGTATTAGGGAAAAATACAATTGGACCGGCTTAATTAAAACTGTAGAACAATTCATCAAATCCTGCGAAACTTGCCAAAAAGTAAAGTTCTGTAGGAAAAACCTAAGTGCACCTTTTGTTATTACGGAAACACCCAAGACTCCTTTCGAACGTATTAACATTGACATCTTCGAGTATCCATCTAGAAATCATGCACTCACTATTAGGGACGAACTCACGAAATTTACACAAGCCTACCCCATAAACGACAAAACAGCTTCAACTGTCGTAAACACCCTTCTGATTTTCTTTCAACATTACGGAACTCCACTTCGCATCCATTGTGACTATGGACGTGAATTTGATAACACCTTAATGCGGGATCTATGCCAACTATACGACATAAAACTGACATTCTCCAGCGTTCAACATCCCGAGTCAAACGGTTCTATTGAAAGATTTCACGCGACCTTAGCAGAAATGATAAGGGCAAATACAGCGGAACATCCAGACGAACATCCATTTAATGTCCTCCCTTATGCCATCATCTGTTATAATAACACGAAAAATAAAACCACCGGTTTCACGCCCTACGAACTTATATTTGGGCACACTTCAAGTAGGCCTCCAGAAACCCTTTACAACCAGGAAAAACTGATTTCGAAATACGTAAGAGACCTAAATAACAGAATGGACTATTACTACAGACTCGCCCGTGCTAAAACCGAAAGACAGAAAGAAAAATCTAAAGTGCGATTTGACCAACACGTTTCTACTAAACAACCCGATTACAAAGTAGGCGACAAAGTCTACGTAAAAGAGTCCCAAATCAAAAACAAAGCCGAAAACAAATTCAACGGCCCCTTCGAAATTACCGCAATACGAAAAAACTCTGCCACCGTCATAAATTTACAAACAAACCAAATAACTAAAGTTAACTTTGACAGACTAAAACCCTATTTTGAATAAATCCCTTTTTTCAGATTCTGTAGACTGTTTTCAGTCGTGAACCTTCAACAGTACTCCATTACGCCTGTTAACAATACTATAGGAGTTTTCTTCCATGAAGAAGGAACCCTTAAAATTTCTAATGACAAATGGACACTCCTTGTTTACAAAGATCTAAACCCCTTTCGAGACGCTATTTCTAACAACGACAATATACTGAACAGACTTTTAGAAACTATTAACGACAACAAAACCAACATTAAAATCTTCAAATCAAAAGTACAGACTCACGTAAGCCTCCTGAAACAAATATCTAAATCAATTAACATCAAATATACAGAAATTTCCGCTGACACTGAGACTTACAGTACCAACAGAAAGAAACGCGGACTCATTAACGGACTGGGATCGATTTGGAAATCTATTTCCGGTAACTTAGATGCAACAGACGGAGAATACTTTAGTGACTCTATAAACAAAATTACTAAAGACCAACATCAAATTGAAAACTTAATGAAACGACAATTATCAGTAACAACTTCAGTCATTAAGAACCTTAACACCACAATACAAAAATTTCAGTCCGAAGAAAGAATATTTTCGGAAAATATCGAAGCAATTAGGAAGTCAATTGTGTTCATTACAGACGATCTTGCTTTTTATGAACTTCAAGCCAATGTCTTGGATTTGTGTGAAAGCTTAATGGAAAGTTACGTATACATTGAAGATACCCTCAACGATGTATTAACTGCAGTCTCTTTCGCCCGTCTAAAAATCTTACATAGCTCAATCATAAACCCAGTAGATTTGGTCGACTCCCTTCAGAAAATATCACAGTCACTTCATGAAAATAACTTACCACTTCCAACCTATAGTTCAAATGTTGCTAGATACATCGATCTAATAGAATTGGAAGCTTTTCAGATCAATACTAAAATTGTTTTTGTACTAAAAATTCCCTTAGTCAATCCTGAAACTTATACACTATACCGCTTGTATCCTATCCCAGTTTTGGATTATCGAACAGGATTTCACCATATTCTTCCAATAAAATTAAAATATATCGCGAGAGATGACGATTCGCTATTGTACGCATCTTTCGAAGACCTGAGTGACTGTAAGCCATTATCTAAAGAACATAAGATCTGTTCCAAAGTTATTCCACACACCATAGACAAAGAAGCCCTCTGCGAAGCACAGCTTCTTAGACAGCCAGCAGCCCTTCCTCCAACTTGCAAGCCTTTAATATTATATGCCGAAGAGTATAATATTCAAGAGATTGACCTGAACCTTTGGTTAATCTCGATTTCCGGACAGTTGCCCATCAACATCAAGTGCAAGGGAGAAGATGTCGTTACCCAATCCATATCGACAAATTCTCTACTGACCATCCAACCCAGTTGCAATGCCTTCATCGGAAACACCAGGGTCCATGCCAGAAGGACCACCAACAACGTTGACAACATCACACTTAAGAGTCACCCAGTCAACATCCCCTACAACTGTTGCGACAACCTGCCAACCATCAGTCAGCTTCCAAAGTTGAAACCCATGAGACTACAAGAATTGGATGCCAGAGACCTGAATATCGCTAACCATAAGCTTAGACAATACTCCAGGGAATTGGAAAAGCTCCTAGACCAACCATTCTTGGAGAAACACACTTCCTGGTTTACGATCATCACAATGGCAACAACCGCAATTGTGGTTGCCCTCCTTTCCATGAACATCATCAGGAAGAAATTCCAGAAGCCTCCAACGATCAGCCCTCCTGCCGATCCAGCACCACCACCAGGTCCATCAACCATCAAGCCCAGGGTAAAACTCCATAGCCTCCTTAGTCCTGTCGAGGATATGGAATTGCAGAACCTCCCTTAAAAGTCGATGCTGTAGCATCAACTTTTTTATATGGATGGGAGTTGTTATATAAGTTATCCCATCGACTTATATGAAACAACCTAGCAACAGTTCTCAAGCTGAGTCAGCATAACACGTGTCGTCTCCAGTTACCCGCAGACGAACATCCGTGAGAACTGCAAGCGCTGCGACACCTTAGTCAGCGTTCTTAGTTTATAAATTATACTTTTTCATTGTAACAGCATTCATTATTACTTACAGTTCTGTCTAGTTTAGTTTAACACTCATTTTGTCTTTTTATTGTTATAAAGTATTATATTGTTATTTTCAAGTTTTATATTAAAAGTTAATAATTGTGCAACTATAAATAAAATCTTTTTTAAAAAGAGAAATTTTGAAAGTGTGATATAATATATATATATATATATATATATATATATATATATATATATATATATATATATAACGTATGTAAATATACCAAGTCATAAGCTATTGTAAAAATATTTATATATTTTCAGAAAAATTAAAGTAGAAATGTTTGATGAACTGCGAACGTCACTTTTCCCTAGAAGCCCCCGACTCCCCTCTCACATTCTATTATACTAAGTGGATAACCCACGTATTTTACGAACGACCCTAAAAATAAATGGAAAAAAATATATTATATTTAGTGAAAATGTGATCTTAGGATACATAACATACTCAAGGTATCGTCAGCCAAACAACTTCTTATATTGTTGCAGAAAACACTCGTTCCACCAGACTTAACCAAAACTAACTCCTTTTATTAAAGTCATTCTAATTCTCTATAAAACGAATAAAGATGTAGAACGTTTTCAATTTGAAGGCGTAGAAAGAAGCTCTTCATTTTCTTGCCAAGGGCGGATCCAAAGAGTGGGAGGGGCCATTCTCCCCGTCCAACTTCGCCCTCCCTCTACAAGAAGCGCAACAGGAATCACGCCTGATAACCCGTTCCGCCGCCGCCGTCCTATATGAACATGCCACCATTGGCAGGATCGACGAGTTGTGCCATTTAGGTGCCCCATACATCAATAGAGACCTGACAATACCACACAATAGTCCCCTCTTTGTCGACCCTGACCCATTCCCATTAAGGAGAAGTCTTGGCAGCGCTCCCTCTATCTTCCCCTTCCTTCGTCCCCGCTTACGGTACATGATAGTTAAATACCAATCTATGACCACATCAGAATTACCGCCACCGTCTTTTCTTCCACTACCAAAAGGAGGTTTACACCCATTCAAGAATTCTTTAGATCGCTACGTTACACGCAGAACCAGATCCCTCCGCACCCTCCCAACGTTGACAAATTATAGTTAACAAGTGTAAAGACTTCTCTGAAATCTGATGGCGTACAAAACACCAGTTGATACTCTTGCCACTAAAACTTTTTTTCCTCTTTTCTGTCAAAGTGGTCTTTAAATTTGCTCTTTCTCAAAGAAAGTCTATTTTCAATTATAAACCCATCACCACTTACTGATATTCATGCTGCATGCGCCGTCGCTGTCTTTCACTTCTTTTTGTTTTTGTAAAAATCAACATGACAATATTTACTTTTTTACTTTTCAAAAACACATCTAAGAGCTTCCAGGAGTTTTTTTTTATCACTGAGCATATCCTGCACATTGAGATTTTAAACAGTATCCTCAAAGAACACAGTAAATATAGTAAAAAGGGAGAGCGACAGGGCGAAATTAGATCGCCTCAAAAACAATGGACTGGTAGCAAGTATAGTACAAGGCAGCGCACGAAACTCGAAATATAAGATGTAGATCTGTCCCCAATAATCTCTATTTGCCAGAACTGGTATTTTGGAAATTCCCTAAATTCCTCAACAAGTAAAATAAATACTTTTCTAATGCTACATTAGTCTTGAATACCAAGTTATATCAAAGTGCCAAAAGTCGGGTTTGCTAAACATATTTAACTTTTTTATATTAGGGACCATTTCTGTAAACATTAACACAAAAAACTGCATGTGCGTACAAGTAAATATCTCTAAGTTATTGTACTTACCAGAGTTCAAGTATGGAATAAGAGACACAACAGAGTTTACTGCAGCTGCTCGAACCAACATGTTTTCATCACTTGACAACTCTACTAAACAGGGTAGTAAACTGGTTTTAACAATATCATCTGATTTTAAACCTGAAATGGAATATTTACAATATAAAATACTAGTCTTGATTGTTCATTTGGATTTTCTCCCCTCTAAATTACGATTTCTGAAAAACATAAGACTGACAATCAAAGTGCAGTCAGGGCAATATTAATATTACCTACAAATTGCTGCAGAAAAACATGATTCTTGAGAAGGAATTGACACATGTCATGAAAGTATATTCAAAAATACTTATGCTGTCTCTAATACCCTCAGAGACATTTTTTCTATAAGGCAATTTGCCCTTACTACATATTGATTTTCAATTATTTACCTTATATGTTTTTCTTAATTTAGACATTTAAAATATTTATTAGAATACTAATTATTATTGTCATCCAAAGATACTATTACTTATGGTTGGAAAACTGTCAAGTGTTCATTATTTAAACTATAGAGGAAAGAAATATACAATTACATATTCACATTTAGCTATGAAAAATAACAATTTGAAATTTAGGAAGTGAAGTAATGAAAAAAAATACTTATTTTAAATGTATTCATTAAAAACATAGGAACAACACAGAAGAAACAAATGACTAGAGAAACTATAAAGTCCATTCAAACCCAAGATAGACAAGTGTAAATAAACACAAATACATGATATTTAGATGATCACCAAGCATTTTCCATGTACCTATGTTGGCTAGGATTGGTGGTCAATCATGAAATTCAACTGCCTGTTATAATCTACTTGGGGCAGGGTAGCATTCTCATTGTTGTATGATGATTAAGAGTAAGAAATCATATAGTATTTCTTATTTACTCCTTGCCACTGTGTATAAAATTTTCTGCATTTTAATTATATAGGGTGTTTTGTAGAAGGTTCGCCAAACTTGGGGGACGGATAAGTGGACTCATGTGCTATATTATGTGGGCCATATAACATCTACATAGCTTACAGGTTTTTTTTTATTCAATTTTTTTTTCTTTATTCCCAGATTTTTTCATATAAGCAGTTTTAACTTTTTTATTTTTCACTGTATCTTCACCAAATAAACTTAAATCTAATCCATGATGTTTGTTTGATCTTCAATATTTGACACAAATAATTGGATATAAAAATTACGAGTCCACAAATGGCGAAGTACCATAAAAAAGTCATTAAGATAAACACTTTCTCACAAAAAAAATAAGAAGCACATCAAGAACTTCAAATGCTTACAAAAACTTCTGTACTTCAACCCCTTTCCAACGATATATCACACGTACTGGAAAGTAATTATTATCACAATAAAATTTGAGATTGTAACTTGCAATTGTCTTCTAAAAAAAATGTAACTTGCAAGGTTCGAACTACAAAAAATAAAACATACATCAAGCTGCAATACTGGCTTCCACCGCTACGAATGCAATTACGACACCTTCTTCTGACTGCTACAGTCGTAATATCTAATAGCATCTTATCTCACATTATTTCAAAAGCAACATTTATTCTTTATCCTAACTGCTCCATGGTTTTTATTTCTCGCTCATAAACGAGTTGATTGGCCCGTCTCCATACAAAAAAATCAAAGGGAGTCTGGTCTGGAAACCTTGGATGTCAGAGTATAGGGCCAGATCTCTCAATCCACTCATGTGGGAATGAATTGTCCAGAAGCTCTCTGACAGTTTGCCTATAATGTGCTGACAACTATCTTTTTTGAATATTATTGGTCTGTCTTCTAATGGGATTTCATCTAATAAGATCGATCATCCCGCATTGTTTGCAACACATTTATTATTTTCCTTAACTGCTCATTAGTTTCTATTTCTGTCTTGTAAATGAATTTTTAATGAAATAGTTATTAATCTTATTAGATGAAATCTCATTGGAAGACAGAACAATAATATTCAAAAAGTAGGCTGTGCAGCACGTTATAAGCGAACTGTCAGAGAGTTCCTGGACAATTCATTCCCAAACGTGTAGATTGAGAGAACGGGCCCTATACTCTGGCCTCCAAGGTCCCCAGACCAGACTCCCTTTGTTTTTTTTTGTATGGGGACAGGCCAAGCAACTCATGTATGATAGAGAAATAAGAACCAAAGAGCAGTTAAGAGAACGAATAAATGTTGCTTTTGAAACAATGTGGGATGAGATGTGAGTAGAGACTATGACTATAGCAGTCAGAAAAAGGTGTTGCAATGGCACACGTAATGGTAAAGCCAGTTTGAACAAAATTTATAACAAATTATCGCACCTTGATGTATGTTTTATTTTTTATAGTTCTAACCTTGTAAGTTACAATCTTAAATTTTATTATGATACTAATTACTTTCCAATACATGTGATATATTGTTTGAAAGGGGTTAAAGTAGAGAAGTTTTTGTAAGCATTCAAAGTTCTCGATGCACTTCTAAATTTTTTTTGTAATGTAATGATTAAATGTTTTAACTTACTCTTTTATAGAACCTTGCCTTTTGTGGACTCAATTTTTTTCAACAAATTATTTGTGTCAAATATCAAATGCAGATGAGCAAACAAACATCATAGATTAAAGTTTATTTGGTGAAGATACAGTGAAAATTAAAAAAGTTACCAAAGTTTATATGAAAATAACTGGGAATTAAGAAAAAATATAATAAATTAAATAAAACTGTATGCTATCTAGATACTATATGAGCTACATAATATAGCACATGAACCCACCTATCTGCCCTCCATGTTTGGCAAACTTTCTACAAAACACCCTATATATTGTTTTTTTTTGTTGCTTATTAAAAACCTTATATATTTCTTGCACACAATATTGATTCACCTTTTTACATCTTTAAATGAATAAGTGAAAATTAGGCATGGTATTGCATATTTAACATTGTTGAATGTAACACTTGGTCTTGACATGGGTTATGCCTGATTTTTTAGCTTGAAAATCTAAAAAGAATTGATACATATGCATTCACTACCTACAAAGAAACCCCAATTCTCAGCTTTGCGAACAAATTTTGAATGAGAATAATTAATCAAGTCCATGTAGCTACTAAATGAGTTGTTTGTAATATAAATAATTTGTGGACACTTAATAAAAGTGATTTTGTAAAGACAAGTAATAGGTATATGAAAGTGCAAATTTTATATTCCCCTTATACTTACTTACTACTTCTTGAGTTTTCACACTTCACTATGTTCTGGGTTTTCCCTAAATTCTCTAATAAGGATAATATTTGTGGTGACATTTTGTCTCTTGTAACAAAATTCTTTTCAGCTCTTTTTACATAATATTTAATAATTTAAATAGAATAAATAATGAGGAACCCTATACATGTTAATAAAAAGGTATAATCCAATAATTTATAATAATTCAAATTTATATAAACATTATAAGTATTAAAATCAAGAACTGTGAATAACAAATATTAGAGTAGTACACACCCAACTTTTCTATTATTATGGACTAATGGATTGGGGAAGTGGATATCAAAACCAACAAAGTTGTTTTATAAGAGCGAAATTATTAAAGCACTACTTTCCAATAGTAAATGCATTTCAGATATATAAATTACTTCAAAATACACTAGCTTTTGAAATTGCAGTTAGGAGTGAAAAAAGTTTTTGTAATATTAGTCTTCCACAAGGTAACAAGTAATTCAAGAAACTGTGAATCAATAATTTTACCTTGAGCAACTTTTGGTAATTCTGCACACATAGAAGCTCTTACTTCATGAAGACAATCTTGACACAGGCTTTGAACAGCTGGAAGAATATCTTTTTTCACCCTGTGAAAAAATACAAATAGTATAGACTATAATGCAAGAAGATAATACTAACTCAAATTGGGTTAACATTGGATGGATTGCTATTTTACCCAATATTTTACAACTTGACACTCTGTAAAATACATTTCGATTTAACTGTGTTAACTTTACTGTAAATGGTAACACCTACAAAAAAATAATTTTATATATAGTGGTCATGCTTTACATATAAAATTTATTCTTACCTCAATCATAACTGAACTTTGAGTTAAATTTTCAATAACAGCCAATAATGTATCAATCCAGGCATTGGCTATGATTGGATCTTTACTTTCAATTCCTTGCAATACTGGGCGCAATAAGTTAATGGATAATTTCATATCAAACAATAGTTTAAAAATATTACTAGCTGCAATGTGGAACTCAGATGAAGAATTTGGCAATTCTTGTTGAATTTTTGGAAGAATTCTTGAAATTGTGGCATTATAATCAGTTTCCAATAATTCTGGCAAAGCTTCAATTACACTCAACTTTTGAAGATCATCTCCTTTACTACAAATTAGTCAATATTAATACAATCAAAAATATGGTTATGTATTTAAATTACAAAATTAAATCTGGATGTGAAAAATTGTCAAGTTGTTTCTGTTCGGTCATTGTGTACTCATCTGTTAAAATCAGTTAAATAATATTTGATAAAAAATTGGTTTACAAATCCTTTATTATTCATTTTATTTACATCACCGAAAACAGTGACCGTGACAATTGACAATATTAAAAACATAGAAAAATGACCTGAAAGTCATTGTTCTATGATTAAACTGACAAAATAAAAATAAACAAAAAAGTCACAAAAAAGTATTGTACTATGCCTCGGAGGAAACCCATAAAACTTTATCTAAAAAGAAAATAAAAAATAAGAACTTTCTTTATGAACTAAACATAGAGAATAACCTAACGAAAGACCTTTTATGTAAGTTATATAGTTACTAGAATCGCCTGTGATCGAATTTCGACCAATTTTGCAATACATATAGAAATTCAACTTATTATTTCATTTATTATTAATTACCTAAACTTTATTTGTCTGCACATTCTTAATTCTTACTTTAACGATCATAAGGTATGTCAAAGAGACAGTAAGTAGAAATTAAAGAAAAAAATTTAGTTAACATGAAATTTCTTAAATTTAAATAATTCAGTTATTAACCGGTAGAATTATATAGTAAAGAAACATAAATTTCCATTTGTACATTCAATAAATAGTACAGGGGTAACCGAGATCTACTTATTAAAATACTCTTAATAATTCCACTCTATAATATATTTTCACCACCCTATATATGCAACTGCTTATGGAGTACGCATCAGATTTTAAATTTTTTGATCACGCTACCTATGTGACTGCATGTGAGCCACCATTTTAATTCTTTTTGTCTATATATTTTTTAACTACCTTCTGTAACTATAATTATACTCAGGGTTTTCGTCCCTCCCAGTTGTCCCCCGGTTGTACCATCATGTAGTTCCTGCAAAACCTCTGTTTTTTTTTTCTATTTCTGGCGATTACAACCTGTTTTCTGTCCTTGACAATCCTCAGATTGCCAAAGGTCATCGATGGCGGTAGTTCGACAGAGAACACCCCCTTTTTCTTCAGCACGCTGACAATGTTTGCAGTCATCAGGGCATGGTCTCCTGGATTAGGAATCAGCATTCTTATGGCTTGTTCCAGCGCGATGTACTGCCGAGAAGTCGGTACTTCATTGTTCCCCTTCCAACGACTCTGTATATGTCCTACCTTACCACCTTTCCAACTTCTCAATTGTCTTTTGGTAAGAACTTCCTCTACTATTTTTCTTACAGAGGCTTTATCGATCATTTCCGCCACCTTTTGATTGTCTTTCTCCGCCCTGACCTCTACAGGTATTCTTCGCAGCCTTAAATTCCAGGGCCGGCCAATACTTGTCTGGTTTCCTGGTCCCTAAGTCCATCCAGAAACGCTTGCACTGCTAACCTTTCTATCACATTTTCCGGTGTGGTTGGATTGGCAAGGCGAACTAGACCGGCAACATCAGCTTCAAACTCTTTTAGGGATTCATTCGCTTTCTGGTGGCGATTTTTCAGTAGGGAGTGGTAAACGTTCTCCAGATGGATCTGTCCATACCTCCGTTCTAAATTGACCCGTTTTTGTAGTCTTCTTGCTCCGAGGTATTCAACGTTTTGCATAATATCTCTATCATCTCCTATTAGGGCGAGAGTTAAGACTGTGTCCCACGTAAACGCGATTTGCGCGATGCAGGCGGTGTGATACGTAAATGTGACAATAATAAACTTCAACTAAAAGCTAAAACAAAACAATTGAACGATGTGACAACACAAAATCGCTACAATCGTACAAATTTATTTCCCAGTAAGAACAAAATGAATTACCTACTATTATGTTTTTGATAGTTTGCAGCTTTCAGTTTGACGCACCGCACAATTCGCCTTTACGTGGGACACGGCGTAATGCTGTTGCTTTCTACTCTGCCGACCATCCGTTTAGTTATACTGCAGCCTCAAATTATGTCGCCGAAAATTATATCACCCTCCATTATCTGTTTTAACTATTCGCGTTTCATTTTTGACTATCGTCCGCTTCAGCTCTTCGACCATTATCTGCTTTATCTCTTCTATCCGAGTTTCATTTTCAACTATATGCTCTTCCAGCCTTTCTGAATTTCTCTCGACATGCTTTTCAAATTTTCTTCTACGGATTTAGAATTTTCCAGTAATTTGTCTTCTATTAAGGGTCTGGAATTTTTTCAGTAATGACGCTTCTAAGGATTCTCTCAAGGTTTTAGAGTTTTTAGAATTCACTAGCAATTTGTCTTTTAACGCCTCTTTCAAGTATTTAGAATTTTCTAGCAACTTGTCTTCCGTTTTTTTTTAAATTACATACTCATATCCCCATTACCAGAAACTTCAAACAAATAAGTATCGGGATTATTACCTTCATTTAATAGGGCTTCTCTTAGCCGTTGTATTAATTACCACCAATTTCTAAATTCCTTTCCTCCAGTTATTTTTTTAATCGGCCACTTTCAATTGTTATCTAAAACATAGTTGTGGCATCTCTGGTTTTTATTTTTTCTGAGTTTTTTTGGGAATAATACCACATAAACTTGAAAATCTGTATTTTTCAAATAGTCGAAACGTTTCAAGGTCTAAATCAAACTCCGTTTTCAACTGAAATTAACTTAATACAAATGAACAAAAAAAAATTAAAAATTAAAAGGATTCGGAATGACAAATTTAGTAAATCACATTAATGGCAATCAAACTGATGTAACTAATTTGATATAAACAGGGTAGCGTTAAAAATTCTAAAGATCATGTGAAATAACAAAGCTATTAATTTGAAAGAGTTATCTTTAGAATTTCAGTGGCGCTTCTAGGTACGACTTTGTTATAAGATAGTGCATTCGCCAAAAATGCGACCAAAGACCAAAGAAATTCTGTTGTTCCAGAGATCTCATTAAAGTCATAAGGGAAAACATAGGAAAAACCTTATGAACAACCGTGTTGTTCAAAAGGACATTGCCGTCATTAATTTCATCCTTGATTATTGGTAACCAGGAACGGCTGAATTCCATATAAGTACTAGCTATACAATCGCTTTCGTTTAATAAAACAAAGGCAGACTCTTTCAGCTTTTTTGTATTGTGTTCTTCTTTGTGTAATATGGGTGAATTTTGAAATTGTATGTTATGACCAAGGTTGGAGTTTTTTTACTTTTCAAATTGTGGTTTCTTTATATAATTTTTGTGTTCATTTATTTATTACATTTATAGGTCTAGAGAGGTTTCTCCAATCTAAAAGTTGTTACATTCAAAAGGAATCTTATAATTGCAGTTTTTTTAGTTTTGTGTTACGTTATTTCGTTTAGTTTTTGATATAATTGATTTCAGTGTATTTCTTATTTCGATTGTTATTTTAATATTAAATATGTGTCCCACACTTTTCAGTCTTTCTGAAAGACCCTGTATGGTTGTTGTAGTAATGTGGTTATCAAGGGTATTAGTATTGTTTAGAGTAGCTTGGTGTTGAATGTTAGTGATTGTTTTGTGTTCAGTTTTATTTAACTCTTTATTGATGAACTTTTTAGGATAATTGTTAGCAGGTAGTAGTACATTTTTTATAAAAACATTTTTTTCATTAAATTTATCCATATCCGAACAGGTGGTTTTTGCTCTATGATATAAAGATTTAATTTTGCCTTTTTTACGATATTTGAATGATTAGAGTTAAAATTGGTATCTATTAATGTGTGTCTGTTAGTGTGTCAGCTTTCTGTAGACTTGTGTATTAAATGACTATTCTGTTTTTGTTATTAAGATATCTAAGAAAGGTAGTGTGTTATTTTGCTCAATTTTTAATGTAAATTGTATAGTTGGTTCTTTGTTATTGATATCGTTTAATAATTCATGTAAGTCTTCAAGAGAGTGTTCCCAAATAGTGAATATATCGTCGACATAACGCCACCAACCTAAAGGTTTCTTCTCTTTTCTCTTTTGTAAAATTTATTTGTTCTTCAAATTTTTTCATGAAAATCTTGCTTAAGGCAGTGGACAGACAAGAACCCATGGCCATGTTTTCGTACAAATTGTTAGTAATTCTATTATTTTGTCAATGGATAATTGTGTACGTTCGTCTAGTAACAAGTATGTTCTAATGGTTCTTTTACAATAGGAAGTGTTTTGGCGACAGGGACATTGTTCATAGGTTTAGAATGTCAAAACTTGCTAGTGTGAAAGTATTTTGATATTGTATATGGGATAATTTGTCTAAGAAATGTGCACTGTTCTTAAGATGAGAATTGGAATTACCTGTAAGTGGAGAAATGATATTCAGAAGAAAATTTGAGAGCTCACTGCAAGGAGAATTTATGGACCTGACAATTGGTCTTAAAGGGATGTTGGGTTTATGAATTTTAGGTAAGCCATAGAAATGTGGTGGCTTGGCATAGTGTGGAGTACGAGTTCTGCGTTCTTGTTGAGTAAATTCATGTCTCTATTGTATAGTAAGCTCTCCGTGTTTATATTTCTTCTCGGAATTCTCTAGAAGGTTTCTCGACCATTCGATAAAATTCGTAGAATTTCCATAGCGCTTGCCGCAGGTCTCGGGTCACCAGACCAACAACATTTTAGATTTCACGAAATATCGGATGAATGCCGATTCCAAGAAATATCTGATGAATTTCCGTCACAGGCTGTTAGTTGCCAACAATGCTATCGTATTTTTTTGTGAAAATTTTGATTTGTTTAATTTCCTTTGTCGACCGATATTCACAATTTGTGCTTATAAAAATGGCTTATTCCAGTGCTGAGGCTTCTCATATGCTAGTTGTATATTTTAAACATTATCATAATGTTCTAGCTTACGTGGAAGTGGATCCCATTAAACCACCAGAGAAATTTCCTCCACTGCCCCGGTATTTAAAAGAGTGCAAACTATATCCGTATCCTGTAGTCTTACACCTGGACCTTTTACAAACTGATTTCGACCTGCGGCTTGACTATTGTTATTTGGTGATTTTATGTAATGATGGAGCCGCTTTTAACAACTGCGGATGAGCGATTTTACATAATACACACTATCCGCATGATGGCTATCTGCAACACTTTTTTCAAAAGAAGAATAAGAGAAATGGTTTATAATTCGCGATCAATTACACGTGAAAATATAATTAAACGCAGCAAAATTCAATCAATGTGCAGGGATTCAAGCTGTTGTTTCCATTTCTAGTGGAAGAATTATAATAGATGCAGTTTGCAAAATATTAGTACTTCCGAAATCTTTGAACTTGATCGATTTGCGTGAAAATGACGGAAAACTTAGGGTATGCCTCAAATATCAAAAGGGACATGGTACCAACTTGAGCTTTTACCCTGGGTTGGATGCCACCCCTTCTCGAAAGTTGAATTTTTTTTGGCCCGGGAGTAGATAGAGAACATAATTCCTTAAAAAATGTCAAATTTTAAAACGGTTATTTACAAATAACTCGAAAACTAGAAATATCCTAGGTGCAATATAAAGGAAAAAAAGGTGCATTCAACTTGAATAACGGAAAAATACTCTTTAGGGGTATAATGCTAATAACTGTTTCTGTAGTGCTTGAAAAGACCTTTAAAATGAGCTCTGTACAAATTCGATTGCATTTAAATTAAGCTAGATAGAATGCAAAAAAGATTGACTAATCACCACCAGAATTTAAATGTATCATTTTTCTCCTACAATATGTTTTACTTAAGTGTTATTTATACGCTTAAAAAGTTTGAGTGATTTAAGATGCATACTTTTTAAAAAAGTTAATTTTAAAGGGTTTCTTGAATTAAAAAAAATAGTTCTAATCAGTTCAATGAGTTCTTTCACCAAATTAACATTTTTACAATTATCTTTAATCTAACATACGAATTATCTAACTTTTCTACGACTAACTGTCTAAATATCTGGCCAAAGATCACACCATCTTAACCAGCAGTCCCCCCCCATCAATTTACTATATGTTTATAATAATATGATAAAGTTTAATGTTAATACTTTTATAAACTTAAGTTACAATTAAAATATTTTTCTTAAGATACACAAATGCCATTCAGGAATTATTGTAATATTCAATTCTGGTTCAGTTCTTATTCAGTATGATTGCTATGAGTTGTATGTATTCAGCTAGCGAATGATTCCCCCTGAATTTGGTTTGTATTAATTGTAGAAACAAATGTAGATAATCGCTATAATTTTAGCATGTATTCACCGTGTTAACACTGTCTACAAATGAACTAAATGCAGTGTATCAACGGAAAAAATGACTATTTTAAATGTGTAAAATCAAACTTTATATAAAACCCTGTTAACAAATTCCAATTTGCGTGAAATTTAAACATTTAATTTGTAATATTCTATTCAAATATTTCAAATGTGGATCATAAACTCACGTTAAAATTAATAGGCTCCTCTCAATTGGCCTTTTCGAATAGTGCTCATCAATAGTATGTTTCTGCAGTTGTAAAGCAGACTAAAAATAAAATTACTTAATAGAGAATAAATCTAACCGAAACAAATCCATACTTTTCCCGCAACCAGCCTGTCCAACTGTAGGCTTTGCATTTCTTCATCCATTTTTCGGATGTTTGACGATTTTGTTGTTATTTGAAGATAAAAATTTAATATGTCAAATATATATTGATAATAAAAATCATTTTGACATACTAACCCAATTGCACAATGAAGTGAATGAAATAAATAAAAGTACCAGTTAGTATTTGTTAATTTATGTATATCTACAGAGTGAGCTATTTTCATTTAACACCAATAACTTCGTAGGAAAAGCCCGAGCAAAGTATAATTCAAACTTTAGCTGAATTTGAAGGACACTCGATAATTTAATGTTAATTTAATGCCGTAAATATATTTATTAAGACATTTTTTTTATCTTCATTTGTATGTAATTATGTAAACGAATTTAAAAAGTTGATTTTAACCTACATTTGCAAATAGGTATACCTAACTCAGTCACAATACTATGTGTTACGGGAAAAAGCATGTATGGAGCATAGCAGTATTATGTTCTATTTAATTCTGCTGCGACATCTAAAATGCGGACATCCATTCCGATCTGTTTAAGCAAGAGTTTAATAAAAACAAATATTCGTATCAAAATGTCTCGGTCCAAAACGATACTATGAAATGACCATGTGTATCAATCACATGTTAGGTTAAGTGCTTTTATGTATGAAACATATGAGTCAAATTGTTTCCAAAGCGTCGATGTAAGTATTATTCAATTATTACAACTACCAAAGCTCATGCTATCGAAACCCTTTTCCCCAAATTTTAATGCATTATACTTGTTTGTAGTAGTTTAAATAATTCTTCTTAATGAAATGTGTGTTGGCATATCTACAATAAGACATCAAATTAACTCTTAATTTCTTTAACCCTATACGGTTAATCATATTTTTGTAAGGCAGGGGTTTTTCATTAAGCATTATCATTATTTGGTTTTGATAATTTGATGTATAATTTTTTATGATGATATTTATTTTATTTTTGGAATGTATATTATATTCCCAAAAATCAACCTTTTCTATGATATCCTCTCCAAAACAAAAATTCAACATTTTGTTGCAAAACTAATTACAAATGTAATTATATAAATTGTTTGTAACACATATACAATGCTTTTTATAAGATCCATGAACTAAATTTTCCGTTTTCTTCATTTGCTAATAATTTTTGAGGCTCCATTATTATAAATTACTTTGATTTCATTGATGTGCCTTAATTCTTTAAAGGTTGTTTTACCTAAACCGTATACCCAAAATTGAGTTGTTAACCTCATAAGCAGTGGGTGTATGGAAGGAGTGGGAAAGTGAAACTGAAAAATTTGCCGTGACCAAACAATTTTCTGATTTGCAATTCTTCCTAGGGCATTTTTTTTCCTGATTTGCCCCTCTCTAGGACATTTGTTTATGCCACCACTTCGGTAATAAATTATAAGATATAACTGACATAATTTTAACATCAAACTCATTGAAGTAAATAATTGGAACAATAAAATCCCCTAAATATATACTTTTTTCATAATTAGAATATTTTCAAAATACGTAATTATAAAACTTGATTCGAGCATTTTTCACAGAGGAAAGCCGGAATAGATGGTAAAAAGTGATTTTTTAAGTTTAAGTATGAACAAACTTGGACATATGTTATGATGGATGCTCAATAATGGGTTCACGTCAGGCAAGATACCGTATTTTATTTTCGTTGAGCCTCCCAAGAGTTAAAATTAACAATTAAGGATATCAGCAAAATAACTGCAATGCGTAATAGGCACCGTTAACGACATAATAGTAATTTATGAAGCAATATAATTTCCAATATTTGAGACTTGTTAGTGAGCTAACTATACCTAAATCTTAGCGCATTTTGCTAAAACGTTTCTATTACAAAAAGCGCGGCTAAGTTATATACTGTCATAAAATCCTTTACAGGTGTTACTTGTTTAAGGGTTAAATCTTAAATCTCTTAAGGCCAAAAATCTGTACAACATTTAGAATTTGGAAAGAGAGTTAAATGTTTAGGAACTATATTTATTTCAAATAGGTGAAAACATAATCATTGCAAATCTTACTGGAGAATGCAATTTTTTCCCAGCTATCAAAGATAGAATGGGGCAAGACAAACTTGTTTGCGAGCATTGTTGAGTATCAATTGAAATCATATAGTAAATAATTCAAATTTTTCCACATAATTTTGCCAAAGTAAAAGATTTATTTATTTCGGAGTAAAATATATTTTATCTATTACAATTGTTACTGTTTTCTTCTAACATTCACAACATGCATTTTTATGGAAATAAATGTAGTACGGAATACAAAAAGTTTATTTTGCCCATTGCCCTCTTAGAAAAAATCTTGCGGGCGCCCATGCAGCGATATCATATTCGACATTGGTGCTGCGGTATTCACTCGAAAGCCACCAATTCCTGAAGTCGTCCGGCTGCCAATCATCACTGAGTTAGGTGAAACCATAATATTCTAGTGGAAACGTTGAACTTCACTTCATATTGAACATGGATTGTATTAAATGGCATGGATGCACGTTTGATCCAGGAAGGTTAGATGAGGAACTTGTATGTATGAATACCTTCAGCTTCAGTGAGGGTATTGGCAAATTCAATATAGACTTCCAAGATGAATGAGGCGTTTAGAAAAAAAAAGAAGATAACAATTTTAACAATGACAACTCAGTTTTAGATGTAGAAGAATTGAACTGTGGGGTTTTTTGCTTACAAGTGCCGACGATGGCCGTTATAAGCCTGTCAGGGATGAGTAGAATTCAAAAGCAATTATTACAGAACCTACAAAACAATCAAAGCTGAAACTAAATATCGGAACATCTGTAAATACTGTTCAGTAAGAAAAAACTACTAGATATCGTTATTCAATTAGAGTTTAAATATTAAATCACATATGGAAATACATATACATATATTTTTCCAGGGATTGTATATTTCTATCCCACAGCATCATACATACACCAGTTTTTATAGACAATTTAAACAGATTTGTAACACAATCCCAGTTTGTTCATGCAAGATATTCCTCCTGCTTATTACCTCATCTATTTGGCTTAATTTAGAACGCCATGATTTTTTATATAATGTGTAACAACGACCTAATGTACATGGTTATGTCTTAGTTTTCATTCATTTCACACAAGAAGAAAAGTTTTCTTACCTGCATGAGTGTTGTTACTACGTTACAAGCTTAACTGTCTATAAAAGACAGTTACAATTTTTATTATATTAGTTTAGAAATTTGAGTTTATAATTCTTAATGGCTTCACAATCTGGCCATCATAGGGTTCTTGCTAATATGTTTTCTACATTACCTGAATAAAATCCAATTATGTTAATTTCTGAATCTAAATTGTGATCTGATGTTTCCAAATCATCATCAAACGTAATAATCGACAGAACAGACATCACATTCCATCCTGATATTTTCGTGGGATGTAATTCTATCGCTACTTTCAAATATTTTTTAAGTTCTAAGGAAATTTCAGGCAGGCTAAAAACATTCGTTTAAGACACGTTGACGTTACAGTAACTTTAAAAATTCAGCAGCCTTCAATCAAATGTCACATATTGAAGAATTATGATTTACAGCATTTAATTTTCAAATTTTCTGAGAAAATAGTCAGTTTTAAGTTATACTTCAGTATATGGCACCACCTCAGGCTCTACTTTAATGTAACGACAATCTTAACTGTTTTTTTCTGATTTTCTGGAAAATAGCCTCACATTATAAATTATATAGAACAAGTTATAGATATTTCTTGACAGAGCAAACATTAAAAATTACGACGAATGGAGACCTTCTCATTTCCTATTAAACAATAGATATATCAACATGGGCTGACCTTGTTGTTTCAGGAAAACGATATTCACAATACTTGTGAATGTGGCATATGCGTTAGAGGGGCTCAGATCCCTTGTGCATCTTCGTAAATTCGTCACTGATCTCCGGCTAATCAAGATTACCAATGGTTCCTACTACTATGATTAAATAAAAAACTGTATATTGTAAAACTCGTATAATAATAAGCTAAAAAGTATCAAAGCCTTAATTTTTACAGACAATGATGAATCTAACACTTTAACTAAAATAGAACAAGTTACTCTTTTAGTAATAACGTCACTAATCATTAAAAATTAAATTAAATATGTTGGCAAATGTAATGTCGGCTATCTGTTATTGATAGCATTCAAAATTTCTTCTAGTGTAAAATTTCCTTCGCTTTCATCCTTTATTGAAGAGATAAATATTTGGATCCTAAGAACAAATGTTGACTGAAATGACTGACCTACAAAAAATAATAAGAACATATTAATAATATATTGAAGATTATTTAAATGACATACAATCATCTAATTTTGCGCAAAATACAGATTTCAGTTACTCTTATGAGTTTGGGTTTGCATTAAATGACGAAAATTCTCTATTCTCTCTATTATCTATACAAATTTAACAATATGGCTGTTATATTGTTTTATCATATTGTTTACTATAGTTAGAATTCTTTATTTTCCTTTCTGACAAAACAGTTTGTATAGGAATCGTCGACTAAAACACAATGAAAATGTTGACAAACTATTTGCATTAATAAATTAAGTAAAATTAAATTTAAAAAACTACACATCTCACTTACGACATACGAGTTCATTTAGGCTAAACACAGTATTCAACTAATTATGATAACAAGGAAATTTGAGGTAGGTTCTGATTTTTAATACATACATATATATATATATATATATATATGTTATATCACACTTCTCAATATTAACTTTTTAAAAAAGATTTTTATTAATAACAAACAAAATAATAACTTTTAAATACAAATGAAAAATAACGATATAAAGTGACAGAGTTACTGAGTAATAGTGAATACAACATTAGAGCAGTTTTACAATTTATAACTTATAATATGCCGAATAAGCAAAGTCGACGCTGCGATTCCCACGGATGTTGGCGGCGCCGTAATATGACACCACACGTGTCGCTGAGTCAGCTGGGAGTGTTGAACTATCGTTGCGATATAAGTTCGTACTAAGTTCATGGTATAAACTTATATAACAACTCCCATCCATATAAAAAAGTTGATGGTACAGCATCAACTTTTACGTCAAGTTCTGGAGTTCTGTATCGTCGGTTGGATTCAGGAGGCTGTGTAGCTTTCCTTTGGGCTTAGGGTTTGGTGGTGCTGTCGGTGGCGTGTGCTGGACAGCGGAGCTTGGTGTAGTGGTATCCTTGAACCTCTTCTGGATTGACTTCATTATGAGCAGGATAATCACAATTACTACTAAGGTGGTCGTTGTGATTGTGAGCCAGGACGTATGCTTTTCTAAGGGTGGTTGTTCCATCAGCTTTTCCAGTTCCTTAGAATATTGGGAGAGCTTATGGTTGGCAACATCTAGGTCTTGTACATCTAATTCTTGTAGCTGTAGGGGTGTCAGGTTTGGCATCTCATTGGCGGCTGGCATGCCGTTGCAGCAGTTGAAAGGAATGTCCACTGGGTGGTTTCTGTATGTGATGTTTTGGACATTTTTAGAAGTTCTTGTAGCATGGACCCTTGTGTTGTCGATAAAGGCATTGCAGTCGGGTTGGATTTGCAACACTGAATTTGTCGATATGGTTTGTGTCACGACATCTTGCCCTTTGCATTTGATGGTGATGGCCAGTGGTCTTGAAATCGAGATCAACCAAAAGTTTACGTCAATCTCTTGGATATTATAGTCTGCTGCATATAATATCAAACTTTTGCAGGTGTCTGGAAGTGTGACTGGCTGTCTGAGAAGCTGACCTTCGCAGATGGCATCTTTGTCTATTGGATGTGATATAGCTTTGGAACAAATCTTATGATGTTTAGTTAAGGGCTTGCAGTCACCCAGGTCTTCGAAGGATGTGTATAATAACGAATCGTCATCTCTCGCGATAAATTTTGTCTTTATTGAAAGTATATGATGAAACCCTGTTCGATCATCCAAAATTGGGATCGGATAAAGGTGGTAAAGGGTGTAAATCTCAGGATCAACTAAAGGAATTTTGAGTACAAAAATGATTTTGGTGTTGATTTGAAAAGCTTCCAATTCTATCAAATCAATGTACTGAGCAACATTTGAACTGTAAATAGGAAGTGGTAAATTATTTTCATGTAGTGATTGAGAAATCTTTTGAAGGGAATCGACCAAATCTACTGGGGTTATGATCGAACTATGTAAAATTTTTAAGCGGGCGAAAGAGACTGCAGTTAAAACATCATCGAGAGTGTTTTCGATAAATATGTAACTCTCCATTAGGCTTTCACACAGATCCAAGATATTGATTTGAAATTCATGAAAATCAAGATCATTTGAAATGTATAAAATTGACTGCCTTATTTTTTCAATGTTATTCGAGAATAATTTCTCCTCGGATTGAAATTTTTGTAAAGTTTTGTTGAGGCTCGTAATGACTGAGGTTGTTACAGATATTTGTTTCTTTACTAAGTCCTGAATTTGGTGTTGGTCTTTAGTAATTTTAGTTATACAGTCATTTATGTATTCACCATCTGTTGCGTCTAAGTTTCCTGAAATAGCTTTCCAAACTGATCCCAGTCCGTTAATAAGTCCGCGTTTTCTTCTGTTAGTAGGGTAAGTTTGAGTGTCAGCGAAGATGTCTGTATATTTAGAGTTAACGGATTTAGAAATTTGTTTCAAGAGGCTAACATGTGTTTGTATTTTTGGTTTAAATGATTTCGTATTAGTTGTGTTTTCGTTGATTGTCTCTAAAATTCGGTTTAGTATGGCGTCGTTATTTGAAATAGCACCTCTGAAAGGGCTGAGGTCTTTGAAGACAAGAAGTGACCATTTGTCGTTTGAAATTTTAAGTGTGCCTTCTTCATGGAAGAAAACTCCTATTGTATTGTTAACGGGTGTAAGAGAGTATTGTTGGAGGTTCACGACTGAAAACAGTCCACAGAATCTGAAAAGAAGGGATTCATTCAAAATATGGTTTTAGTCTGTCAAAGTTAATTTTACTAATTTGGTTAGTCTGTAAGTTTATAACTGTGGCAGAGTTTTTTCTAATCGCGGTGATTTCAAAAGGTCCATTGAATTTGTTTTCAGATTTGCTTTTAATCTGAGACTCTTTCACGTAAACTTTGTCGCCTACTTTGTATTCTGGTTGGTTAGTCGAAACATGTTTGTCAAATCTAACTTTAGATTTTTGTTTTTGTTGGTCGGTTTTTGCGCGGGCAAGTCTATAATAGTAGTTCATTCTGTTGTTAAGGTCCCTAACATATTTGGAAATGAGTTTTTCCTGATCGTATATTGTTTCGGGGGGTCTACTAGAAGTGTGCCCAAAGATGAGTTCGTAGGGCGTGAAACCAGTAGTCTTGTTTTTGGTGTTGTTGTAGCAGATAACTGCGTAAGGGAGGACGTTGAATGGATGTTCATCCGGATGTTCAGCTGTATTTGCCCTTATCATTTCCGCTAAAGTCGCGTGAAACCTTTCGATAGAACCGTTTGATTCGGGATGGTGGACGCTTGAAAAGGATAACTTTATGTCATATAGTTCGCACAGGTCTCTTATTAGAGTATTGTCAAATTCACGTCCATAGTCGCAATAGATGCGAAGAGGGTACCGTAATGTTGGAAAAATACTAAGAGGGTGTTTACGACTGTTTTAGCTGTTTTGTCACCAATAGGGTAAGCTTGAGTAAATTTGGTGAGTTCATCCCTAATAGTCAGTGCGTAGTTTCTCGTTGGATATTCGAAATATCAATGTTGATACGTTCGAAGGGTGTTTTTGGTGTTTCGGTTATGACAAAAGGAGCACTTAAGTTTTTCCTACAAAACTTTACCTTTTGGCAAGTTTCGCAAGACTTGATAAATTGCTCTACGCTTTTGATTAGTCCATTCCAGTTATACTTTTCCCTAATACGTCGAATAGTCTCATTAATTCCACGGTGTAGGTTATTTTTGCCGCAGTGGTACTGTTGCAGTATAATGGGAATTTCGTCTTGAGAAGGGGTTGTTACAATGTTTTGACAAATCTTTAGTTTTATGTCTTTGTCTGCGAGTATGAAAGATAGTGTTTCGAGAATAGGTAGTTCGACGTTGTTTTCAATGCAGAAGGTTTCTGATTCGTCGAACTGATCTTGGTTATTATAGAGGATGTTAAAAAGATGCGAGACAACAGTTTCGGGATCGAATGGTAAAGGGACAATTAAATATTTTCTATGCCGGACGGATTTGCTGGCTAGAATGTTTAATGTGTCGGTAGTGAAATTTGGGTCTTCTTCGAAAATGTCTTCGATGATTTTGTCATGCAAGTCATTGAGTTTATTTTGCCAGAAGAAAGTGACTATTCGTTTGTGAGATTTGTCTAGGAGTTGGGCGTTAGAAATTTCTATTTTTGAGTAATCGATTATCGACTCGGTTTTATATAATTGAACAAATCGATTAAATTCTCTTGTCATTCGTTCGTCATGATCATCGGGTTCTTGATCATTATCGGAATCTGGTTGTTCTGGGTCGGTTTCGTTATTTGCAAAGATGTTGATTTTAGAAATAAAGTCGGTGCATTGTTTGAAGTGATTAATTTTGATACGGGAAAGAGCGTCTGCGTTCAAGTTTACCTTGCCGGGCTTGTATTCGATTTTATAGTTATACTCCTCTAGTTTGAGGCGCCATCTAGCTAGGCGACTGCCAGGGTCTTTGATCGAAAAGAGCCAAGTAAGCGGACGGTGATCACACAGGAGTGTAAACTTTCTCCCAAAAAGATAAGGTCTGTAGTGCTTGACCGCCCAAACAATGGCTAGCAGTTCCCGTTCGATAGTGGAATATCGAGTTTCTGCAGCGCAGAGTGTACGGGAAGCATATGCTATAGGAAGATCTTTTCCTACGGGGCCTTGTGAGAGAACCGCTCCAATTGCAAAAGCACTAGCATCAGTAGTGAGCAGGAATGGTTCTTCGAAATTTGGGTAGATCAAGATAGGGTCAGATACAAGGGCTTGCTTCAGTTCGTTGAAGGAAGACTTGCAATCTGCGTCGAAGATGAATTTGACGTCTTTTTGCAGGAGTTTCGTTAGGGGCTTTGAGATCTTGGCGAAATTGGGGATAAAACGTCGGTAATAACCGGCGAGACCAAGAAAAGATTTAACATCTTTAGGAGTTTGGGGTTGAGGAAAATTCTGGATGCATTCAACCTTTGAAGGGTTTGGTTTTACTCCTTCTTGGGTGATCAGATGACCTAGGTAAGCAACTTCCTTACGGAGAAACTCACACTTGTCAGGTTGAATTTTCAAGTTTGACTGTCTAAGACGCTTAAAGACTTCTGTCAAACGGGACATATGCTCATGGATGGTTGGAGAATAAACGATAATGTCATCCATGTAAACAAGGCAACGTTCATTCTGGATGCCCAGAAGAATGTTGTCCATGACCCTCTGAAAAGTAGAAGGTGCATTTTTCAAACCAAATGGCATACGAACGAATTCGTAATGGCCATTGTCAACAGAGAAACCGGTCTTGGGAATGTCTTCCTCAAGGATTTCCAACTGGTGGAACCCGGAAGCGAGATCCAGTGTCGAAAAGTATTGACACTTACCGAGTTGATCGAGGAGATCAGAAATGTTGGGCAGAGGATATTTATCGTCTACAGTTAGTTCGTTTAACTTCCTATAGTCGATAACAACTCGCCACTTTTGCTTGCCAGAAGCATCGAGTTTCTTGGGGACGACCCATACGGGGGAGGACCAAGGAGAAGAAGAGTGCCTGATTATGCCTTGATCAAGCATTTTGGCAATTTGAGTTTTCACTTCCTCCTTATGGACTTGAGGATATCTGTAAGATTTTGTGAAAACGGGCTTGGCATTATTTGTGTCAATTGAATGTTTTACTGCGTTGGTAAAAGACAAAACATCGCCTTCGAGATAGAAAATATCTTCGAATTCTAAACAGAGGTTCGTGATAAGTTCTCGCTCTTCGTCATTAAGGTGTTCTGTACGAATTTGTTCCCTAATAATTAAGTTTCTGTCTAAGTTTATAGAGTCAGAGTAATCCTGTGTATTCAAATTTAAGAGAGGGTGTGTAAGGTCAAGGGGTTCTAAATGAAGATTGGAAAAGTTAACAGTTTTGGGCATTGCGTTCGCGTTTATTATTGAAGTTAGAAATTCTCCTTTTGAATTAACATGTACAACAGCGTTGGGAAGTCGTACTTTGTCAATTACTTGTGTCGGTAAAATTGCGTCAGTATTTCTAAGTTCACATTTTAGTTTGAAAATTTGTTCGGTACGTGCCTGGATTGTTATGTGATTGTTATGCGTATGAGGTTGTGCGTTAGTACTGGGGGTGTCTGTTGGTTGTGTATTAGATTGGTCGTGGTCGGGCACTTTATGTAGGGGGATAGTTTTAAAGTTAGTAATTAATTGTTTGGATTTTAAGTCGACGATACATTCATAATGCTCGAGAAAATCAAGACCCAATATTCCATCAAACTCAATATCTAGATCGTAGATAAAGACCTTGTGTGGATTGCCTAGAGCGAAAGGGATGAGGGTGGATTGTGAGATCGGGATTTTCTCATGAGTAATGCCTTGAATTGTTACTCTTTCGGGAGATCGTTGTGAGAAGTTTTTGACAGTGTTTTCTTTGAAAATGGAGATACCAGCTCCGGTATCAATTAGTAGTTTAAATTTTCCAGAAGCGTCGTTGATATAATAGAGGTTCTTGGAATTTACTGTCAGAAGGGGACTTAAAGAAATGTTTGTTCTGGGAAGTTCAGATCGGGATTGAAGTCTTCCAAATTCAAATTCTGTATTTGAGTTTGGACTTCTGAGAGGGTAGTTGCCGTATCTGGGGGTTGATCTAGGCTCGGAAGCGCTAGAAAATCCTGGTATTCATTAGGGCTGAAAGGTACGACAGGGGTATTGTCTACCGTTTGTTCAAACCCATAGCTTTCATAGTTTTGGTCGTTATAATCGAAATTCTGCTGGTTATTATCAGTATAATAATCATAGTCATTTGCAGAATATTCGGGATAGTTGACATTATGATGGTTGTTAAAATGGTGGGTTCTTTCGGAACGATAATTTGGGTTTGTCTGTATTACAGACGGTCGAAAGTTGTTAGGCTTGAAAGGAGGTCTTTGAAAATTATTTGGTCGGAATTGTTGACCTTGATGATTGTTATTATTATTGATTGGATTTGGCCTCGAAGATTGATTCGGAACAACGAAATTTGGTCTGTTATTTTGATTGAAAGGCTGAGGGTTATTTTGATATCTCAGGCGACAATCCGCAGCAATGTGGCCTAATCGCCCACAATTTAAGCATTTAGGAGGTGAAGTTGGTTTTCTAGCCTGAAAAGATGGCTTAGGTGGAACAGATTTATGTATCTTTTGTTCCTCAAAATAGGATAGTTGAAGTTCTCTTCTTATCCGTGAATGTGCCTCAAGAAGATCCTTCGGATTACTGGCACGGATAATTTGGCCTAATCGAGGTTCTAAACCGGTAAGTAATGTGTTTAAAACCATGGTGTCAACGAGAGTGGTTTGAGCGTCTTTCTGCTCGGTGCTTAGACTAGGAGCTTTTTGGATACATGAGTGCATTTTCGCACTCAATACTTGAAGCCTATTATAGAATGTTAAGGGAGACTCATTGGATAATTGTTTTAACCGTTGAAGGTCGTGTATTAGTGAGGAAAGATCACGAGAATCTCCGAAGTGTAGCGTGAGAAGCTGTTTAATCTCAAGGTACGACGCAGGGTTTCTAGAGTTTATTAACTGCGCCGCTTTGCCTCTTAATTTATTTTTAATGTGGATCACTAATAGGTATTTTTGATCCGCGGTAGACATGTTGTAAGCACAGTTACAAGCATGTATGAAGGTGGCCAAGGAGATTTGGTCTCCCTCAAATTCGGGAATGATTGAAAATATTTCCGATAACCGGTATTTTTCGGTTTCATCGGAAACAACGTTGTTTGTTGCTTGTGCCATTGTGATTTGTTAGATTTAAAAATGTAAACAAGTTGACAGAAAAAAAATAAAACAAACGAGGGATTGTATAAAAAGTAAAAAAAATATTAATAGAGTGTATGTAAATGGGGAATAAACGATATTTTGGATAATAGAACAGTAAAGAATGAAGTAATAAAATAAATGTAAACGTAAATAAAAATATCAAATAAATGTTTCAATTCAAATAATCAAATAATAAATCAATTCAAAATAGTGTATCAATATTATCAAATAAATAAAATAATCAAATTATCGAATATATCAATCAAATTAATCAAGTAAATTATTAAAATCTTAAACGTTAGACGAGTCACTACTACTCACATCAACAGGAACATTGGAAGATCCGTGTTCTCCTTTTTATCGCAGTTGGGACTTCTTCCAGGTTCTTTGCTCCGTTGAGGGATAGGAATCCGCCGCTACCAGTTAGAAGTAAGCTCGTGTTCTAGTAACGTTGACGGATCCTACTGACTGCGCCAATTTGTTATATCACACTTCTCAATATTAACTTTTTAAAAAAGATTTTTATTAATAACAAACAAAATAATAACTTTTAAATACAAATGAAAATAACGATATAAAGTGACAGAGTTACTGAGTAATAGTGAATACAACATTAGAGCAGTTTTACAATTTATAACTTATAATATGCCGAATAAGCAAAGTCGACGCTGCGATTCCCACGGATGTTGGCGGCGCCGTAATATGACACCACACGTGTCGCTGAGTCAGCTGGGAGTGTTGAACTATCGTTGCGATATAAGTTCGTACTAAGTTCATGGTATAAACTTATATAACATATATATATATATATATATATATATATATATATATATATATATATATATGTTATATCACACTTCTCAATATTAACTTTTTAAAAAAGATTTTTATTAATAACAAACAAATAATAACTTTTAAATACAAATGAAAAATAACGATATAAAGTGACAGAGTTACTGAGTAATAGTGAATACAACATTAGAGCAGTTTTACAATTTATAACTTATAATATGCCGAATAAGCAAAGTCGACGCTGCGATTCCCACGGATGTTGGCGGCGCCGTAATATGACACCACACGTGTCGCTGAGTCAGCTGGGAGTGTTGAACTATCGTTGCGATATAAGTTCGTACTAAGTTCATGGTATAAACTTATATAACATATATATATATATATATATATATATATATATATATATATATATATATATATTTGTTTAAGTTTTCGCGGGCACTAATGTGTTAGGTGGTTCCCGGGAATTCATTCGCGTAGTTGATAACTGGTCCCTGCCGGGATCGATGGTGAAATGACGAGATTTCGGCAGAGTCACATCTGCCCTCTTCACGTCGGTTCGCATAATTCTCGTAGCCTTCTGCTTTCGCTTCTAGTTACTCAAATAAAAAATTTTCAGGGGCGCGCGCGCTATTATATAGTCGCGCCTATCGGTTGGCACCGTGAACGGCTACGTGTGATTGGCCCTTGGCGCTGTGGCCACGCCTCCAGCTTGCTGGTTGGTTATATCCGGATGAGTTGTTATAGGACGGGTCCGGGCTGGTACCGTGTTTAATAGAAATTTCCAACAATTAGATAAGTTCTGGATTTCATTGCGTGCGTTTAGACTGTGAGGCCTCTTCGCTATTTTAATTGCCTCTCTTACGAGTCTTGATTTCGGGTGTTCTATATTTGCCAGTAGTCTGGTGTTCTCAAAGTCTATTCGGTGTGACGTCGTGGTGACGTGTTCCGCAATGAATGTTGTTTTTCCTGCTTTCTTATGGCGTTCTGGTGTTCATCACGTCTAGCTTGAATTATTCTGTTAGTTTGCCCCACATAGGTTTTATGACAGGCTGCACATGGAATCTCATACACTTCCTGTTGTTCTAAAGGGATCCTCGACTTCGGAGTCCTCAACACCGTGCTTATTTTTCTGTCTGTATTGAAAATAGTATAGATATTGTGTCTCCATAGAATTCTTGCAATACTGTCCGTGGTACCCTTGACATACGGTAAATAAGCCTTGGTTATTGGTGTCTCATGCTCCTCGTCTGTATGTCTCGGTTTTGACTTTAGGGCTCTTTGAATATTTTGGTCTGTAAATCCGTTTTGTCTCAGAGCTGTTTTTAAACTGTCCATTTCCTGTTTGATGTTCTCCTGGTCCGCTAATCTTTGTGATCTGGTTATTGAAGTCTTGACGACGTCTTGTAGTTGGGCTGGGTGGTGATGAGAATTAACATGAAGGTACCTGTTGGTGTGAGTTGCTTTCCTATATACTGTATGGCCAAGGGTTCCATCTTCCTTCCTATTTATGATAACATCAAGGAATGGCAGTTGATTGTTGGCTTCAACCTCCATGGTAAAATTTATTATGTGATGGATGACATTAAGGTGGTCTAAAAATTTGTTGGGTTTACGAGTTGCTGCTCTTAGTGCCAACTCCTCAAAGTTCTCCATAAAAAGGTTCGCTATAACTAGTGAGAGTGGCGATCCCATTGGAGCTCCTTCCACTTGTTTGTATCGTTGGTTCTCGAAAACAAAATAGGTGTTCAGCAGACAGTGCCTTGTTAACTACAAGGTGTTGAGGTGGTTTGTATTTTTCTATTATGATATGATGAAGACGAGAATCCCTTTACAACAACAGGGAGTGTACGAGATTCCATGTGCAGACTGTCATAAAACCTATGTGGGACAAACTAACAGAAGAATTCAAGCTAGACCTACCTATTTGACCTACTTTAGATGACAGGGAAATATTATAGTGTCATTGACCTGGTCTGATTGATGAAGTCAAAAGGTCAATAATAGAAAAAATGCAAGACTGGGCTCGTGTCAACTATTCTGTTCAAAGATGGTATCCAGGATCTGATGAACAATACAATATTAAAAAATAAAAAACAAAGTAACATAATTATGAAACTCACAGAACTTAAAATAAAATTCTCAATTTGAAGAGTGCTATAAATAGCATTTTGGAATGGGTTTGGGTTCTTCGTTATCACCCATAGTTAGTAACATACTTATGACATACTTTGAAGAAACAATTATAGGGAATTATAAGAAACTAAAAGTATGGTAGAAATATGTTGATATCTACGGGTCATTAAAAGGATCAAAGTTGTGCATCTGGATCGACTGGCCCAATACTAAACAATAGATGCGTCAGATCGAATCGATCAGATCTAAAAGGTGAGGTCAGTTATGTATTTCGACTAAAAATTATATCTATCTGTGTTAGCAGATCGGAGAAACGCTACGTGAACAATCCGAAAACGCCGAACTAGAGTCAAAAAACAAGACTAACAATGAAATTTTTCGATTTCTATAATCTTAAGAAAGAAGAATTTTGAATATAATATCGATTAGTACCAGGAACGTGACTATTTTGCGAGTCTAATTTAGAGGTTAAGTAAATGAAGTAAAGTAAAGTGAAAACTGTTGTTATTGAACTCAAGTACTCTGTAATATCTTCATCTAGTTAATGACGAAATAAAAACTATTATCTCTTGAAGAACATTTTATACAAAATCAATATCCAAAAGAATTTATAAATAAATCTATAACTGACACAGAGCAGATATCCATGCAAAAAGAAAACCAGCGAATCGTCAACACCAACCAACTCCAAACACACAAAACTATTTGAAGACGCGAGATGTAAGACCGACATCTAGGATTTTCAAGAGAATCAGTTCACAGAGGTTCCGAATCTGGAGCCGTTCCGTGTAATTACTGTTCTCCCTTAACTCCTAGGACAGAATGTCACGATAAAATTTTCAGGTTACTTCACCTGTCAGAGATATTGAATACTCTCTTCGAGGTGTCATTCCTTTGTACGCAAGAAATATAATATATATTGTTTCTGGTCGGGAACCTTCATCAGTTGCGCTTCCCACAATTGAATGTCCTCTCGAACACTTCTTTATGCATTTGATGCATTTCGTTAATCTTACATCTCGGGTCTTCAAATTTAACGAAATGCATCAAATGCATAAAAAAGTGTTCGAGAGGACATTCAATTGTGGGAAGCGCAACTGATGAAGGTTCCCGACCAGAAACAATATATATTATATTTATATATAATATATATTGTCTTGCGTACAAAGGAATGACACCTCGAAGAGAGGACACAAAACTATATTGTGAGTGTAATACCATAAATCCAGGTTAATTCGAAACATTAAAGGATTAGGAAATAACAATAAATTAATACACTTTTTTAACAAATAAATAATACATTACGCTCTCTTCTCACGTACACAAAACCGTTTAAGGCAGTCTAAGTTTTAAGAATTGCGTGTGCAGTGTATCTTGTGTTGTTGGTGACCAGAGACACAGAGGTGAAACTTCTAGATCTTTAGAAGGAGAAAAAAAGGAACATCAATTCAAGTCCCACAGACATGTGGTCAAAATATTCTTCACCAACCACATATTAATCAAAACTGGATGTCACATAGTAGAATGCGTAAATATTAAGATTACGATAAAAGAAAACTTAAAAACGAGGAGACTTAAGTCCTCTAGTTGCATTGAAAGTTATTAATGGTGTAACCGGAGCACCGTCAATAGAGCTGGATAAAACCTGGAAACTCTCAGTATCAACTGAAAAAAACTCACTGTCAAAATTAGATGACAAATACAAAAATGTGCGCATTTCAGCGAATACTGAAAAAACCACACATAACTAATACATATAGTGATTGATAACGACTACAAACCTGGAGTTGAAACGTCTAAACAGCATTTAAGTAGAAAGAATATACAAGAAACCCAGTTGCACACAGAAAGCCTAGTTTAGTTGATCATACTGTAGGGATTTTTTGTTCAGATCATCTATGAGGCTACCTAGCAGAAACTGCCCTCCTACGGAAATACAAGTGAAGAGTAAAAATCCCAATGAATGTTATATTGCCTGACGCGAAGTTATATTAGGAAGCGCCATAGTTTAGTTTAGTTTATTTATTGGGAAAGTATTACAACTGTGTGTTTTTACAAGTCAAAGGTACACAAGCATGAAATGTATTAAATATGTATACAAAAGACTATATAAAATGTTATTAAAATGGTAAGAAAATAAAATGTCCTATTTACTAATATATAGACAACAATGTACATTATAGAGGCAAACACATTAAAAATGTATACATTGAAATCACTTCCTAAGTACTCCTCAAAAGAATAAAAGGCGTGTTTTAAAAGATATTTTTTTACTCTTGTTTTAAAATGATGTACGTTTAAATTTTTTATTTCTGCTGGCAGTGCATTGAAAAATTTAATGCCATAATAGTCAGTATCCATTCTCGTTTGTTGCAATCTGTGGTAGCTGAGAACTAATTCTCCTCCTTTCCTTGTTGAATGGGAGTGAATATCGTTGTGTGTTCTGTAGCTGTTTTGGTTCTGTTTCATATAGACAAGCCACTGAAGGATAAAAGTGCAAGGTAGGGTAAGTAGTTTTAGCCCCACAAAGCTATCTCTACAACACTCGCGGTATGTTAAGCCTGCAATAATTCTAACACAACGGCGTTGTAACTTAAAAATTTGAGCAGAGCACGGTGAATGCCCCCAATTTAAAATGGCGTAGGACATATTGGAGCTAAAGTATCCATGATGCGCTGTCGGTAATGTGCCCCTAGATACATTTTTTGACAGTCTCCTTATAAGGAAAGTTATTTTACATAATTTGGAGCTAAGGAAATTAACATGGGCTTCCCAGGTCAACCCAGGATCAAGGTAGACCCCAAAGAACTTCACTGGTCCATCACTCTCTAGAGTCGATGGTGAAGATTGTAATATAAAATTAATGTTCTGGGTCTTACTAATGTTGAGACTAAGCATATTGGCTAAAAACCAATTCTCTATTTCACGCTGTTTGATTTGAGTCCACTGCAATATTGGGTCAGAAGGTTGATAGCGCAGCAATGTTGTGGTATCATCAGCAAACAGGATTATCAGGTGATTCAATAGATTGTTAAAGTTTGGCAAGGCATTTATGTATATGAGAAATAACGGAGAACTCAACACAGAGTCCTGAGGTACGCCATGCTGGATCCTGCGATTCGCGGCCTGCTGAGTCTCAAAAAGAACATACTGTTCTCTTGCTTCTAAATAGGACTGTATAAGGGTAATACTGCTCCAATCAAAGTTGTAGTGAGATAGCTTTTTGTAAAGGATTTCAAAACTTATACAATCGAATGCTATCGTTATGTCCAGGAATGTACCATATGTATTATGCTTATTTTCAAATCCCTCTGTCACAAACTCACTTAGTCGATTAATAGCCAGAGTTGTGCTCTTGTTGTTACGAAAACCAAATTGATTTGGTGTAAAGATATGATTTACTTCAAAGTAGTTAATCATTTGGTCTTTCAATAAAGATTCAAGAATTTTTGAGATAAGTGGCAATAGAGATATAGGCCTGTAATTAGTTACATCTTCAGGATCTCCTTTATTTTTAAAAACAGGTATAACATTTGCCAGTTTGAGAACAGAAGGAAATATGCTGTCTCGGATGCAGAGATTAAACAAGTGAGTCAGGAGTTTGCTAACTATATCTGTGAGATATTTAAGGATTCTAGAGTTGATGTCATAACAGTCTCTGCTACCACTATTTTTAAAGTCGGAAATTTTATCTGAAACCATTTTTTCTGTTACTGAGTAAAATTTGAAGCAATCTCCAATGTATTGATTTGATAAATACTCACTGAAGGAGCTATTAGAAGAAGAAAGATTTTTAATCAGCTCGTCTGCAATTGACACAAAGAAATCATTGAAAACCTGTGCATTGAGGTGACTGACTTTCGGTGCTGGAGCGGAGTTCCTATGAGATTTTATTATACTCCACATGGCTGACACCTTGTTTGATGCATTAGCAATGAAATCGTCATGGGTAGCTTTTTTAGAATTTGCTATCTCTATCCGATACAGTTTTTTGTAATAACTGACCGTGTTTTTGGGTACCAAAATTGGATTTTGCTTATGAAGGAGACTGAGAGTTTGAAGTCTCCCCCTCATGTCTCTAAGGTTGTCATTAAACCAGTTAATTTTAGGGCCTTGTTTGACTTTCCGAACCATTTTCGTCTTTTGTGGCAGACTTTTATCCAAAGCGTTAGTTACGACTTTAAAAAACTGCAGAACTGATCCTCCACACTTTTGGTACCTTCCGTGATTGTTTTCCAGTTATATAGTTGTAGTTGATTATACAGAGAAGAAAGACCTTCATCAGTGATTGGTCTGAAAGTAATTCTAGTGCTATGATTATATGAGAGTTTGAGTGGTGTATTGAACAGTAATCCGGAATGATCAGAGATGACCTCTAGAGCAACGGGAATGATGTCTAGATTGGACTTGCTGAAGTTAACATAGATATTACCCAAAGTTGATTCACCTCTCGTTTTGAAGTTAACTGTTGGAAACAAATCATAGTAATTAAAAAAGAAGTTGAGATAGTCAACCTCTTTGCAGTTCCGCCGTTCATAATGCACATTGAAGTCGCCAATGACTATAATGTTCCCTGTATGATCAATTTTTTCCAGAACCAGAGACATGACCTCTAGATATCTATCCAGATCGCCTTTAGGAGATCTATATACTGTTACTATTTGGGTGTGTATATAGGAAATATAGATCCCAGCTACCTCACACTGCAACTCTTTCGAAAGTTTTGACAGGTTAAGTACTTGACATTCTAAGTTGTCTCGTATATAAATACTCACACCCCCATGCACTTTATCCCATCTACAAAAGCTAGTTATAGCTGTATTTTTAACTCAAAGAATTCATCTGATTGAAGCCAGTGCTCATTGGAGCAAAAGCAATCTACCTTTGATTCATTGAGAAGCAATTCAAAGTCAGATATTTTGTCCCTAATACCCTGTACATTGGCATAAAATAATTTAAAGTTTTTATTGATAATTAGACCCTTGCGACTCCGTTCCTTATTTGGTGATTGGATGGATTCCGCAGGCGTTGAAGATTCAGGAAATGGTTCACAATAACCCCATTTGGCCAAAGTTAGGGTCAAGAAAATCTTCTTTTAAGTTTTGTGGTACCCCGAGTTTGAATGAGCTTACTTGTTGTCTGGTTGTCCGCATTTTTTCACAAGTAATGATGTTTTTGTCTTGCGATTTGGATTCTAGATAACTGAGAATGTCTTTTTCATCGGTTTTCCTGGATAGTCCAGTAACAAAAATCCAGTGGAATTTTTGAGCAATTTCTAGTCCAGTTTCATTTTCATTCATGCCCCTAATTGGAGCGGGCCGTTGGGTCGTTGCTGAGGTATGACGAAGAGAGTGGTTTCTCCGTCCCTTTGCCCATACCTGCTGCCAGTTATCTTCATCAACCAGATCATATTTGGATGGAGATAAATTTGCTTTATTAGGTATAGCAGCACTAGGAAGTTCATCTTCACTGTTATTGTCAGTTCCTTGCAATTCAGAGTTATTTTGGATTAATTTATTTACATCATCTTCTTGTAAAGTAAAGTTGTCATTTTCGATGGAAGCTCGCTGGCTCTGCTTCTTGCTACGCCTACTTGTTGACTCAATGCGATTTGTGTTACTTTCGTCAATTTTGGCGGTAGATTCCGTACTCTGAAGGGGCCGCATTTGTTCTACGGCCTCTTTTGAGTGTCTTAGTGTCGAAGATGATGATGGGGAGGATAGAAACGGGGTTGCCACACCGTTTGTTTGTTTAGCTGATGAAATGGTCAATTTATGTACTTTGTCCTCCAATAGCCCAATTATTTTCTGTAGAATGAGTTCTTTGTCCTTTAGTTCTTCAATAATGATGTCTTTACTTCTCAAAAGTTCGTTAAAAATATCTTTATCGACCGAAACAAGCTCTGAAGATGTAGATTTTTCGTCAATAATATTGGCCCTGCTTTCAGGTTCAGATTGGTGAGAGCAACAGTTCACCTCACTTTTTCGCCATATGTTAGAATGCGAGTTTAAACACATTAGGTTACCTACTATCTAAACAATGCTTACTAGTATTTCTGTATTGTTTAGATTTGATAATGATTAAAGCGAAGAAACAATAACACACGATGTCTCCCAATTTGGAGTTTCAGGTGGCTCCTTTCGCGGAAAATCCTAGATGGGGATATACAATTCAACTTTCAACACAATGATCCTTTAAGAGTTTATCTTTTTTTTCAAAATTATGACTAAATAATATCAAAATTATTATGGTCAAATCTACATAGAGCTTAAAGAAAGAAGAAGTTCTCAAAACTGAAACACCATAAGAAGCTTCATTACAAATACCTCGTTGATAAAATAATATCTCTTTGGCCAAGGATGTCGAATAAACTCATAGAAATGTACACAAGAAATTACTAGAAATATTAAGACACATGGGCTAAATTTAATAATAATAACTGATAATAAACATTCTGAAGGTAATTTCCCAAAATCACAACGTTTTAAAGTTCAGCGTAAATAAATGTGTACAAAATAATATGATACACTTTATTGCACATATTATAGCTTATATAATTACAATCAAAACAATGCTTATTAAAAATATACTTACTGTGATTTGTTTTTAGTAGCCAAAGAGAATTCACATCATACCCTTCACTTAATGAATTTAAACCAATAACAGGTAATACTGATACATAATTCGTACATTGTTTTGACCTCATAAGATCGTTTTTACGTAGATCTTTCAGCTCGTTAACAAGTTTTTGACGAATTCTGATGGCATTGTGGTCTGATTCTTTGTTTACTGATTTACAATAAATTCTTATAAGTTCCATCCTAAAACACAAATTATTATTAAATGAAAACAATTAAGATAATGTCATATTCTTTTTTAATAAATTCACATTTATTTTAGTTTAACATCTGTTCATCATCATACATTAATTTCTTATAGCTATTTAAATCTTATTGACATTACTGATAACTAAATGACTGACTGTGACAAATGACATTAGTTAAATCTATTATTCCTTTCTACCAATCAATATGGGGGTATAATTGCAGCATAATTTGATGAATTATACAATGATTTTAGTTATAACAGCTAAACTTTAGAATATAAGACGAGGAAAATCAGACATGCCACGGTAAATTATATGTTTGGTATATTTCTGTAAGTTAATCATGATCCATGAATACTTAAGCTTCAATATACAATGTTGGCGGTAAAATACTATCAAATTTATCATATTTATAGTTTTCGGAAAAAATCATGTTGAATAAGAAATGAAGTACTAGACATAAAAAATCACAGGTATCTAAGAATCGCCTATTTTAATTCTTCAGAATACAAAGTAGAACTGTTCTGCTTTGTATTCTGATAAATTTGTATAAATATTTTAAATGCTTGTTATTGCTTTGATTTATTTTGTAATATATGTCTAAGTATACAGTATGCAGTATGAAATATACTAAATAAAATATATCCAGATAAAAGGAGAAAAAAACCTTTAATTTAATAATGAGCAAATTTGGACATAAACAGATTTCTCATGACGTCATTAATGTGGTCTTTGTTATTTGTTATGCACTATTATTTCAAACAAGCTTGATATATTAAAAGTCACATGACACTAGAAAAATAAAAGAATGCTTTTTTTATAAGATCACTATGCATTATTGAACGTTGATGTATTTTTCAAAGTAATTTTGTATTTCCTAGATTACTCTTAACAGTCAACTTATGTAATTGGGTGTTAAATTTTACACCATACACTCTTCAGACTTCTGGTTATATTTAAATTAATGTTAGCTACCAACACTGAGAAACAAAACAGTGATTATTGTTATCATATTTCTGAGTACAATTAAAATTTAAAAAATATTTTGTCATATTACTGACCTTCTCCGGAAATTCAGATGTGCTAGAGATTTTTCACCCAGTTGCAAAGCATCAATCACATGTAAACTGTATCTAAAATCTTGTTTTTCGTTCAAAATTTCACTTTTATCTGTTTTAACATTCATTATCTCTTTTATAAATTCGCCATATAAAACTGTTCCCTTACATAATTGTAAATTCTTTACTTTTACCCATTTACCTTTTTGTAATCGATAGGTTTTAGAACCATTAGTCCCTAGAAAAAAGAATATTTATAACATTTTAAAAAAATTGGGATAACTAAAATCCAATTCAGATACTGAAAATAACATTTTTTATTAAGAGAATCAATTTGTAGTAATACTAAGTATCATCCGAGCATACAATGTGAAATTCTTATATTTGAAATTGGTTTCAAAGCATTTAAAATACAATCAGTTGGAACAGTCATGTATTTTAGATGTGAAAAATACATTATTCTGTCCTTTAAAAATAACAGATATACGTTTACTGCAACTTAGCGCTTATCGAACAATAACGTAAGCAGCTAATCTCAACTGCTTTTGACAAAAGCAGGCGATCTATTTCGACGGATGATAATACAAATAGCAGTTAGCAGTTCGTGGTTGTTGTTGTAAAACATAACGTACGCTGAATAGCAAACGTTGATCAACTTAATAGAGTGAATAGTAGTCAACGGCTAAGCAGAACACGATTATTAAAAAATTACAGTAGTTTGTTTGATAAAAGTAAATAACTAATGTGTGTTATTTTGTGGTTCGGATAAAAGTTTGCTCATTGTTGTCGTGTTTGAAATCTGGACAATTTAATTATAAACGAGTGAATTTGTAACAGATAATCATTAATATATATTTGAAACTATATTAAATACATTCTTGCAAAAATTATTTAAATGGTTTGTACAATATATAAACACTATAGTAAATAAGCTCTTTAAATGACAATTCTTACTATTTAATAGCAATAAGTAAATCATATAACCATAATAAGATTCAGTTGAAGAATATATTACCAGAACATGACTATTAGTGATAAGTTATTACAGACTATGATGCAAAAACATATTTTTTGGTACTTTATCAACAGATAATCGACTTCTATGACACGATATGAGTTTTACAAATTTTGAGAAAAGCCTCTTGCAAAGGCACTGACGTGACAACAGTAGCAAATTATATATTAGTTATAGATAGAACCAAATATAATTGAGAATATCGCCAGAAATAAATATAAATGTCCATAACAACACTGTATACGTACTACCCATACTAAATAAACCTCCGCAGTTTACTGCATTTAATTCATTGGTTCTGTACTTCCCCGTTTCACATTAATCTGAAATTTATTGCTCTTTTATTTATAAATAAATTCTACGAAATACTAAACGAGCAGATTTCTGCTTTATTAATATCTTCTCAATATTTTCCTTTCTTTCCAAGAGATGGCGACAGCATTTTTGCTCGTAAAATAAATATAACTATTATCTGTTATTTTCAGTTGTTATTTGCATTAAGTAATAGCAATAACGAGTGTTATTTAAAAATAGCAGTCTTACCCATATCTAGATTTTAAATAAAATTGGTAATAGAGTTTCTAACAATTGCCCGGATTACTGGGGATTACTGGTTGTCTCTGCAATATGATTATCAGTCTTTGTGCGTACAAAAACTGCTTACTTTTCTCGGATAAATAAGGATACGGTGAAACTTCGAGGCTTCTGGAAGTAAGGAGAAAGGAAGACCGGAACACCAACACAACAACAAATTGTATATTGCAAGGAAAATGAAACCAAGATAGCATAAATAATGAGAATAGTGATTGATAACGACTCCAAACTTGAAGTTGAAATGTAGTAGTTTTAATCCATCTGAAAGATATCTTGTCCCATTTGGGGTGAAAAACATGAACTGAAAGATTGCAAAACCACAGAAAAATGTTGTTCGAAAAATGTTGCTGTAAAAAATTAAATAGACAGAATATACCTACTGATTGAGGCTATACGTAAATTGCGATCTAATGTCAATACCGTAAAATAGCAACCAAATCCTACTCTTTCGATGTCCCCGGTAACCACATTTCGACCAAGGCTAAGTTCGCTTGCAGAAAATAACACTTCTTTATCAGAATACGCGTCAGCTTAGGACAAAACCTACCGAAGTTTTTAATCCAATAGCCCAGAGTATATTTAAAAATTTTGTCTTTACTGAAACGTTGTTGAATTGATCAATTAATAATGCTGAATTGTTTGGTACGATATTTAATGTTTACAGATCTGATAGAGATGTGGATACTGGTGCGGTAACCAGTGCGGGAGGTGTATTAATTGCTGTTCATGAAGAATATATTTGCATTCCAATTAATCTTAGAGATCACCTAGTCTCCTCTTTGGGGTCTATTGATGTGTTTTAGTTAAAATAAAATTAACCGTCTCCTATGTTTATCTTTGTGCCTTCTATATTGAGGTATATGAAACTCCTTTTCGTTGAATACAGTCATTGCACTTTTTATATGACGGTAAAATTATAGTTGTGAATGATTTTAATATTTCTGATTATGTTTTGTCTTTGAATCGGATTCATACCAGCGCCAGATTGACTGCCTTAAATATCTTTACCAGCTGAACACTCTTGACATACGATTAGACTTAGTTTATTGTAACTGTTCTGGAACAGTGGAGAAATCGACCGATCCACCGGTTTGGGAAGATGGAAATTGTATGTGAAGTGAAGATTAAGAAAGTAACTTTGTGCATTTATATGAAATAATGGCTAATATCGATTGGATATTTTTAGAAACCTTTATTGATGCTGAAGATGCTTCCGCATATTTCTATGACTGGTTGTATAGTGTATTTGATTTATGTGTACCCAAAAATACTGTAACTAATAAATGACTGTATCATCCGTGGTTTGCTGGCAGCTTAAATAAACAAATTCGTGAAAAAGCATTTTAAGCGAATTCGAGCTGAGGTTAAAATAGCAATATAAATTGCTCATAGGAATGCCTATAATGGCTCGACCTCTAACAACATTAATTAATATCTATATCAGGTCCAGCACCATACCATCATTAAGTAAGTGTGTCCAGTTTTCAAAAAAGGGATTAGAACGGACATAACAAACTACAGACCCATCTCAATTATTTGTAATTTTTGTAAAATATTGGAAATATTATTACAGCAGAATATATGTATGTGAGTCATCTAAAAAATTCATGTATAGGATACCCCATATGTTTCATAAGCTATTTTTTAAATAATTGTACATTCCATTCGCGTGTAAAACCGCGGGTAACGGCTAGTAGTATATAAATATGCTGCTATCTCAGATGTACCTCAGGGGTCTAATTTAGGTCCTATCTTATTCAACTTAGTCATTAATGATATGAGAAAGATAATCATTACAAATTATCTCCTTTATGCTGATGATTTAAAACAATTTTTGCCAATTACTGACATCTAGGATTGTAAAAGACTCTTGGAGAACCTGTGTCAAGTAAATGAATGGTGCAACAAAAATAAATTACTATTAAACCCTTTCAAATGTAATGTAATGACGTATTCACTTACATCAGATTCGATTATATTTGCGTAAACGATTGATGGGTGTGTACTAGACAGGCCTGGGAGTAGCATTTGATAGGGAACCCTACTTAATGATCACATAGAGCAAATAACTTTATCGACTGGTAGTATATATGTGAGCTACACATAACTGATGGCATTTATCCAGTGGTCGAAACATCTCATGAGGATTTGCTAGCAAGACACGGCTTTATCGATCTTGCTACTAGAAGAAAATGTACATCGGTTTTCATGCCCCATAAAATTATTAAAAATGAGATATGCTATGAATATTTGCTGCATATGATAGACTTTAGGATTCCAAGTCAAGCGTCTCGTAACGATAACGTGTTTTATACAGGTACACCTCGAACACATATACTGAAAATTCTCGTCTCGATATGTGTAATAATTATAACATTGTAACTCATGATCTAGATTTATTTTGTAGTGTTTTTGTAAACCTGTTCTGAAAATGGGAAACTGTAGAACAGTATTAAAATAACTTAAAACAAAATTTAAAAAATAATAAATTATATTAAAGAGCGGAAGTCGGATAATTTCATTTTAAGAAGGATAATGAAACAGCTATTTATTGAAGCGAAAGGTTCTTAACGGAGACCCGCACTTACACAAATACATTATTAAGAAAAAAGATGAGTATGGGAATGAAATGCATAACTTGAAATTACATTTGTTCCGACATGTCCCGACAGACACCACACACTTCCTTGATCTTGAAATACACATACTACTCAGTTCTCTGTATCAGGAAAGAGGGACCAGTTTATATGTACAGGGTGAGCCAAAAGTATGGAAATTTTTCAACTCTTCAGGAATATATTTTTTTCAACAATGATGAAAACAAAAGCATTTTTCCTTGGTTGTTTAACGATGACCAAGATCTTGACGGTCATATCAAATGCATTTTTTGAAATGAGAACACCTTTTTTTTCCGGTTTCGGAAAGAGCGCAAATTTTACGGCCAGAATGAACTTGACCATGGCCTCGTTCATGACCTTGACCCATACAAGGTTAAATGCCTTTTTATTGAAAAATCAGCAGATTTTCATTAAAATCAGTAAAGGGGAGGGGGTTTTTGAGGTCGCTGATGACGAATCTGAGGTCAGATTTACAAAATTCAAAATAAACCAATATAACATACAAGTAATATACAATACTTCTACAAAATTTGCTTTTCGTTCTAATAAAAACTCATACATACGTCAGAAAGAATACCACAAAAAAACGACAACGTTACTTGACATAAATTTTGTGTGCTGGTAGCTTCATATTATAAAGTAAATATTTCACATTAAAATTCTGAATAATTATTAAAATTAATTTAGGAAATTATTTACCATGGTGTGGTAAAAAGGTGGAAAACCCATCGCAATGTTATATGTATCTACTTTTCCGAAGCAACTGCGAAGGACTCCAAGTGTCTCATCTTTGTACGCTTACTGCTTATACAGGGTTATTCACTTTATTCGACACGAATGTCACGACTAACGGAATCAATTTTGAAAAAAAAATTCTCTCCTATGAATAAAATGCAGCATTAAGGTTTCTTATATTTGTGTAAGTAGTTTACACATAGTAAAAATTATTTTAAAATATATCCACATATAATAATCATCTACTGTTGATCGGTTTAGCCTTGCTGTTCCATTCGGATAACGTAAATATATAGGATGTCTCAGACCACCCGTGCACCCTACTTAAAGTGAAAATTGATTATTTTTTTGAAAACTGAGGTCACCTGATGAGGTAAATCGAGGACGCTCTATCGATTGCCCATGATCTGGACTTACTTACCGAAAGTAATTGATCTAGACCGGAAGTTCAACTTCTTCAATGGAACATGCATATTTTGACCACGGAAATTAATTCTACGTCGAAAAATACGTACGTCATTTACAGAAATTTTGAACTTCCGGGTAAACCCAAAGTTAATAATCTTGACCTGAAATTAGATTTTTTATAAAAGAATATGCATGTTTTGGCTACGGAAATAAATTATACGTAGAATAATACAAAGTATTAATATGTTCAATATACCGATGTTAAATAGGTCGAACTTCCGATCTAGAACAACAACTTCCAATTAAGCATGTAATTATAAATATGGATATCTTACATATTCTACGTACAATTTATTTCAGTAGCGAAAACATGCATATTGGAATTGGAATTTCAGGTCTAGATAATTAACTTCGGGTAGGTATCTCCTCTAAAAAACGATGTCTAGCAATCGAATTATAAAACACTAGCGACCCGCCCAGTTGCGCATGGGTAACAGAACGTAGAGAATTTTTTTAAACATTAAAATGGGTATAGTAATCTATCCTTAATAGACATATATCATTGGACTTTTCAGTAGACCAATAAAAGAGCAACAATTCCACCATATATTGTTTTGTTATATCTCAAAGGGATTAGGCAGCGTTTTCGATTAAAGTTCCCAGCTGTCTTCATTTTTCCGACATCTTCAACATTAATCGTTGTGGCTGCAGGGCTATTAACATGAAACTGGTAAGTAACAAATATATATGGAAGGCATGAAAGATTTTACATTTAGAGGTATTTGTAATAAATCTGGGAGATATGAAATAAAAACGGATTATGAAATTTGAAAAACAAATCCCCTTTGTCGAGTTATAATTCAAACAGGAGGCCATTGCAAAAGTTATGATTGTCAATCATTACATAATAGATTTCTGTATGTATTAAAAGATTTTAAACTAATTACCGCTATAATTTTAAATTACCGTATGTTCAAAGGAAATGAGTGGCCTATTCAATTAGATTGTATATTTATACAAAGAGTCCTAAAGCCAAAACCAAGATTAGGAGACTAGGAAAATGAGACATCACTAAGCCTATCTATAATGTGTCTAGGGCATAATTGAAAATATTGCTGGAATTCTAGGTCGGCAGGTTAATGACACTATTTTCAGGAAGGACTTAAATAACTCCGAATATAATGATATGATCCCAAAAATACGACCAGTTATTCAAACTCCACCTACAAATCAGCATCAAGTTCAATCTGAAACTGGATTGTTGTTTGCAGATTATGTACTTCTTCTATCAATTGTTTTGATGTTGTTCAATGAGTGTTAAGAGAAATGCTATCACGCGTGAACTTAATACAAATTTCCCTAAAACGCAATGTATTTTCCCTGCAATTTTTATGAAAATGAATCATTCATACTAAAGTAAAATGCTATATATAAAAAACAAGTGGAATGAAGTAAGATAACTTTGAGAGATATAATACCTAACACTTTCATAAGACGAAGTATAAAGAACGTAAAAAAGAATAACAACGCTATGGTGAAACTGGGATAGTCACATTTCATGAACTGAAGACGAAAGGTCGGTACACAAAATCACTGAATGCAGATGGACATCATTCAGTCTAGGAATTGTTTAATCCTAATGTTATATTAAATTAGTCAGGGGTACCCAAAGTGTGCGCCATGGGGCTTCGTGAAGAGTAAACATGGAAGCCTGGAGGCGCTCCTAATTTTTCATTTACGCAATTTAAGTTCAAATCGCGTGCGATGCATAAATCGCTCGTTACGTAAGAAACCGAAAACATCGCCCTCCTCCTTATTGAAAACGAATACCGCATATTGGTCGATTTTTCCAAAACCTCTTATCGATGTGTATAGTTTTTTAAAGTGTAATCTATTAAGGAAGATCCCTAGGGGGTTTCCTATACTTTCCTCCGACTGGCAACATGCAGTTTTGCAGAAAATCGCCGAAAAATCCTTATTAAAAATTCCTTCGAAGTGACGTAACTGACATTTTCACATCCCACGCATATAGGTAGAATAGTATAGTATTTTCGGCTTCTGAAATCAATGAGTACCAAACTCATTTTGTTTGTATACCCGGCAAATATCCATTTAAATGAAAATTTTTCAATTTTACGAAGACGTTGCTTTTCGTGTCACCTACTTCCAGCCTAATAGAAATTGCTATTTGGTGCGATTATACACATGGTGTTGAGTTATAGCAAACAAAACCACAAAGTAAAGTGATAAAAGCAATAACATAACAATAACACAGATGCATCGGTCGAAATTATATTGATATATAAAATAATTAATTTATCATTTCTTAGTGCAAATTTCACAGCCGATTCAGTTATACAGGAAACTTTTTTAGAAGTGTTTGTTCATCACGGTAAGTTAAGGGCGATTAAAAATTCAATTTAATATGGAGTTTTGGTAAGTTTTGATAGACTGCTATGATTGACTAACACAAGGTATATATATATATATATATATATATATATATATATATTAAGTTTTTCCGGGCACTAAATGTTTTAGGTGGTTTCCGGGAATTCATCCGCGTAGTTGAATATTATTCAAGTAACTAGAAGCGAAAGCAGAAGGCTACGAGAATTATGCGAACCGACCTGAAGAGGGCAGATGTGACTCTGCCGAAACGTCGTCACTTTACCATCGATCCCGGCAGGGATCAGTTATCATGATATATATATATATATATATATATATATATATATATGACCAAAAACCAAGAAAAAATTTTAATCAATTTATATGAAACATATGGTCAAAGAAACTCTAAAGTAATAAATAACAATATATATATATATATATATATATATATTTGTTTTTAAGTTTTCGCGGGCACTAAATGTATTAGATGGTTTCCGGGAATTCATCCGAGTAGTTGATAACTGATCCCTGCCGGGATCGATGGTAAAATGACGACGTTTCGGCAGAGTCACATCTGCCCTCTTCAGGTCGGTTCGCATAATTCTCGTAGCCCCCTGCTTTCGCTTCGAGTAACTAGAGGCGAAAGCGGGGGAACACAAATATATTTTTTTCATATTTAAAAAAAAATATATTTTAAAAGATATTAACGAAAATATACCAAAATTTACGCATCCCCCCCCTATCTCCGAAACTATAAAACATAAAGTTTTGAAAAAAAATAGATTTATAGGTTCTGACCTGAAGTTTACTGGAAAAATAAGGAGAAACCTCTACTTTTAATTTTGGGGGCCAATTACAGAATTAAATGGAAAATATAAAATTAAAATTGTTTCTAACCCATCATGTTATATATCAAATGAAAGGGCTCATTACGACGAAAACAAATATATTTTTCAAAAATATAAAAAAAATTACCCATCCCCCCCTTATCTCCGAAACCATAAGCTGGAAAATGTTGAAAAAAAATGGAGGTATAGCGCCTCACCTGAACTTTACTGGAAAATTAAGGAGAAACCCCCTAATATTTATTTGGGGGGGGGGAATTATAGAATTAAATGGAAAATTAAAATTGTTTCTAACCATCATGTTATATATCAAATGAAAGGGCTCATTCTGAGGAACACAAATATATTTTTTTCATATTAAAAAAAATTATTTTAAAAGATATTAACGAAAATATACCAAAATTTACCCATTCTACCCTCCCCCGTTATCTCCGAAACTATAAAACGTAAAGTTTAAAAAAAAATAGATTTATAGGTTCTGACCTGAAGTTCACTGGAAAAATAAGGAGAAACCTCTACTTTTAATGTTGGGGGGCCAATTACAGAATTAAATGGAAAATATAAAATTAAAATTGTTTCTAACCCATCATGTTATATATCAAATGAAAGGGCTCATTACGACGAAAACAAATATATTTTTTTCATATTTTTAAAATAAATTAATTAAAAGATATTAACAAAAATATAAAAAAAAATTACCCATTCCCCCCCCTTACCTCCGAAACCATAAGCTGGAAAATTTTGAAAAAAAATGGAGGTATAGCCCCTCACCTGAACTTTACTGAAAAATTAAGGAGAAACCCCTAATATTTATTTTGGGGGGCAAATTATACAATTAAATGGAAAATTAAAATTAAAATTGTTTCTAACCCATCATGTTATATATCAAATGAAAGGGCTCATTATGACGAAAACAAATATATTTTTTTCATATTTTTAAAATAAATAAATTAAAAGATATTAACAAAAATATAAAAAATTTTACCCATCCCCCCCCCTATCTCCGACATCATAAGCTGGCAAATTTTGAAAAAACAATGGAGGTATAGCTCCTCACCTCAACTTTACTGGAAAAATAAGGAAAAACCCCTAATATTTTTTTTTTGGGGCAAATTATAGAATTAAATGGAAAATATAAAATTAAAATTGTTTCTAACCCAGCATGTTATATATCAAATAAAAGGGCTCCTGATGAAGAAAACAAATATATTTTTTCCATATTTATAAAATAAATTAATTAAAAGATATTAACAAAAATATAAAAAAATTTACCCTTTCCCCCCTTATCTCCGAAACCATAAGATGAAAAATTTTGAAAAACTGGAAGTATAGCCCTCACCTGAACTTTACTGGAAAAATAAGAAGAAAACCCTAATATTCATTTTGGGGGGCAAATTATAGAATTAAATGGAAAAAAAAATTATAATTGTTTCTAACGGGTCATGTAATATATCAAATCCCAGGGCTCATTATGACGAATAGTTACAAATATATTTTTTTAATTTTTTAAGATGAATATTTTAAAATATATTAAAAAAATGTTTTAAAAAAATTACCGATTCTCCCCGTTATTCCCAAATTCTAAGACCTCATTTTTTTTGTTTATAGGAAAAATATGAAAAAAGCCTAATTCTATTATTTGGCCTTCAAATAATAGAATTAAACGGAAAATAAATTACTAGAAAACCCCCATAGTAATTTTAGGGACAAATTATACAATTAAATGGAAAATAAAGATTCAATTTTCAAACGCATCATGTAATATATCAAATAAAAGGCTCATTATATGAATTACAAATATATCATATTTTTAAATCATTTGTATAAAAGATATTAAAAATATTAAACATCGACTTAATTCCCACTTTAGAAACTACACTATTTAAAATTTGAAAAATATATTTTATTTATATTTTTAAATAATTTGAATAACAGATTTAATAATTTATAATTTAAACTTTGACCTATTTTGCCGTTTTTGTTCCAATCTACAGAGCCTCAAAACTCAGACAGTAGATTATAAAAGGCATTTCTGAAAGTTTATTAGTAAAAAAAACTCTAATGTTACTTTTAGGGGCCAAATTAGAAAATGTATTGTGATAAAAATCAAGCGAATCCTAAAGCAGATAAAATAAAAAGTCTATGTGTGGAAAATCAAAGTGTATATTTTTTATAAATTTAAAACGCTTCCTTTAAAAGATATAAGGGTAAGTATAAGAAAATGCACTCATTCCCTGCTTGTCTGAAACTGGAATATTCGAATCTTGAAGGTGGTACGGAACCTTAAGTATGCGAGTCCAACTCGCACTTGACGAAATTATTTTTTAGTTTTATATCACTCTTGTGTAAGGTCATTCGGTGTTTCAATATAGGAAGCAGGGCAGTTGCTACAGTCGATTTTATATATAACGTTGGATTTAAGATCATTAGGAATTTTATCTTTTGTTCTGCTAAATAGATGATTAACTGTTTTAATAGATTTATGAGCAAATTTTATACTAGTTTCGTTTTTGAAGATCTTCAATACTTTTGGAGTTAGTTCAATGATATATGGTATAGAGGCATAGCAGTAATTTGCGTTATAAGTTTCTTGGTTAATATTATTTACATGAAAATTATTCTGACTTGTTGACATGGAAGTGTTTATATTGTTACGATGTTCAAAACTATCTCTCAACATACTTGGGGTATTAAATAATATTTTGTTAAGTAATTTATAAGGATAAGAATTATTTAGGAATAATGTTAATAAAACTTGTAGGTTCTTATCTTTGAATGATGGATAGCAAATTTTAAGAACTCTATTTTTCATGCTACTATCCAAGTTTATTTTCACTTTAAGTGGGTGATTTGAGTGAAAATTCATATATCTTCCTGAACTGCTAGGTTTCCTATACCACTCTAATTTTAGAATATTGTCAGTGTCCCTAAATATTCGTGTGTCCAAAAAGGGAATACTATGTGATTCATCTTCTTCTTCAATAGTGAATTGCAAAAATCTATTATGTGTTAAAAATGTTTAAAAGTTCATCTTTGCTACTAACAGGAACACTGCAGACAATATCATCTACGTATTTTTTTAAAAATGGAATATTAAAACTAAGTTTAGGTATACATTCAGTGACCAGATCGTCCATAACGTAGTGAGCAATAATAGGAGAAAGCTTAGAACCCATTGGTGAGCCAAAAACCTGCTTATAAAACTTTCCATCAAACGAAAAAACAGTGTTAGTGAAAACAAATTTAATTAGGCCAAGGAAGTTATTTTTACTAATATTTGTGTGAGGGGAAATTGAAAACCAATTTCTATCAATGATATTTCTACCAAATTTAAAGGAATATTTATGAAGAGTGATTTTACATCAAGACTAACTAAAACGTAATTTTGAGGTAACGAATAATTATTATAGGTATTGGAAAAAGCATAGAACTCATTGTCTTACAAGGGCATCTTTAAATTTCGTAGAATGTATACCTAAACTTAGTTTTAACATTCCATTTTTAAAAAAATACGTAGATGATATTGTCTGTAGTGTTCCTGTTGGTAGCAAAGATGAACTTTTAAACATTTTTAACACTTATAATAGATTTTTGCAATTCACTATTGAAGAAGAAGATGAATCACATAGTATTCCCTTTTTGGACTCACGAATATTTAGGGACACTGACAATATTCTAAAGTTAGATTGGTATAGGAAACCTAGCAGTTCAGGGAGATATATGAATTTTCACTCAAATCACCCACTTAAAAGTGAAAATAAACTTGGTTAGTAGCATGAAAATAGAGTTCTTAAAATTTGCTATCCATCGTTCAAAGATAAGAGCCTACAAGTTTTGTTAACATTATTCCTAAATAATTCTTATAAGTTACAAAGAATAAATTTAGTTTACCCGTACTTTTAAAAAATATATATCACATGCCTTCAAATCAAATATGCCAACGTGACAATTTTGTTAGTTGAATTGCCAAAAAAATTTGTAAGAATATTCTAAAGTTTATAAATGTTTTTCTGCTTACACAACCTCGACTAACGTAAGTGATTAGTTTTTTACTTCTAAATTGTTAATATTTGTGTTATTTGTAGTATATTTTCTTGTAATATTTGAAAGTTATCAGTTATCAACTACGCGGAAATGAATTATATATATATATATATATATATATATATATATATATATATATTAACATAGAACAAATTATTATATAAAGGAAGACATCAGTAGGGTGGAGAGGAGATATTGTTATACAGGGTGATAATAAAAAAGTTGGAGGACTTAATGATTTATAGGGCGGCCCAAAAGGGTTTGCATATATATATGATGGTTAAATATATTACAACCATCATATCCTACGGAGTAGGATGAGAGTTACAGAAGGCAGTTAAAAAAATTATGATGGCCCATAGGCAGCCGTATGTACAGGATGGTTGGGGTATAGGGTGGAGTGAACGTTTGGTGGTCGGAAAATATTAGACAAAATGTTATAAAGTGTGGTCCAATGAATATATGATAGTGAAATATAGGGCGGAGAAGAATAATAGTTATACGGGTGGTTAAAAATTTTACAATAATGTGATACCTATAAGGTAGTAAACAGGGTGGTTGAAATATACAATGGAGTGGAATTATTAATTATTAAATATACTAGGTAGGTAGGTAATTAATTTGTACATAATGACCACCTTTTAATGTTTACATTTTTTACTTTGTGTGTAGGTACCTAACAACATTGAATGTGTTGTTTATTGTCTAGAGTTGTATTTTGTTATAATTATTTATAACTTTTTGGTTATATTTGAAAGTTGGTTATATTTTTTTAATAATGTTTTATTTTAATTCGCGAACAAAGGGGTTCTATTGCCAAAAGGGAATTAAACGTATTTAAAATACGACAATGCTGTATTATATGTCATAGTAACCAGTAACCCATACTTACCAACATAAAAATTAAATACTGCTGTTTGTCTAGAGCTACACATCCAACAATAATGCCAGTCCTCAATATCAGATGTGGTTATATTTAAATCTTTCAATTTATGAATCTCTCGGGGTTGTACAAGTAAGATTTCTGCAAATGTTCTCTAAATTACTTGATAAATTAATACATCAGTAATGATCCTTACCTCGCTTATTAATAACTGAGCTTAATAATTTATCTGGAGGAATTTGTTGAATAGCGATTTTGGTTTTATCAGGTATCTGCCATGATTTCAAACATTTTTTTCGTAATTCTTCTTGTCGCGGTTCTGTTAAGGTAGGATTGCGGCAAAACGCTGCGATTTTTTTCAGTCCAATAATTTGCTTCCGACCCAAGCTGCAAGATGACAATAACTTCAAATAAAATGGAGAATTAATTGAATCAACCTACATTGAACACATAAAGTATACAGACTAGAGAACTTAGAATTATTTAAGCCTATTTTCAAAAAAAATCCACAGATGTTTGTTTGGATTTTCTTGAAAAAGGTATGTAGCATCTCAGTAAAAGTGTTGTTGACAAATTTTTATTCCCTAATTAATTACATGGGGGTTTAAAGTGGCGAAAATCGTAAGTATGGCGGTTTTTGTAACTTTTCAGCAACTGAATGAGTGTCAAATGTAAGTTTGTTTTATAATTAATTTCAATAGTTACTAAATTATAGGTTCATCTAGCCGATTGGATAAATAGTTATTGATTTTTTTGTAAAAAACTGTCAAATATGCCAATTTTTATATCGCTCATAGTTATTGTTTAAAACACATTAGAACTCTGAAACTTGGCAAAAAGTTTCAATTCTATAATGTAAATAATTGATCACCATCATAATTTCATGGCTTTAAAAGTTTTCTCGCAAATTCGATTTTAATTCAAGAGAGAGTTATTTTATGTTGCCAGATTGGCGAAAGTTCAAAACCGCCAATCTGACAACCCTGCATTCGCATTTCAACACAAATCTCATCAACAAAATAAATCACTTACATTACGTACTAATAAAATTCCAGGAATTTATTCAAAAATATCATCACAACCATAAAACAATTCAAAATAATCCCTGTAAGTACCTCCTACCTACCCTTCTTTTACCTGAAATTTCAGGGGGCCAATTATTATTTCATCATTTGATAGATCCAATGTGTTAGTTATTTACAATTTGTGCTTCAGTGTGATAAGTTTAATAAAGTGAAGTTTGAAAGTGTGTTTGTGAGAAAAAGACTGAACGAATGTGTTCGCCCTAAGGTAAGTAACATTTGTATTTTCTTACCCTTGAAAACGTCCCTTATAAGTGTGGGCGAAACGTCGGAAAACTTTGTTTATATATTGGTTCAGATATATAACTAAAGTAATTGGAAAAAATGACGCGGAATCCGGAATAAGGAGTATCAGCTATGACTCTGGCCTACGTTCTCAGTTCAAAAGAAAATTAATTTACCAAAGATTTTACTGAAAATTTTGATAATTAATGTTCCTTTCAGACGGCCGAAAAATTAATTTGGGCAAATTGGAGCATTGTAAGCTTCACGTAAAATAAAACGCCCTCGAAAAAAATTAAATTTGCGAAAAAAAATAGCCGTGAAGTTGAGATTCTCACCAGTTATTTACCTCGTAAAAATGTTTTAACGTATAAATAATAAATAATTCAATAATTAATCATCCAATCGGCTAAATTAATCTTTTATTGCAAATAAGTATAAAACGAACTTACTTTTGTCACTAAAACTATTTATACGGTTTCTGAAACGTTAAAAACTGCCAATTTTGCGATTTTTGCACTTTTAAATACCCCGTATAATTATTTAAGTAATAAAAATTTGTTAAAAACAGTTGTTATGTGTCATGCTATATACATTCTTCAAGAAAAAAACAGTTAAACACCTGAGGATTTTTTTGCAATTAAAAATACAAATTTCCCTGGAGTAATAATAAACATTCACTTTCGGTCCTTAGACCAAATGTGGATTTTGTTGTAAATAGTAAGGTTGTGTATCTCGGCTAAAAATTAGGTCTCCGCGCATTTTAGCTATATAAACACTATGCTCGTTTGTAGTAAAATATGACTGTTATGAGAACGTGAATGGTTATTTCTGAATTGAAAATAGAAGGTACAACAGTGAATTTAAGTCAAGTTTTTGGGATCCAACTTAAAGCTCGAGCCCAAAAGTCTGGAGACAGTTACAAGAATTCGACACTGCATTCAACAGTTGATACATTCAGCCCAGGGCCTAGACAGATGCAGAAGAGAAATTTAAAGAACAATTTGTCACTCAGAGGTTCACCAATAGTATTAGTTAAGTTTAGTTAAATTTGCTTCTGAATAGTATAACACAAATTGCAATAAAACCCTCTTTTGAACAATAGAAATGGAACCAGTGGTGAATGTGTGCAGGCAAAGGTTGAGAGCATTTCATTCATGTAAGCAACCAGATGAATAACATGGGTGGGTTCTTATTAGCAATAAAAAAACATAATAGAGAAAACGACAGAGAAACGAGATTTGGTCTATTACAATTGAAAGTTTTCGATTCAGACGTATAGGTTACGTCAAGGACTACAGAGTTGGGTTGCTACAAGAATATTACTATATAATAATAATAATATTACTAAAAATAGTGCAAGAAAGCACGCAGTAATCTGAGGAAATTGATTTACATAGTTACAAAATTGTAAACATATTCTAAGAAAGTTCACAGTAATCCGAAGAAATTAATTTACCTATCAACAATTAAAGGAGATAATACACATGATATCCAATTATATCATTTAAGACACTTGAGTATGGTCAATAAGATCAAAAAAATCAAGATCACAACCAGCTAAAAGGCTAACCTTGAAAGAAGAACAGTGGGGCAGAAATCGAGGTGGATATTAGACGGGGCATGGACTTCATGGGTTTATGATCGATCCAAGCCAGAGCGATTTTTAGATGAGGAACTTGCATTGTCTAGGTCCACCAATAACCGGGTGGCTTCAGTGAAATTTTCAGTAAAACCGTCCCCAAGGTTCACAGTTGAATAGACAGTAATAGATAATTTACGAATTAGAGAAATTAAAATAGATCTGGGAAGAGAGATATAGGTTAGGACCAATAGGGACATGAAGATTGTGATCCACGACCAAGACCATTTTAGAAATTCGTAGAGGAAACGGAGGGGTTCTTGGGCCTAGAAAATTCTGCGATGACCAGGTTGACCTCTCTAGAGATGAATCAGATTCCGCAGTGATTTGTTCAGAGCCTAGAGAGCGACCAAACATGAAACTCACTACGCGTACCAGTGTTGTTGAATCAACAGGGGTTTTCGCGGAAGAAGTTCTGAATCGATTCAGAATCGTTTCATTATTTTTAGTTCTATTTTTGTTCTGTCCCTAAATCAGATCACCGGAGTTCATAGTGTTTTGTTTCATGTCATCTGTAAAAATCATTTGTGGTTAATTTCTAAAACGGTGCGCATGAATAATCTGTAAACTTTTCGGAATTAAAAATATCTCCGGAATTTAAATATTCAAATATTGAATGAATATCACTATATAGAAATTCCTTTTCAGTCAGCATTATTGTAAAATATTCGAAATATTTAATTTATATTCATTTGTCTAGAATTTTAACACTAATGACTCCACAAAAGGGCATATAGACCATAATTATTGTTAAAAAATGCTTTTAAAAATTACTGACCCTATAAATATTACTACCCTAAAAGTAGCCGACATCCGACAAAAAATCTGAGAATATTTTGGTATTTGTTATACAATATTTAGCAAGCTACGTGGGCTGCAAAATTAAACTTTTTGCAAATGTAATGAAATGCACATCTTTATTTTGATAAAATCTAAATATTAATTTCTTTAAAATTTTTGATTTTTGCATTCATTTCAAAAATATTAGGTGTTAAATTTATAGTTTCAATTTTTTTTCGATATTTGTTATACAATATTTATGCAAGCTACAGGGTCTGTAAAATTAAACTTTTTGCAAACGTAATAAAATGCACATCTTTATTTTGATAAAATCTAAATATGTATTTCTATAAAATTTTGATTTTGGCAGTTATTTCAAAAATATTCTCTGTTAAATTTATAGGTTCAATTTTTTTTCGGTATTTGTTATACAATATTCAGCAAGCTATATGGCCTGTAAAATTAAACTTTTTTGCAAATGTAATGAAATGCACATCTTTATTTTGAGAAAATGTAAATGAGCATTTCTTTAGAATTGCAATTATTTCATTTCTTTCAAAAAATATTCAATTTCACATTTTTAGATATCCGATATTCAATATTTAGCAAACTGTATGGGCTTTCAAACTTTACATTTTGAAAATATAACGAAATACACCTGTTTAATTTCATAAAGTCTAAATGTTCATTTATAGGTTTTTTATTACACAAGTACATATAAAATAATCTACGCCAAGTTCTAACATTTGAATATTTGGCAAGCTACTATATCGGCTGTAAAATTCGACTTGGAAAACGAAACTAAATGGACCTCTTTATTTTCATAAAGTAAACAATTGTCCCTTTTTGAAATTTCACATTCACTTAAAAATATGCTATATTAAATTCTGGTATATCTGCCTTTTGATGTTAAGGAAAATACTTATCTGGACTTAAAATTTCATTTGCTTCAACTGAAAATTACCTCAACCTCTTTATTCTAATCTTTATGTGCATTGGTATATAATTTTATGTGCATTTTTAAATTAGTTTGTAAACAGTTTTTTCCAATTAAAAAAGTTCTGAAATTGTAGTGGTATACAAAGCAAGGGCCTAGTTATATCTTTGTGTCTTTATTAAAAATTATAATCCTCACTATTTAGAAAATTTTAAATTGTTAAAAAAATGTAAATTTATAGCAAAGGATATTTTCACCCAAAGAACATGCAAAAGTATTTTAGAATAAAACATTTTTAATAAAATGTAACCGACTTCCAAGTATAACTAAAAAGTTGAAAATAATTATAACGAAATATAACTCTAGACAGTAAATAACACATTCAATGTTGTTAGCTACCTACACACAAAGTAAAAAATTTAAACATTAAAAGGTGCTCATTCAGCACAAATTAATTACCTACCTATCTAGTATATTTTTTATTTACGTTAAACCAGTCAACAACATATTTGAAGTTACTTAACTTGCAGCAAATCACAAAAGATACCTTATACATTTCAATGATTTAATTTTGGGTATCAATTCTGCCAATTAATTTGAAAATTGATTATTTTTGCATTCATTGTGACACTTCTAGTACCTATATTATATACTTCTAAAAATCCATCAGTCCTTATCACTAAACAAACTGTATATTAATATTATTTATGAAAAAATACTATATTAAGTTCTAACAGGCATTAGTAATAAAATTGGAACAATTTTATTTCTTTACATTAAATTAAAAATAATTTACACAAGGAATTTTGGCTATTTTCACTTATCTCCAATTGCTAAATTTAAATTCAAACGAAAGCTGAACTAAACATACTTCGATAGACTTCGGACAGCCGAGTGAGTAAGAAATCAGGTCGAAGCGCATAATTCTTACAGGTTTAACTTATATATGCTCTAAGGTATGATCGAACTAAAAATCCTTGCTTCACAGCAAGAATCATTTGAATCGATTCAGAACCAATAACTGCTTACCGCGAACACCGAACTCAGATCACCAAATTTTATAACAATAGATTTGGTTCACAATACAATTCTAGGTTGCTATAAGGGGTTTTCGCGGAAGCCATTCTGAATCGGTTCAACGATAATATTACCGTAATTTTCTGAAAACGCCGTTCGCGGAACAAAATTACTGAAAATGAACTGATATAGAACTAAGTGAACGAATCCCAAATAAAACAACGTCCTATAGACGATAACACCCGGTAACAATAGCAACCTAGAATTGTATTGTGAACCAAATCTATTGTTATAAAATTTGGTGATCTGGGTTACAGTAGTCTTGAGTTCAGTGTTCGCGGTAAGCAGTTATTGGTTCTGAATCGATTCTAAATCGATTCAAATGGTTCTTGCTCTGAAGCAAGGATTTTTAGTTCTATCAACCTTAGAGCATATATAAGTAAAAGCTCTAAGAATTATGCGCTTCGACCTGATTTCTAACCCACTCGGCTGTCCGAAGTCTATCGAAGTATGTTTAGTTCAGCTTTCGTTTGAATTTGAATTTAGCAGTTGGAGTTAAGTGAAAGTAGCCAAAATTCCGTCTGTAAATTATTTTTAAGTTAATGTAGAAGAAATAAAATTGTTGCAATTTTATTACTAATTCCTGTTAGAACATAAAATAGTATTTTTTCAATAATAATGTTTTTAATTAACAAAGATATTGGACTACAGTTTGTTTAGTAATGAGGACTGATGGATATTTAGAAGTATATAATATACTAGAAGTGATAAATAAATACAAATAATGCATTGATATTAAATCGTAAATGTCATTGCATAAGTGACTGCCTAGATAGGTAGGTGAATGAGCATTGAAATTTTTTATTTTCCTAACTTAATGTGTATACTGTCTAGAGTTTGTTATTATTATTTTCAACCTTGGAAGTCGGTTACATTTTTTTTTAATGTTTTATTCTATTAGGAGGTGAAAATATTTTGCTAATAATTAATACAATTTAAAATTTTCTAAATAGTTAATTATAATTTTTAATAAAGACACAGATATAACCAGGTCCTAGCTTTGTAACCACTTTCAAGTAATTTAAAAATACACATTTAATTATATACCAATGATATAAAGATTAGAATAAAGAGGTTGGGGTAAGTTTCACCAGTACTCAAAATTTTAGGTAGTATGGTTTCGGAAATAAAGCGAAAGAATTGGCATATGAGGACTCGCAATTTTCAAGATTCTAATATTCCAGTTTCAGACAAGCAGGTATGAGTGCATTTTCTTATATTTGTCCTAATATCTTTTAAAGGAAGCGTTTTGAATTTATAAAAAATATACTTTATGTTAATATCTTGTAAACAATTAATTTAAAAAAATGTCTCAATTTTGAAAAATATGTAATGTTTAATTAAACAAATATTCACATAATGAGCCTTTTGAAAATTGAAATTTTATTTTCCACTTAATTGTAATTTGTCCCTAAAATTGCTATGGAGGTTTTCTAATAATTTTTCTTAAAAATCAAGTGAGCACCAGTTTGATATGGTTTCGGAAATAAAGCGAAAAATTGCATTAATTTAAAAAATTTGATGCGATAATTTTTTTTATATTTTCCGTTTAATTCTATAATTATAATAAATATTTATTAAAAAAAAATATATAATTAGTATTCGTCATAATGAGCCCTTTGATTTAATATATTACTTGTACTTTAAACAATTATAATTTTTTATTTTCCATTTAATTCTATAATTTGCCCCCAAAATGAATATTAGGGGTTTCTCCTTATTTTTCCAGTAAAGTTCAGGTGAGCCACTATACCTGTTTTTTTTCAAAACTTTACAGCTTATGGTTTCGGAGATAAGGGGGGGAGGAATGGGTATTTTTTTATATTTGTGTTAATATCTTTTAATTAATTTATTTTAAAAATATGGAAAAAATATATTTGTTTTCGTCATAATGAGCCCTTTCATTTGATATATAACATGATGGGTTAGAAACAATTTTAATTTTATATTTTCCATCTAATTCTGTAATTTGCCCCCCAAAATTAAAAATAGAGGTTTTTCCTTATTTATCCAGTAAACTTCAGGTATATTAGCGAAATCTGCAATTCAGACTAAATGAATTAAAAGCAATATTATTTACCATAAAAGCTATTGTACTACACTTGGATTCAATTTAAGTGTACTTTAAAACTTGACAGCACTTTCTTTGTACAAACTCTAAACTTACAATTTAGAAATAAACATGCGTGTTCTCAAAATAGTACTATTACTACTACTTCATCGACGACCCAGATTGTAGCGGCTGCCGGTTGCATTGTTTCTTGACATTTCCTGACTGCCCTCGACTGTTCTGTAACGATAGCGCTGCCTTTTGTGTAGGTTAGGTACATAACTTTGCTCTCCTATAGGGGACCTGAAGCCACCCGCCTGAATGGTGAACTCCCACCACCGTCTCCTCATCATATTAGTTGGCTAACTTCCTTTCAATTGCCTTTTCTTTGTGGACTTTGGTTACAGGTGCTACACTATCGGTTACTGCCGCTGAAGACATTAGGGGTTTTCGCGGAAGCAGTTCTGAATCGGTTCAACAGTAATATTACCGTAATTTTCTGAAAAGCCGTTCGCCGAACAAAATTACTGAAAATGAACCGATATATAACTAAGTCAATGAATCCCAAATGAAACAACGTCCTATAGGCGATAACACCCGGTAACAATAGGGATTTTCGCGGAAGCCGTTCTGAATCGATTCATTATTTTTAGTTCTATTTTTGTTCTGTCCCTTAATCGGATCACCGAAGTTCACATAGTGTTTTGTTTCATGTCATCTGTAAAAATCATTTTGTGATTAATTTCTATGGGTTAAACGGTGCGCATGAACAACCTGTAAATTTTTAGGAATTGAAAATATCTCCTGAATTTAAATTTTCAAATATTGAATGAATATCACTATAGAGAATTTTTTTTTAAAAATTTACGTTTTATAGTTTCGGTGATAAGGGGGGGGGAATCGGTAAATTTTGGTATATTTTCGTTAATATCTTTTTAGTTATTTTTTTTAATATGAAAAAAATATATTTGTATTCCTCAGAATCTGACCTTTCATTTGATATATTACATGAGGCCTTTGAAAAAATTTTAATTTTTAAATTTTCATTTAATTCTATAATTTGCCCCCCAAAATTAATATTAATGGTTTCTCCTTATTTTTCCTGTAAAGTTCGGGCAGCGATCTATATTTCCTATTTTTTCAAAATTTTAGGCTCAATAGTTTCGGTGATCAGGGGGGGTACGGTCGATTTTATTAGTTTTATCCCCCTAGAAGTACCCCTAAAATCCAAAATTTCTTCATTTACGATATGTACTTCTGATCGGGTCACCAAACTATACATTGATACCAAATTTCAACTTCTTCCGTCCAGTAGTTTAGGAGAAAATTGCTGTGATGTGACAGAGGCAGAAATCCTGAGTGATATTATAAGGGTATCCGTACATTGTATATACGGAACCCTAAAAACGTATAAATGCACATTTAGACTTTATGAAATTAAACAGGCTCATTTCGTTATATTTTCAAAATGTAAAGTTTGAAAGCCCATGCAGTTTGCTAAATATTGAATGTCGGATACCTGAAAATTTGAAATAGAATATTTTTTGAAAGAAATAATTACAATTTTAAAGAAATGCTCATTTACATTTTATAAAAATAAAGATGTGCATTTCATTACATTTGCAAAAAGTTTAATTTTACAGCCCATATAGCTTGCTCAATATTGTATAACAAATACCAAAAAAAATTGAACCTATAAATTTAACACCTAATATTTTTGAAATAAATGCAAAAATCAAAATTTGAAAGAAATGAATATTTAGATTTTATCAAAATAAAGATGTGCATTTCATTACATTTGCAAAAAGTTTAATTTTACGGCCCATGTAGCTTGCTAAATATTAATACCAAAATATTCTCAGATTTTTTGTCGTTTGTCGGCTACTTTCAGGGTAGTAATATTTATAGGGTCAGTAATTTTTAAGCATTTTTTAGCTATAATTATGGTCTATATGCCCTTTTGTGGAGTCATTAGTATTAAATTTCTAGACAAAATAAATATTCCGAATAATAATGCTGACTGGAAAGGAATTTCTCTATAGTGATAATCATTCAATATTTGAAAATTTAAATTCAGGAGATATTTTCAATTCCTAAAAATTTACAGGTTGTTCATGCGCACCGTTTAACCCATAGAAATTAATCACAAAATGATTTTTACAGGTGACATGAAACAAAACACTATGTGAACTCCGGTGATCCGATTAAGATTAAGGGACAGAACAAAAATAGAACTAAAAATAATGAACCGATTCTGAATCGATTCAGAACGGCTTCCGCGAAAACCCCTATTGTTACCGGGTGTTATCGCCTATAGGACGTTGTTTCATTTGGGATTCATTGACTTAGTTATATATCGGTTCATTTTCAGTAATTTTGTTCGGCGAACGGCTTTTCAGAAAATTACGGTAATATTACTGTTGAACCGATTCAGAACTGCTTCCGCGAAAACCCCTAATGTCTTCAGCGGCAGTAACCGATAGTGTAGCACCTGTAACCAAAGTCCACAAAGAAAAGGCAATTGAAAGGAAGTTAGCCAACTAATATGATGAGGAGACAGTCCCCTATAGGAGAGCAAAGTTATGTACCTAACCTACACAAAAGGCAGCGCTATCGTTACAGAACAGTCGAGGGCAGTCAGGAAATGTCAAGAAACAATGCAACCGGCAGCCGCTATAATCTGGGTCGTCGATGAAGCAAATCGAAAGTAATTCGTGGCAAGTCGAGAAGTTTCATTGTTGGCTATACAGAGTATTGTGAATTGTAGTAGTAGTAATAGTACTATTTTGAGAACACGCATGTTTATTTCTAAATTGTAAGTTTAGAGTTCGTACAAAGAAAGTGCTGTCAAGTTTTAAAGTACACTTAAATTGAATCCAAGTGTAGTACAATAGCTTTTATGGTAAATAATATTGCTTTTAATTCATTTAGTCTGAATTGCAGATTTCGCTAATATATAAACTTCAAATCCGGACTTAATACCTGTCGTGATTGGATATAGAAATTTTACAAACAAATACATCCTAAAAAGTCAATACCCAAAACGTGCTGCGTTTTCCGCGTCACCTTCACTCGCCATCAGTTGGCATCTCTGCATCTCTATCGAAGGTTTATAAATTCCGTTTTTTCTTTTGAGGTACAGACCTTGACTAACTGAAGGCTCGAAATAAGAAACACACTGTAGTGTAATTACAAACACCAGATTTCAGTGATGATTACGTCAAACCGACAGATTTACTTTTAGTAAATGTAATAATAGTAATTGTTTGCATACATCCTATACGTTTAATGAAAGGTATGCAAAGTGTAATACTAGTGGATTTATTAAAGAATTAGCACTTACCTATTATTACTCTCAACTATATATTTGAAAAATCTTTCATCCCTCTTTATAATATCTAATGGTACAATTTCTAATATATCACGTTCTTTATCGCTTCTCAGTTCCCAAAGTTTTCTCACAATGGCCCACAAATAGGGCCTGATATGCCTAAAGTTAGTTGATCTACTCAAATATGAACATACTAAATATCTTTCTGCATTAGCTGGTCTTGAAGAATTTGGTTTCAAAATTGCAACTGAAAACAAAAAAGTAAATGTATATCATCTTATATATCACTTAATTGCTTTACCTTTCTCAAAACATTTGTACATCAAGTAAACAAGTCCCACACTGAAGGGTGTAAATATGTCAAAAAGTTTAGTTACAAAATGTCCTTGAGACCTTAATATTTCCAAAGCAACCAGACACTGACAGACATATATATTTTTAGATAAAACTTCTTGTAGATCTTCATTTCCTTCCACAGAAAAACCCTAAAAAATTGTATATTTAATATGACTAGTATTTTTGTTAAGTTGTTAGGTTTGGTTTATAAATGTAAAGTAAAAGTGAGTTTATTGCAACAAACAAATACAGAAAAACAGTAGTGAAGAAAGAAAAGAGAGTAAATAATAAACCATATACTTAATATATTATTAAGTATATGTAATAAACTCAGATAAGGTAGGTAAAACTAATCCCCTTAATCAAAGAGGAACTACAAGTGCTAGATATTTCAATGAAAGACTAATAGAAAATTGTAATTAGCATATTAGAGGAAACACCATTAAAGAATAGCAACAATAATTTGAGACAATGCTGAAATACTGAAAAGTTATAATGACAAAACGACAAAATAGCTGAATTGAAATCAGACATATGAAGTAAATACTCAAATCAATAACGTCGCAACAAAATAAACCATCTGGAAGACAAAAACAAGCCGAAATCTAAAAAATCCAAAAAGACATGATTTGAGCAAAAAGTGTATCTTGACTTTTTCCTCACAAAGGTTACAAAACGTTCTGTACAAAAACCGTCCACTTCCGAATGCTTTTTAACATTCGATCAATGTCGGAGACAATCATCGAGAGTTACTCTAAAATACTCCAGATTTTGATAACCGCTTGCACAATGCGCGACGGTACGGCAACGAAAGTTCTTAAGTAAGTTTAAGTAAGTACAACTTAAGTCTTTAACACAGAAACCTGAGAAACGAACGTTTGAAACCCGCATTGTACCTTTGGTGAACGTGGCCTATCTAAATGGGTTATTGAAGGTATTATGGTGAAATCCAGAGAATCCCGCGACTCATTGGTATCAAAAAGTGTAACTCAGCCCTTCTCCGCACTTTATAAATAAAAGCTAACATGAATATGAAGATGTTACCGCTCAGACGTACGCCATGGTTACCGAGTTCCTGTCTGAGTATGAAAATAGTTGTTAGACAATTCTATACCTCAAAATGATACCAAGATTACCAGAGCAGTAAGTTGCGGGCAAACTGAATATTTTAAAAGAGATGGTTGAATTGGGCTGCCATAACTTTGCGGGGTTTTTACAAGGATTGAGGCATTTTACGCATCAAGGGTATAATTCACGGCAAGGATGTCACCAACACAATCACACTGGCGCTGGTGCAGCGGCTGCCAAATTTTTGTTAGGTAGCCAAAATTAATCCAAGAGCTGCTAATATTAGATAGTCAGTGGCAAATGAAAGTCGGTACAGAGACAAGCAGAAGCAGCGCCTCAGTTAGGGAAACTCAGAATTCGACACATGGTACTGGTGGCACAAAATGAAGATGATTTTAACAAAGGTATGGACTTAATTTGTATGAATGCTCGATCCAAGATATATATGATACTGAAAAATGTATATTATCAGGGTTAACTGGACAGTATTAGGGTTTTATGATTTGTTGATAACAGCGTTTTGTATAAAAGAGCGATTTAACTATATATAATTTGTTAATGTTCTTTGGAATATGTATTTGATTTGAAAAAGTTTAGTCCTTACACTTTGGAAGCCTGGATAAATCACTAAAAAGCAAGAACACCGGAGAAAAACATTTAATGTAAGGGTTTCCGAATGAGTAAATGTAACCTAAGAATCAGATTTTCACTCGACAGTAACCTCAGATAGAATATATTTTTTACTTGGCTCCATTTACTGTTAAAAGATTGTCTTCACTTTACTTTACATTTATCCTCTAAAATAAATACACAATGTCAAAATCAACCAAAGCCTAGCTCAATCTACAATTTCAACCATATTCATATAAGTTGTAAAGATCTTTCATGACCCTTCTAGAAGCCGGTACACTGTGCCATTCGAATTATAAACAGTTCGACATCCGTTATGACTTTAGGTCATCGATTTGACGACTTATAGTCCTTCATAATTCAATATCATTTTTTACTAATCTAGTTTAGTTTGTACTGTCTAACATTGCAATTTTCTAGCAATTTCAGATTGTTTAACAAAAAAATAGTTGTGACAAACTTTCAGAAGAACACAATATCACTTTGGTCATCATGCTTGACTGTCGAATAATTGAAGAACAATTTAAGGATTCCCGGGGAGTGGGGTGACTGAAGCCCAAAGCTTATAATTTTTATTCATATATCCAATATGTAAAATATGTTTCTGTTGTCTTTACACCAAAATCCCTCTAACCCTCTCCCACTTCTTACAGCCTTGCAAGGATTCGAAAGCATCTGTTTTGTCCTATACAGTTGTGAAACAGTCTTTAAAATCAATTTGTTAATAAAAGAGAATATAGAATAACTGACATTGAAACCTAGCAGATTATAAAAATCAGAACAGATATCAATTTTTAAAACTGTATACTTACGCCATCTGACATCATGAAATGCACTCCTTTCGAGTCGGTTTCGTGTAAAACGCTTCTTTTGAAATCTAAAATATTCTCTGGACAACACACGTTTCCATCACCTTTCTCTCCGTAGAGACATTGAAATGATGCCCCGGATGCACAAATAGAATCGTTTAATTTGAAGTCATTTTCATCTTTTAATGTTAAGCCGAATCCTTTGAAATTCCATTTCTTGCGCCACAAAACGTATTCTGTGAAACCTCCAGGTCCTGCACACACGTCAGCAAAGTAATAAGGCTCATCTAATTTATGTTCTATCTAAAAATATTGAATCGAACAAATTAACTGATTAAAATTCTTATGGCTGAAATTATAGTATTTCACCAGAAATTAATTTTCCTGTTCAGTTGTGTTCTATTACCAATGAAAACGGGGTCTCATTTAAACCCTATAACGTTTGGAGTATTGAAGACTTTCCAGCTATTATGGTGTTATCCCCCCCCCCAAAACAGAAATCTACAACCAATTTTCAGAAAACAACTAGAAAACTGGTGTTCCCTCCTGGGCAAATTGCATCTAATTTCATTCTTTCTGTTCCCTTAGTAAGGGAAAATAATATATTAATGGTGTTCCTATTATCTCAGTAAACTAGAATAATTAGAAAGGTTGATATTTTTTTACTAATTAGTGTTTCTGAAACCTGAATGTTGGACGGAATTCGTAGAGTCTCAAAAAGACCCGGACGTAAATCGGATTCATTTGGGTCGTTATTCTTTAAACCTAAAAGACTCCGAAGGCATATTGTGTACTTAGGTAGGTTTCCATAAAACAAATTTAATTTGGTGACGAGCTCTCAGCTCTCAAAAACTCTGAATGGTAGTGGAGTATTTATTGTGAGTTGTGTTACAGAAGCAATAATGAAGATTTATTTTTGAAGTTAATTGTTTCTAACCGAACTCACGGAAGTATTCAGCAGTAATATTAAATTTTCAAATTATATAATTAATAATTATATAGTTTTAAAGATTGAAGCATATGTTACAAGATAAACAAAGTTTTAAAAATAAATAATAACAAAAATATTTATCTTTAGAAATGTTGGGAATAGATTTCATGTCCGTGTTGAGGTCTTATGTTCTGCAATCTTAAACTTTATTCAGGTATCCACCAACTTAACCTAACCGAATTAGTTGAGTTCTAACAGTAATCTTTGGTAACTTGTTTTTCATCTTGCGCCTCCCCCCTTTCAAAAAACTGCTCCAAATTCATGCAAGGAATAAGCCAGTATATGACATTTGCATATTCATCTTCCTACTCGGCCCTGATCAGTCTACCTCTGGACAAACGCCTCTGCCATAATTTCCATGTTTCTCAACATGGGCTAATCTTATCCAATGTTTGCTTGAAATCTTAATATTATCGACCCATCTTTTCTGGGATCTACCGACGTTCCTTTTCGGGGTTCCCAATTTACGATCCTAGGTGGTCATGTGTCTATAGCCTGACGCGCAGAATCTCCCTCCCATTGTTGCCACTTCAGACGCGCTACTCTTTGTACAACATCCGTTATCCTTATACTGCGTCTGAATTTAATATTTATTATTTTATCAATTTCACTGGTAAAATAGAGCTGTCGCAAACTATTCTCTTCAGGTATATTAGAATGTCTTTGCTTGCCAATAAGTGACGCATTTCCCAAAAGTTGATCACGTTAAAGTAAATTTTCTCTTAACCTCTAGAGATTTTTTCCATTCAAAGCATAATATGCCCTGGGACTTTTACAAATTCTATTTTTTAGTGGCACAAGATCGCTACTAATGAAAAAATGTTATCAACAAATCGATGCGACGTGGCGCTCGCACACTGCACTTGATCCCCACAGATCCTGAATGACCTGTTGCTATTGTGGAGGTAACCAGGACACATGTCCACCCAACGTGTTTCTAGGTAATACAAAATGCTATTGGTCTTTCGTAAATTTTCGCATAACTATTGCTTCAATTTTTAAATTTTCCTCTTCAATTTTTTCTGGCTCATTATTAATTAAATCCACAGCAAACAAACATACACTCTCAGTGCTCTCAGCTTATTAGATGTCAGAAATTCCCATAGAGTTAGTCATGTGCAAGGTGCACGTTGGGTGCCGACATGTGGCCTTGCATTTCTAAGTCGTGTGCCGGCCTTAATTTGACATTGTACGTGTTCTGATACAGTCAAACCAACTGTCGATTCGGATTCAGTAATCTAAGAAATAGAATTTTTGAAATCCTTCTTGTTCAATTGGTTGGTACAACTCTAACTTCTGGTTTACCTGTTTATTATCTTTGAAAAAAAGTTGAAGAGGTGAGGGAGGGGGCTGACAGGGCGATACTTTACTATATATTATTTCCTTTCTTGAATAATAAGATTATCTCTACTTTATTACAAGCATTTTATTCTCCCGTCTATAAAAGAACAACTAAATATAATTTCTAGTGTGTGTTAAAATGTTGCTCTCTATATTTTCAATAGGAGCCTTTTTTGTTTTCTATCTGTTGTTATTTCAGGTCTACATTTATGATGTTTATAAATGGAATAATATGTTCATTTTAGTTGTTGAGTACAACTTCTGATAAAAAAATTCATACACCTCGAAGGTTTGAACCCCAAAAAATTGTTGTTTACTTAAAATACTTTTGTTTAATTTAACATCGAATAATTAAGAGTTTAACGAGTAAATGGGGTGGCCTCTTGAGTAATTATATTCTAAGTGTTATTTTTATAAAAGAATACTCACGTCCTGATCAAGGTTTGTAAACATAAAATCCGTAGCTGCATCAATATTGGCAATCTTTAATGCTGCTCTATTCATGAAAAATGCTGATCTAATAGTTTCAAACGGATTTGCTCTTGACCTGGCCTTAATTAATTCAGCGAGGTCCATCTCATTAAATATTTCCTGTAAAATAAGGCCATATGAATTCATTAATTCATAAAAAATTTAATCTCAACTTGCCTTTGCTTGCTGGATATCTTTTAAAATATCTGGGTCACAAAAATTATGTTCATCTTTGATATTTTCATTTGGGGGTCCTTCTCTCATCCAATTTATCATCTCCTCTCTTGTATAAGTAATATCTCTTTCATATTCTAACCAATTTACATTTTCCTTGATTGATACTTCCTGAAAAGAAAAATGAGATATACTTTTGCAGAAAATAACAAAAAAAGAACAAATAATCGATACACAAGTAATCGCCGTGCGCGGTGACGATTACCGATTGCTTATCGGTTACTCGTAGTGTTGGAAAGCCACAATAACATGTCTCATTATGAAACCTTTTTTTTTTAATCAGGGGAATCAAATTAACATCAGGAAATTTTATACTGACCTGATTCGGCCGATACTTGATGTACATTCATTTTCAAATTAAGAAACACTAAATTCACAAGAATTCTTCCAGTAATGTCAATAAATCTATTCAACTATGTATTCTATAGCCAACAGTTATTAAATTCACCATATATTTTTATTTGTTCGCATAAAGTAAGGTAAAAACTATTTAGAACGATCAACAAAACGAGATGTACAAGTAATAAAGAATGTAGAGTAAGAACGAGAAACGAAATGAGATTGTATAAATCAACAAATTATATGAGGAATTTAACTAAATACATTACATATGGAGACGCCAAAGGTAGAAAGCACCATGTAGGAGAATTCAAAAACGCAAATAAACAAATTTAACCAGTAAAATATTAACATTGTCTTCACAGATGTGACAAGATAACTAATTCTATTGCACGAAAAAGTTCAAAGGACACGTGGAAAAAAATAAAACACCAAAGAAACAATGAAAAACATTTTCAAAATAGAAAAATATGACTTAACTAGCTACCGAGAGATTAGGAGGTTATGCTCTATCAAATGAATATTTTGCATAATCTTAAACAACACACTAGAAAATCAAATGAAAGAGTCTGATCAAAAAATAGTTTGTTAGTTAGAAACACACCTAATGTATACTTCTTTCAAAAATGTGGCAAGTAAAGGAAAATTAGAAAAGGAATAAAATGTAAACAAAAGCAGTTAAAGATTTGTATAGAAATAAGACCTGTTTTAAGGCCATAAATATTACCAAATTTCATTATAAATAAGGGCTTGAGTGACTGGCAGTTACCCCAAACATTTATTTAACTGAAGCGTCGCAGAGAACCAGTGAAACTGTTTCACCCATGCGACGATGGAATTTGCCGGCTGCTAATTCAATCTATTGTTTTCAGTGATTTGGATTTAAGTTATTATTTACTTTAAATGTATTGTTGATATTATATAGAACAGTATTCTTAAAAATGCAACCAATTTTTGCAAAAGAAAATTAACATTTTGAATAGGAAAGTAACGTGATCAAAAATGTAGAAAACGTAATTTGTATAATCTGTACTTAGGAAAAAGTAAGTTCTGTCTGTGGTCGTGTATGGATGTAGATATTGGTATAAACTCCGTGGGTTCAATTACTTAATTAAAAAAAAACTAACACATATACTTCACTTTCTAGAACCTTTATTCACATGTATACAATAACATCGAAACCATAATAATAGGTAAACTCTACTAACTAACTACTGAGATTATCGACTTTTATAGCGTACGCCGAATTTTCTGGTAGATCTACCTTTGTTCGCACAGCGTCCAGATAGTTCTTGCTCATTTTGAACACTCTAGAAATTGATGTTTTTTATGTTCTTTGGGATGAATACTGTTTTTTACGTTGCTTTCGCCAGGGACGGAGTGGATAATTTTATAACAATATCAATAACTGACTCATTTTAGTGTAAACAGAAAGTATGTTATGTTTGCTCACATCAAGTGATCTTCATAGAAATAAAGTGTAGAACTGATCTTGAAGTCATCGGAATTTATAGCGGCGAGTTGCAGCTACTGTTTTTGAATCTTCTCATTTCTTAGAATATGTACAATTTTTCAGAAATTTTTTCAGGATTATTTATGCACAGTAGCATGAAACATCATTTATAAACCATTATATCATTAAATAAATTTTAAAATAAGATTATAAATCCCTTATATTACTAACAGCTGACATACATATGATTTAATCATAGTACAGAGATAGTCAATCGCAGAACAATAAAATATAAAAATCTTCAACAAGTTCAAGGCTATGTTCGTTACTTCACAACTATTCTTTGATCTTAATTCCCCATTTTTTGGAAACTATTAAAATTATAAAGAAAAACACATAGTGTGAGCTTATTATAACATTATTGACAATATATGATGGTTTACAGAGAAACAAATACCCAATTCAATGTATTTATATATTCACACAATATAGACATAATAAAGAGTGAAGTGGTGATTGGCTGTTGTGGTGGTACTAGAGCAAAATAGCTAGCTAACAGTTCTATTATTCTGTTTCAATAGAAATACTTGTGACCTGCACAAGCATCAGTAAGTCAGTGTTGTGAAATTATTGAATAGAGTGGACATCACTTTCAAGTAGTTGAGTCATATTTTATTGGTTTTGTGTAATCTAACATTTAAATGCATTTTGTTTTATTGTTATATGTTTGTTTGTCTAGCTTATATTGTAGTATTGTTAAGTATGGTTAATGTTTTTGGTTTATCATATGTGAAAAGCTATGGGTGCTGTTTGGCACCTCTAAGTTGTTACATTGCCTTTTCAAATTATTTGTGGCTATGTTTATTATTTAGCTTTTTCTGTTAGTAAGAGTACTTCTTGGTCTGAATAGGGGTTGCACATTTTATGGGGCACTAGCCAGACTAGAAGATGAGGAGCTCCTCTTGCAGTTGCTGTATATTGAACCTCCAGAATCTGCAATTGACACTGAGATTCTATTCCTCTGTCACCATGTCTGGCACACTCCACCAGTAGTGGACACTTGAGGATATCAGGTATACAACCTATAGCAGAGGCAGACACCAACTCACTGATGTGGCTATATGTAATGGTTCAATACTATTAAGGCAAGGAGGCCATACCCTAACCCAGCAAAAATATACCATGAGGTTGGCAGCTGAAAATCAGCTTCCAAGACATCTAAACAGCCAATAGAGTCAATGATTCCTACCATCATATCACTTACTAGTTCCTAGTGAATCACAGAGCCAATAAGGTTTAGAGAATTATGATTGTTACAAAAGACTGCAATCTATCAAATGTTACATAGGGCTCTGTGCAGGCGACAATTATCAGTTTCACACTTGTATGTCAAACTCTAGAACTTGTTTTAGTATATACTATAGGAATAAAATAATCTAAATAATTTTACCAATAGGCAGTAAAAATAGGTAGCTAATAATAAGCTTATATATGAAGGTCAATCTTATTTAAGATCTTAAACTAGTTCCAGAGAAAAAGTAAATAGAAATATTTATTTATTCAGTCCAGTATGTATACAGTATAATACAATCCATTTTGATCGCATAAATTGAACACTGAAATTTCTAAAACAATTTTTCTAACACTATCATTGCACCATGGTTTTTTAGATTACTTATTGTTTTTATGGTTGTCATATATATGATGTGTGACAAGATTTTTATAATTTTTATGGCGATTTTTGATTATCTCAATAAAAATTCATATTTTTTTTATTATGATTTAGTGAGTACTTTGATTTTATGAGTATAGTTAAACTTTCTTATCACCTCTTTTGAAAAATCCCAACTTTCTGCTATGTCTCTACTGTTTTTTAACCTTATCCCAAATCCTCTCTTACCAAGTTGATAAGCCACATCTAACGATTTTGTGATTCCTTGTTCAGTTTTTCCTAAACCTGATCCACATTTATAACCCATTTTTTGCTAAAAATAAAATAATATTTTAAAGTTT